>CAOKZL010000074.1:600000-1163839 GCA_948472985.1 Iguana delicatissima | reverse complement strand
ATTCTTCCCCCTTCCATATTAAATCTCACTGTGTGCTCCTAGCATTAAGCAAATAGCATTAAGCAAATCAGGAAGTATTTATTTATTTATTTAAAACATTTCTGAATCGCTTCCCAGGCCACAAGGGTTCTGAAAGCAGTGAACAAATAAAGGCCACCTGAACAATACAAAGGTAATTAGACTTAGGGAGTTGTGCAGAGAAGAAGTGAACCAAAAAGTAACCAAAGAGAAAAAAGAAACTTGCCTAGGCCATCCTTGCTTGGCACCAAAATGAAGCCAAAGTCAGCAGGATTTAGGCCTTCAAGAAAAGGGCATTCCACAACCAGGACTCCACAGCAGAGACTGCCTTCTCTGATGTTCTCTGACTTTGCACTGCTTGCACTTGTGGTCCATAAAGCAAACTGTTAAGGCTTTAATTACCATCTCAAGCTGCTTGGTTTCAGGTAGGACTACTGCTAGGCTGATGAAACTACCCTAGTAAGAACAGTTCATAAAGATATAAGCATCCTAAACTGAGGAAGGATTGTAACTCAGTAGTAGAATATCTGGTTTGCACACAGCAGCTTCAGTGTCATTCCTTTGTGCCTTAAAAGGTCAGGTTACCAGATGACAGGAAAGATCTTGGCTGCTGTTTATGTTTATTTGCTTTGCTGCCTGCCAAGTGGAAAACTCCATGCATCTGATGGATTCTGAAAGCTTGTGCCATAATTAATTTGTTAAACCTTCAAATGCTGTGGGATTCATGTCACTTTTACTGCCTGTCAGAGAAGACAAGACTGAGCTCAGTGGGAAATAGTTTAACTGGGTACTTATTAATGCAGCTGTCAGAATCTTCCAGCAGTTTTCTCCTGCTGAGCCAGGGGATACGTGGATGGGGGTGGCCACTAACCAGCCTGGAAATCTTTATGGTTTCCAAAGCATCAGATGAATAAACCTGGCTAGCTGGTAGCCTGACAGCTGTACTTATAAATTGGGCAGAAGCTGGATTACTGCGCTCCAGCTTTTCCTGGCAAGAGCAGTTAGAGGTTCCACAACTGGTGTTATAACTGATCTCCTAATTTGGGTAGATTCCAGTTAATATGTTATGGAACATAATGTGGTTTTGATAATGGTACCACATTCTCTGTGTGACCCTATTTTTAGAGCTGTGATACTTTTCTGTTCCTAGAGCCATTTCCTCATGTGATAGAGACTTTTTCTGTTAGCACATTAGTCCAGTACAGTTGTGCCCAGCTTTTAGTTGTGCTATTCCCTTTTTCTGAGAAGATGGATATTACATTATCAAATAGCTCCTATTGTGCCATGACTGCTGAGGCTGATTAAAGCTAGAATGTTCTTTGATTTTCACTTGTTTCTTTGTAATTATAATCCACAGTTTCTTTTGTGTTCCTTTCTTTTTCAGGTCCGCCTGGCCTTGATGCATGCTGAATATTTTATGAACAATGTCAAAATGCATGACTATGTGAAAGATAGCGAGGAGTGCAAGCCCATTGTTATTGATGCCCTGAAAGCCATGTATGACCTTAACATGAACGGCCCTTCGAGCTCCGACTTCACCAACCCGCTGACAAGACCCCGTCTGCCGTATGCCATTTTGTTTGCCATTGGTGGCTGGAGTGGGGGGAGCCCAACCAACGCCATTGAAACATACGATGCCCGTGCGGACCGCTGGGTGAATGTGACGTGCCAACAGGAGAGTCCCCGGGCATACCACGGTGCTGCCTACTTAAAGGGCTATGTCTACATCATAGGGGGGTTTGATAGCGTGGACTACTTCAACAGCGTCAAGCGATTTGAGCCCATCAAAAAGACGTGGCACCAGGTTGCACCCATGCACTCGAGACGCTGTTACGTCAGTGTCACTGTCCTTGATAACTTCATCTATGCTATGGGTGGCTTTGACGGCTACGTGCGCCTCAACACAGCTGAGAGATACGAGCCTGAAACCAACCAATGGACCCTGATAGCCCCCATGCATGAACAGAGGAGTGATGCAAGCGCCACAACGCTGTACGGAAAGGTAACAGTGATGAATGTGCATCCCAGTGTGTACAAAATTGCCAGCTGCTGTTCGATTAGGTTGCAGGGGCTGGGCCAAAGATTTAGAGGGTTGTCTCTTTCTTTCTCCAGGTCTCTGGTGGAAGAGATGAAATCTGAAGACAGCTTTCCCCAGTCTGATGCCCTCCAGATTTGCTGGCCTACAAATACAGCCATTCTCAATCAGCCATGCTGTCTACAGATGTGAGTTGTAGTCCAACACATCTGGAGGGTAAAAGGAGAAGGCTATTTTAGCCTGCCCTCTTGCTTTCTGTCTCTTTATCTTGCTTTCTGTTAGGCCCATCCCCACCAATTATTCTAATATGCATCTGGGCACGTTTGGTGCAGTAGAAAAATAAAAAGTGCAGTAAGAAATAGGTTTCATTGGATTTGGGCTTACTTTGAGAAGCCCACCTCTGCGCCTACCTTCCACCAGCTGAGGATGGTGCATCAGCTGTGACATGTTACTAGATGGACACACTCCAGCCACTGTTACTTCCACACTGATAAAATCTTGTTTTGGCTATTCGTATGACACACTGCCTTCAGTGACTGAAAACCTCAGTGCAAATTACAGAAGTGTATTAATTGGGACCGGTCATATTATGCTAGGCTTGAAACAGTTTCGCTTTCTACCGGTCTATTTCAGAACACAACCAAAAGCGCTGGGTTTAACCTATAAATCAGAGATTGGCAAGCTCCAGAGGTCTGTGGGCCAGTTTTTGCCTCTGCTGTAGGCTCCAACTCCTCTAAAAATATAGTGCCTTGCCATTATTATTTTTTTGAAACTGAAAGTAACTTGTAAGTTCCCCACTATCAGCATTGTGTTTTGCTGTGGGAGAGAATCTCTGATTTTAGTAATTGAGGATCAGAGTACCTAAAGGACCTTCTCCACATGAACTTGCTCAGTTAATAATTTCTAGATTTTCTGCTTTGTGCTGCCTGCAACCTCAAGCAAGATGGGTAACTGTGGGATATTAAGACATTTTCTGGGTACCACAGGAACGGTCTCCCAGATGGGTTCCCTGATACCGTATATATTGTACTATCAATGTCAATTAAAATGTCTTCATTTCCCTTCTGTTTTCCTGCTCCATATATTTTATGTTCAGGTTTTTTTTTTCCTGATCTGCTTGTAACACTGGTTCTTGCTGAGATAATTTGCTTTGTTTAATTGTTTTATTGACTGTAAGTTATATTTTCTCTTGCTTGTATTGGCTTTTTGTGAGCCTCTCCTGAAGATTAGTTGAGTGAAATCCTGTGGGATTTTAAGGACTAACAAATTTATTATGGCATGAGCTTTCATGGACTAGAGTCTAGTTCATCATATGTCATAAGAACTCTTCATTGTTTTTGCTTCAAGAGCCTAGCACTGCTGATACTCCAGAAATTAGCAGAATAAATCAGCTTTGTAGATAAGCCCACAGAAGTTACTAGCTTGTTGAAAGACAGCAGAGGGCAGGCGGAGAGATTCACTCTTCTTACAACAACCTACTGCATTTCTTGCTAGCTGTGGAGGAAGCAGCTTCCATCCTCTTATAGCTGCTTGGTTTTGTACTTGTGTCCCTCCTCCACTAATCAGAACATGAATCTTCATCAGTTTCTTTTTAAATATAGGAATTCCTGAATACACCCCTATCTCACAGGGCTGACTTTCTGACAGGCTTAGGTAGATACTGTCCAGTATTGGTGCACTGTGACCTATTAGCAGTAGTGTGACTCACTACTACTAAGAGAAAGACAAGATAAAAATTAAACAAACAAATGTTAAGTTTTTGGACTACCCAGAATGCCCCAGGCATTTTGCAATGTCAGCTAGAAAGCAAACACAAGGGGATTTATTCACTTCCTGGTGGGCCACCATGTGTGACTGGTAGATTTACACATTGTACAGGCCTGCTGTAGGAATATCAGTTTTCCAGCCAGCTGTTCCAGTACGAAAAATAACACCTAGTCTCTCTTAGTTTAACACTGTTCAGGTGTATCCTGTTTGAGAGCCACTATTGTATTCTAGTGGTTAGATTTCTGGATGAAGGTTGAAGAGAACAAGGCTCAAGTCCCCACAGGGGCATGTCATTCATTGGGTTGCCTGGGACTTTGACAATTTTACAAAGCAGTCATGAAGATAATGCAGACTGCCATGAAACCATACAAACAGGTTTGAGCTCTCCAAAGGAAAGCTAGAATAAAAATGGAGAAATTCACATTACAGACTTATAAGCATAGCCATTCCTTCTTTTTTATAGGATCTTGGGGACCACAGTTTGGTCAAGGGTGGTGGTGGTGGTTAGAGAACGTGACAGAATGTTCAGCACTTTCACAAACTATAGTCTCCAGAAAAAGGCAGGGTTAGTTATGTTGGCCACAACACAGAATCCAAAGTACACATTGTGGGGATACAGTTAGAAGGCCAGCAAAGAGATGCTAGCTAAGATGTTAAAATAACCATGCAGGAAAAAATGGTTTTTGAGTCACAAATATGCTTCTTGGAAGGGAGGGTTAATACAGATAGAAAGGTTAGGCCACCACAGCCATGAGATGATTGAGGGAAAAGCGGTAACAGACGAGGCCATCAAAAATTGCTACTTCACTAACAGCAACAAAGCACAACTGCTTGAAAAATGGGTGTGTCTGACACACACACACACACTGGTTTCTAACACTGTCGCCCTTTTCCCCTCTACAATTTTCACGCTCTTCATGATTCCTGAGACATTAAAACAGTTTAAATTGTCCCAATTTGGGTAGCTGGAGTCCTGCCATATTTTAATTCTCTACTTTCTTTTTTATTCCCTAAAAAAGGTCTATATCTGTGGTGGATTCAATGGGAATGAGTGCCTGTTCACGGCTGAAGTGTATGATGCGAAGGTTGATCAGTGGAGCTTGATTGCGCCCATGAGAAGCAGGCGGAGCGGCATTGGCGTGATAGCATACGGAGAACACATCTACGCAGTAAGGCCAGGATCCTCTTGTATCTGCAATTACACGACAGCCTGCAGAACCCCTTTGCAGTAAAAATGTCGGGACAATGTTCTCTGTCTTTGATTTGGTATTGACCAAAATGTGATCACTCTTCTTCATCTGCACATCCCTTTCATTTTCTTTCTCTCTCTGTCAGCCTTTTTCTCTCCCCAATTCTTTCCCACCTAGCAGGCTGCAGGGGTAAGTTGCTCATGCAGAGACCTGAGTCAATCACTTTCAGAGGGCTTCTGAAATAAGAGTGAGAGCTTGAGGTTGCTACCACAAATGCAAGATCTTGGTAATTCTTACAGCACCCCTGTATAGGAAGTTATTATCTCATAGGATGGTTAAGAAGCTCACTCGAGTTCCTGCTAAAATGAAATTAAAACTGAAAACTTCACTCCCCCAGGTGAAGTCAGATATCCTATATCAGTGGCTCTCAACCTGTGGGTCCCCAGATGTTTGTGGACTTCAGCTCCCAGAAGCCCCAGCCACTATGGTCAATGCTCAGGGCTTCTGGGAGCTGAAGTCCAAAAACATCTGGGGACCCACAGGTCGAGAACCACTGTCCTATATCTTCCCAGTTGGAAATGAATGTAGAAGTACACAAGCTGTTGATGTACTTCCTGGCACCTGTTCTTCCTTTTTCTGGTCATTGACACCAAAAGCAGCTTCCTTCTTGTACCAAATAGTGGAGAAACAGAAGATGCGGGGAAAGTAAAGCCTCTGTTGCTTTGGTCCTGATTCAGATTAAATCCTGCAGCACAAGTGTAGGAATCATGCAGCCCTCTAGATCTTTGTTGGACCACATGATTCTTACCCCGTGCCATTGAATCATGTTTGGGACCAAAACATACCGGGTGTAACGTTGTTCCTCACAGCCAAGCAAGCATAGCCAATGGTGAGGAATGCTGGGAACTGCAATCCAGCAGCATCTGGAGGACCTCATGATTCCCCCCCTGCTTTATCTGCTGCTGTTCTTTGTTTTAAAACTAAAGATGAATGTCATGCCCACCTACATGTGTAAATGTAACATGTGAAGTCCAATAGATGTGACCATGTGAACTTGATGCGAACATGCTCCATAATCTTTTGCAAAGCACAGGAATTCTGTGATAATAACACATGTACCTTAGAAAGGTTTCCTCAGAAATTTCTGCTGTTGTATAAATGTGTGTGTTCACATACAGGGGGTGGAGCAGCAATGGCAGCATCTCTCCAGTCTCTGTGGCCTCTGGTCTAACTCTGTATAAGGCAGCTTGCTCCTGAACAAGTCTGTGGTGTTTTGCTCTCTACAGGTGGGTGGATTTGATGGGGCCAACCGCCTTCGGAGCGCAGAAGCTTATAACCCAGTAGCCAACACCTGGCGAACAATCCCAACCATGTTCAACCCTCGGAGCAACTTTGGCATTGAAGTGGTGGATGACCTGCTCTTCGTGGTTGGTGGTTTCAATGGCTTCACAACAACGTTCAACGTGGAGTGCTATGACGAGAAGACAGATGAGTGGTACGACGCCCATGACATGAGCATCTACCGCAGTGCCCTGAGCTGCTGTGTCGTGCCAGGGCTTCCCAATGTTGGGGAGTATGCTGCCAGGCGGGACAACTACGTGGGGTCATCTCAGAGAGATGAGGTCAAGTATTCCTCATCCACAAGCACACTACCTGTGTGAAAAGCTCTCCTTGACTAATAAAGCCCTCTAAGCAAGAACTATATACACAGCTGGATTCACCTTTTCTTTTTCCCCAAAGTAAACAAATGAGGCTAGTCCTCATAGAGGAGCTAAAAGCATACCTCCTTCCCTGGCCCAGGATCTTAACCACTCAATTCATTTATCCTGTAGACAGTCATAGAGCTGGAGAGATCCAAAGGATACTGAGAAAGATGTTGAGAACATTGGCAGGATTGAGAGAAGAGCTACAGAAGGGAAATGATAGGGTTCTGCCTTGTCTGCTCCTGCTGCTTTGGCACAAAAGGAGTAAGGGAGGATTCTCAAGGGATTCAGAAATAAAGAACAGAATGCCATGGCTACGGTCTGAAAGGGAAATGTGGCTTCTAAATCATCCTTGTTTTGATGCTCCTAAGGATACAGCTACCCTTCTATTCTGTCTGATGAAGAGCCCTTTGTACGTAGAAAGTTTGCATATCCTGCACCAACAGAAGTTGATCCAATAAAACCCATTCACACAGACTATCCATTTTCCATTGCTTATTGTCTGGAATAGAGTAGCAGCAACAGGCTGTACTAAACTAGAAGAGGCTTCCATAGGTGTTCCACAAGACAACTGTGTTATTATCTGCAGTTTTCATTAGAGAGATTGATTCCCTACTCTCCAGTTAACACTTCCATACTTTTCTTTTTGTTTTTTTTAATAGCATACTTATTACAGGGAGTGCGATATAAGGAGTGCTGAACATTTCCAGTAGCTAAGCCAGAATTAACTTACTATCATAGGAGACTTGTAGCTGCTGCCATACATGTGCCTCCTTCACCTCTGTATTAATATGTACTACAACTCATGTAACATAGCTTCCTTCCTGATCTTCTCCATCTTGCGCTGAAGAATTTGTGATCTGCTGGCCCTGTTCTTAGGATCATTGTTCCCTCCCAGTTCCATCCCCAGGTGCACCTTCAGTGTTCAGAAGGGGGGCTCTCTATGGTCAGAGCTTCTGAGTGCATGGAAGAGTCTTCTGATATATAGCTGCTTGTGTGTTTCTCCATCAGCATCCCTACCCA
Organism: Iguana delicatissima; assembly: GCA_948472985.1. Classification (NCBI taxonomy): domain Eukaryota; kingdom Metazoa; phylum Chordata; class Lepidosauria; order Squamata; family Iguanidae; genus Iguana; species Iguana delicatissima. The sequence goes on along the minus strand of CAOKZL010000074.1, from coordinate 1,156,103 downwards.
CTGAGTGGAAGTCTTGCAGGGAGGGCGGGGATGGAAGTGTTTGGGGGCAACAATCCCACCCTTCCTTGTGGAGTAAGATGTTGCACTGTGGGATTCCATATCCACATCTAAGCACCATTAGCAGCTGTTTGCAGTGTTGGGGAACCTCAAACCACAAAGGTTGTCTTAGCAGGTATCATTGCATTACTAGATCTTTTCTGTGTCATGCTCTTTGGAAATAATTTCTCCCACCATTGCTGAAGAGCTATAAAATGTTCTGGTGCAGAGCTTGACAGCACCAAATGTTCAAGTGCTGCAGGAACATGCTAGGTGATAAAGTTCAAGCTTTATGTTGCCTAATCGGACATGCAGCAGCTCTTCATCACAGGTCTTCACATCACCAGATTTCTGATAGTCTTTAACACAGCAGATGCACATAAAGAAAGAAAGGTTCTTCTTACGCTGTGAGGCCTGCCTCTCCAAAGTCCTTTCTGCCACCTCTTCTCCAAGTCTGTGCCAACAGATAAGCTCTGATGGGGTCTACCAGCTTGGCAAGGCCCTGAATATGGACCAGGTGGTAGAGAATGTGTCTGTACTGGAAGTCTAGCCTAGCTAAGTACAGAGAGGTTCAATAGCAGAAGGTTGGCCAAGGGTAACAAATTGGCCACAGCAACTATGAACCCAAGCACTGGGTGAAATGCAATCTACACCAGTGAAAGGACTACCTACACCAATGACATCACAGATTTTCAGGATATTCTATGAGGCCAACTGGATCCCTCAACAGGAGTACCCCACTTAGGAGTTGTAAGGAGGGATGTAGAGTTCAGCTCTGGAGACTTTCTTTTTCTTAAGACAGTACTAGTGCAAGTACTGAATGGTCAGAACACACCAGCACAAAGACACTTTTTATGTTTGCATGGATCTAATACACCCAAATTTATACCCTACTAAGTAGTTTATTTTGGATTTGAAGCATGTACAATTTCTTCCCCAGAAAAGTACATATGAAAAAAGTATCCAGATTTCAAAATCCATAGAAGCAAAACCTCAGAGTTGGGGCTTGTCTTCTAAGGCATCATTTACAGATGTAGATGTCTGTGTGCGTGCAAGCGCAGACGAGTCCTGGAGGCTTCAGCCTTACTAGATTTTTCCACTATTCTCACCAGAGCGACGAAAGTCACAAGAGGCAGAAGGAACGGGAAGGTTTTGCAATTACAGATTGCAAAGAAAATAACATTATTGCACATGCTGTGTCTCATGTATGATGAAAAACACTGCTGTTCCTAACACTCCCCTTCCTATACGGCACACAGACACAAAAAGCAAGGGCAGTGCTGGAACTGTGTAACAGTGAATAGACACCTGATTGGAAAATCCTAGCTTTATCTTTTCTAGTTGGAAGCTGCTCTCTGAAGGTCTCAGGAGGAAGTCTTTCTCAGAGTCACAGCAAAACATTACAGAGAACTAGCCACTTTCTTTTACAACAGGTGGGCACATGGATGGATGGACGGAGGAGCAAAATAATGACATTGCCCCAGCAAGTGACCCTTCTTTCAATCCCCAAATTTCTATTGCAATAACTTGAACAAGCACTTGATCATTTAGAAATACAATGTAGGCACCCAAAGAAAAGGAGCAGGCAGAGTTGCCAAGTGAATGTCAACACAGTAGAGTTCTAGATGCAGATGTCTCACTCCTTGTATGCTACAAATAAGGGAATTGATGGAAAAAATTTTGGGGGGGCAATGCCCTCATTTTGCTCCTTCCTCATAGCTGTACCCCTTGGTGGTCCACCACAAGGGCTTGAGGAGCTACATGGATCCTCCAGAGAGCCAGCATGGACTCCAGGACTCTGGAGACCAGAGTTCAAATCTCTGTTTGACCATGAAACCCTACAGGTAACCCTGGGTAAATCAAATTCTCCTAGCCTCTAAGGAAGGCAAAAGCAAATCCCTAATGAATAAATCTTGCCAAGAAAACCCTGTGATAGGATCACCTTAAGTCAAAAATGACTTGAAGGCTCACAGCAACAACAACATGGACAACGCATGGGATCTTGAAAGGGTGCAGAACCATCCATGATGTGCCCTGCCACGCCATTAAAAAAAAAATATTTTGGACCCAAAAAAAAGGCTTCCACAACTTCTGGGAGATGTGACTGGGCAGTATTACCATGCTTTTTTTGCCCTCTTGGGTCACTCTAGGGCTAGGCTCTAGACAGTTTTTTTGTTTTGTTTTTAAAGGACCCAAGAGCTGCAAGGCGGCTGGTAGCTCTCCTCACTGGCATCAGTGAACCCTATCCCCAGGTGGGCTCAGCCGCTGGAATTTAAAGTTCAGAGTAAGCTTCAAAGTATTTTTGTTTTGTTTTGTTTTGTTCCCACTGGTCTGAAAGGATATATATGCCTCTTGTATATATCCATACATTCCCTCTCCTTCCCCGCCCACTCCATCCTACAACACAACCTCTTCTTCACCTCACTCTTTATAACCTAAACTTCTCTCCCAAAGTGTAGCACACCTTTGCTCCATTAGCAATACAAATGGCTATGCAGATTGATGGTTACTTTGCAACTTAGCTGGCTTGTCCTTGGATTTACAGCCTGGTCCGTTTCTTTCACCACACAGAATGATATGTTTACCGCAATTAGTGTGCTCTTTTCCGATACACATGAGTACTATGTCGCTTGGCAGCAAATGGAGCCAGATGAAGCTCTGGAGAGGCAGGTGCGCCTTGGCTGTTTCATCCAGCAGCGCTTTCACTGACTGAACAGCCTGCTAATTCGTGGCTCTGAGCCTGTCCGCACTACACTGTCATGGTGTTATTATTCCACTTTCAACACCCTATGGAATCTTGAGGTTTGCAATTTAGGGAGGGGCCTTTAGGATTCTCGGCCAGAGAGCTCTTGGCCTCAGTAAACTACAAACCCCAGAATTCCACAGGATGTTGAAAGTGGAATAATAGCACTATAACAATGTAATATGGAAAGGCCCCCAGTTCAACTGGGCTGGAAGATACATTTTGGGTCCTTCATGGGACTTCACCCCTCCTATTCCCCAACAGGTTAAAAAAAAGGTAAGCAACCATTTTAATTGGATTTTTCACCAAATAATTTTTCTTAACCTTTCTGCTTTTTCCCTTGGTGGAGACGCCCCATCACATCGACAGCCGAACCCGCAGCAGCGGCCATTTGAGCGCGGAGTCGTTTTCCACACTAGACTGTTATAGCGCGATGATTCCACTCTCAACCTCCTATGGAATCCTGGGGTTTGCAGTCTCCTCAAGGGCCCCTCCCTAAACTGCAAGCCCCAGGATTCCATAGGAGGTTGAAAGTGGAATCATCGCGCTATAACAGTCTACTGCTGAAACGGACACACCCCAACGGCCGCTCCTAGAAGGCTCTACGGTTTCTGCCCTCTGACTTCACATCCTAGAGCGCCTCCTCGGAAGTAGCAAGCCGCTATTCAGAGAATTCTACCCGGTCTGGAAGGAGGGAGACGCTACTGGGTGTCTCCCTGCCGGCGCCTCCGTGGAGAACCAGACCCCGAGAGCCTTGGTTCCGCTCTGCGGCTGCTCTCCTCTTGAGGAAGCTCTCGCACCAGGCGGCCGGAATTCCGCTTATCAGCGAAGCCGTCGAGGCGACGCCTTTGTCTCCGAAGCAGCGGCGCCTCCTCTGCCCCCCTGCGGGGGTTTGAAGGGCCGCCTCCCTCGGGTGGGGCGCCATGGCAGCCACTCCATCCCCCCTTCCTCGTCTTCCTTCTCTCTGGCCGCCCTCCCCTCAGCCTCCGCCGGGTCCCCGCTGCCTTTGAGAGGCGGAAACCGCCGTCTGGCGTGACGGATGCTTCGGATCATGAGGGAGCAGATGAGGCCCGACCTCCGCCGGCTCCTCCTGGTGCTTGCCTTCCTCCTCCTCCTCCTCCCTCTCCCTGGAGAGCTCCTCTTGCTGGAAAAGGAGGGAGGCTGGTGAGTAGGCCGAGGCCTCCCAGCAGGGCGAGGGGATATATGACTCTCCAGATACAGTTAAAATTGTCTGTCCCATCAGCCGTGTTGGTGGCATGACGGTGGATGATGGGAAGTGCAACTCGTCGGCCTCTGTCAGCCGCCTCCCCCTTTCCTGTGACAGGGCTTTTCTCCTGGAGCGCCCAACGAAAGCCAGCAGTGGGTCCAGAGAGGAAAACCCAAACCAAGGAGGCAAGCCTGTGTGTTCGGGCATCCAAAGTACCAATGCTTTTTTTATAATCATTTTATTAAAAATTCACAAACAAAACAATTAATTTTCATTGTTATTTCTGCTGACATATTCTTGATACTTCCAATCTGACCTGGATTTCATTTTCAATATCCCATATCAAAGTACCAATATTAACAACATCGAAATGAGTTTACTTGACTGTGAACAACTGTGTGACGCAACTGTGAACAACGGTAAAACACTAAAGCTGGGCCTTACAAAGGGCGGGCCGCAGCACCTTAGCGTGTCGCCTGAGTTGTGTCGGTGTGTCGCCTACAATTTTGGAAATGTGTGTTGTTATTTATAAATCGTGTATTTTTTAAAATACATGAAAGGTTTTCATGAGATCTGTTGTGTCCCTCTACATTTTGCTATTACAATTTATATACATGCCTGTATCTCTTATAAGGGGTTTGTTTAAACTCCGGTTTGCTAGTAAAACTGAATTACTGCGTCGCGAAATGATGCACGTCTAAAAAAGTGTGTCACCGACATGAAAAGTTTGGAAAGCTCTGCACTAAAGGCACTGAATACACAATACAAAAAGTGTAGTGATCCTAGCCAGAGCAGAAATAATGGCACAAGGTTTCTTAATATCAGCAAATGCTGTAAACATAGCTGTGATGGAATCCTGTAATCCTGCAGAGGATCCAATATATTGTTATAAGCCTTTCTTACAATACATTGGATCCTCTGCATTGGATCCTTGCTACTTATGTTCTAACAATACGTTGGATCCTCTGCAGGATTACTGGATTCCTTCACAGCTTTGTTTACAATACTTGTTGATATTAAGAAACTTTGTGCTGTTATTTCTCCTGTGGCTAGTGTTACTACAGTTTTTGTATTGTGTATTCAGTGCCTTTAGTGGTTACGGTTGTTAATAGCTGTATAGTACCATAGTTAACAGTAGAGTAAATTCATTTCTATATCGTTAATATTGGTTCTTTGTATGTATTAACACACAGGCTTGCCTCATTTTGGTTTCCTTATCTCTTCAAAGCCAACAGTATGGACCAACATTACATTGTCACATTTTGAAAGGCCTCTCCAACTTCCTTGGCTCTAAGTTAAAACAATGGCCAATCAGTTTAAACAGATTGGAGGAGCTGCTGCTTTCTCTCCCCTTATGGCAGTTGTTGGTGGTGGTAGGTGCTCTTTACTGCTGCTTACTTCAGGCATGATGGAGGATGCCCACGTGCTGCTTTGACGCTCTCTCACTCACACACACATAATGTCGGCTTTATTGTGCTGAGATGTCTTGTATTTCTGTTTAAACTATAACAATTATTTCTAAATTTACACTGGACAACCACTGCCAGGTGAATGATACTGTATGTAAAATAAAAATTAGGCTGTATAACCCATACTCCTGAACAAAATAGATATAACTAAACTGATTTATCTCTGTTGATTATGGTTTCATTTTTGCCTGTGAAACATTACCAACAAGTTACCCATAACGGTCTTATTTCAAGATGCAAAGGATGTACCCTTGCATCTTTTAATTTGCATTTCTGTATTTTTGTATTGTTTGCAACTATGTATTGTCCTCATTAAGTGTCTTTGAAGCCTGTGTCTATTGTCACTGGTGACCATTGTTATAATACCTATTTATGTATATATAAGTGTTGTTTACTTTATATGTTAATGTGTATGGTTTAGTTGTCAATTTTGTTCGGGGGTATGGTTTCTATAGTCTAATTTTTATTTGGAGGTTCTAGCAGGGGAGCGCAACTATCGTATACCCTTGACCGAAGAACGGTACACTCCTTCTATCTGGGATGGTCGTCCTCTTCCACCGAGCATGCAGCTTCGGGAGGGACACACATGGAGCGGTGAGGGAGGAACGGGACACCCGCCTAGCCAGCCAGATCAGCCGAATCAACCCTGGCGATCAATGGGGTGACAGATGTCGCAGCCAGATCGCCCTCACGTACAGTATTACAGTATTTTACATACAGTATCAGTCACCTTTCAATGGTTGTCCGATATAGTGTTTTAGAGGCTGTTGTGGTTGTTTGCTTATGTAAATTTACATAGGCACATATGACTTGACATATGCTATTTTAATGAACTTCAGTGCCTGTTTTGCTCTTCTTTTTGGGTAATGCTCAAGTGACTGCCCTAGTTTTGCCGAGTCCTCTGTTGTTTGTGTGTGAACTAGGCCAGACTCAGCTGTTGAATATTCTCAGGCACTCAGTGGTCATATCTGCGTGTAAACAACATGTTAAAAAACCAACATGCAGGCAGCCTTTGTGTCGCTCTGATTTACGTCCTCCCTCTTTTCCCCTTACCACCTCAGGCTGACAAGCAGACACGCTGCCCTAATGGAAGAAGACAGCTGTACCGTAGAGAGACGGGATGCTAGTTTAACCTATGCCCAGTTTATTCAACAGTAAGTTGCCAGGGAAATGTCTGAGCTTGCTAGTCCTCATTGCCGCCAGAGGGCAGTAGATCCAAATTTAAATGAAAACATTGTTCCAAGAGGGAGAGAAGAGTTGAATAATCTAGGAGCACAGCATCCTTAAACCACCTGCACAACGTCAAGTGCAGCTGTTGTCATCCTCTTCTTCTTTGTGGTGTTTATTAAGATGTTCACTTTTATTGGAGGTGGATGATGTGCACCCTGTCAATATGATGTGGAACCGCAGCTGCTAGCCAGCATAGCTAGTGATGAGGAATGCTGGGAATTTTAGTCCAACAGCATCTGGAAAGCTACATCTCACCCACTTCAGAGCCAGTATGTCCCATTTATTCCTCTTGTTCCCTCCCAAGAGATCCCAAGAAATGAATCTGTTGACTTGATCTTAGATGGCAAAGCACAGGCTTTGAATGAAGAAGTTCCCTCCCAAGTTCAGTTCTTGGCATCTCTAGTGAAAACTGTGATTGCTGGGTTAAGGGAGGCTATTGGCTGGGGTGACAGAGACCAGTTTCCCACCAAAGTAGATAATGACAGATACAGGAAATACTACCTTCCTGGATTGTAACTTCCAGAATGGTGAGGTTTGGGGCACTGTAGTCCAAAATGTAACATTTTCAAGCTCTGATGCCCCACTAGATGAACCAGTGTTGATTCAGATTGTGTGTGGGTTGATGATCAATGATAAAACACTTAAGAGTGTAAATTAAAAGAAAACTCTTTTTGGCAAACAGCTATGTAGGATCAAGCCAAGGCCCTATCTTCTTCTGACAGAGGCAACCCAGAGAGCCATGAGAAGCCCACAAGCAGGACCTGAGTGGTATAGCAACCTCCCATATGTCTTTTTTCAGCAACTGGTCTTCAGAGGCATGTTGCCCTTAGAGCAGAAGATAGCATACAGCTATCATGATGAGTCCCCATCAATGGCCTTGTCCTCTATAATGATACTTAATCTCATTTTAAAGCTGTCCATCATGATGGGTGACCATCATGGGTGGTGAATCCCGTAATTTAATTATGCAATGCGCGAATGTCTTTTGGATCGCCCACTGTTCATCTTCATTGGTAGCCCCCCCTTCATTTCAAATATTAGAAAAATGGGTGAAAAACTGTTACCCACTTTCTTTCCATTCTTGTATGCTTTCAGTGGTTGAGCATATCTTCACTTACTTGGGTTGCTGTTAAAATGACAGTTTATGATTATTATAGTTTATAATTCATTTTATTTTTAAAATGTTCTTACTGGGCTGAGTATTGCTTCTGATCAGCATTATTATGGCTTCTGGTGTATGTGTTCTAAAAATCAAGTGTAATATTGTGATGTCTTACAGTTTAAACTTTCATTTTTTTAATTGTAAATTTATCTGTTGGAATATGTGCTTCAAATGCTTGATTTTCAAGGATAGCATTTAGTCCCTTAGATCAGTGGTTCTTAACCTTTTCTTTACCAGGCACCCCCTGTAAATATAATTTGTTGCTGGAGACCTCCAAGACTTAACTCAAGATTTAAATATTCAAATATTTATTTAAAGTTGCTCATCAGAGCTCTTCAAATGAGGGAGCAGTTTGGGTTCGTGCACACATCTGCCTCCATGTCCCTTTCGTCAGGGATGCAGCAGGTGAGATATGAGTGCTGAAACTGCTTCCTTGTTTGCAAGCGAGGGAGCAGTTTGGGCAGGTGCACATGCCTGCTGCTGCATCTCTTGGTGCCCTCACCCCCTGCTGCCATGCAGAACAGACAGAAACACAAGGCATCTTGTGCAGCAGCAGCAATAGCATAGCACCCTTCTGAAATGAAAAATTAGGTATTACTCAGATAGCTCATTTGCATCCATGGGGAGCCCAGAGAAGAGAGGGAAGGAGGAAGGGAAAAAGAGAAAACAGAGGCAGAAAGGATACAGAAAGCCAATGCTTGCTGGATGGTTTCTGTTTGTAGGTGATGAATCTGGGTGTATTCCTTTGAACTCTTTCACTCAGTGTGACACTCACTGCAGAGTTCCCTCTCCCTCCTTCCTTGAGGAGCACAGGCACACTCCCTCCCCTCCTTTTCTCTTTTTCTGAAAAGAGCCAGCCATTGGCAGGGAGGTGTTGCTGCTGCTGCTACTGGTATCCAGCAGCAGAACTTCATGTGAAGTCCTGTGAAGACTTCACAGACTGTCAGGGCTCCGTGGACCTCAGGTTAAGAACCACTGCCTTAGATCAATAACTCTGGGAGCTGTAGTCCAGAATGTGATATTTTCAAGCTCTGTAAAAAATGCCTGAGCTTTTGTAAGGTAGGTACCTCAATTCCAACACCCCAAGAGGGTTTATGGACTAACAGAAAGAAATTATACAGGAGAAGGAACAAGTAAAAAAGAAAAGAGCAAGTGGATGGATAGGAGAGGTAAGAAATTAATGTTAGGAAGTGCAGTATGAATTTGAGGAGGATAAAGACTGAAAGTTTCAGCTATAAGCTAACTAAAGAGGAAACAAAGATGAAGGTAAGGCATTTTGGCTCGGACATAGGTTAGAGACAGTGATGTGTGCTGGTTAAAGTGTGAGACTAGGAGGTAGTTTCAAATTCCTGTTCAGGTTCTGAAGCCAAGTGGGCAGACTTCATTGTATCTTGGCCAAATCTGCTTCAGAGGGTTATTGCGAAGAATGTCAAAAAACTGGGTTTTGAAGGACAGAGTTTGGAATCAAAGAAAGTGATCCTGTTCCATAGAAGTTTTGAGAACTCACTCCAAATACAGAAGGGGGAAGGAAGACTTGATGAAAAAGGGAAGATTTTAGGGTCTTGGGGCCAACAATGTATCTGCAGGCCACATACAGAGACCCATTGTATCCTGAAAGGATTCTTGTTATAACAGAGAAGTTCACAAAATTGGGTGTAGTTTTTGTTCCCCAGCCTAATAGTGCTCAATTATCTTCCTCATGGAAATGAATGTCAACCTTTCATTTCTGTGCCCAAAAGTAGAATGTTTATGCATGTGCAACACCCTCTAGAGGACAGGAGGACTTGGGAAACTCAAGAGCTGTGTGACTAGCAAACGTGGCCAAGGAACTGATCATTGTTATTTGTGACACTGTACATTTCTTTGTTTTCCAGGTATGCCTTTTCTCGACCAGTTATAATTCAGGGCATAACAGACAACTCGGTGAGTTAATGCAGTTTTTACTGGCTTTACATTCTAAGGAATCCCAGGACTTGTAATTTAATGAAATACTTAAATTCGGTGCTTTAGAGCACTACCCTGAACTACAGTTCCCAGGATATCTTGAGAAAAGAGATTGAGATTTAAATCAGGGTATCTTGGAACCTGAAGGCCTAAATACCCTCAGAGTACCAGATCCTGTCTGATCTTGGAAGCAAAGCAGGGCCAGCCCTACTTGGATGGGAGACTGCCAGTGACTACCAGTTGCTGGAGGCTGTATTTTAGAGGAGGGAACTGCAAAACCACTTCTGAGTATTCCTTGCCTAAGAAAACTATGTGAAATTCATGGGGTTGCCATAATTTGGCTGGCAACTTGAAGGTACATACATATCTTGGCATGTGTAGTTCCCTATTTGAGAGTTTTGACTCTGAACTACAGCATTTGAGATCACTGTAAGAGTACCTTGTGAGTCTGTAAATCACTGGATTCTTTAGGCTGGAGCTGTGACCGTTGCAGTGATACCAAACTGTGCAGATATACCCAAAACATGTAAGTGAACTATTCCACTCTGTGGAATACTCCTCCTTCTGATATTCTACATCTATAACAATTTCTCTTTTTAGATGCGGATTGAAAACCTATCTGTTTTTACAAGCCTTCCCTGCATAGGCCATCCTGCCATACTTTCATGGACAACCTAAGTGTTGTATTTTCATTTTGTGCACTGTATATCTTGGCTGGCCTTCTGTTAGAGAGATACGCATGCATAAGTTGTACATGGGGAAAATTACTCATGATAGTGCAGGCAATGCGTTTATGCATTGCACAAGGGCACACAGTCATTGACATGTATTGTACCATGTTACTATTTGCACGGGGATGGTGCAATGCTGGTGCAACATATCTCCACGGATATTTTCGCTGTGCTGAGGGGATGTTAGATTGCAGCCAGTGCATGTGTTATTGTTTTGAATGCTTTGACATCCTGACATTAAAGTAGTTTTATAAATATTACTAATTTCCTCTTTAAACCATCCACTTGCTGACCTGGAAAATAAAGCAGCTATCTGGTTCAGTAATCTGTTAATTAAAAGTGTAATTCTTCCGTCTCCCAGTGCAGTTTGACGACAATCCCCATCATCCCAACACAACCCTGATAATGGTTGGAGACAAAGGAGTTGTAATTCAACCAATTCTGGAGACGAGGAGCTGGGAAAGGTTGCAGCAGTGGGCAGACAGATAGAAATGTAACGGTCTGGACATGAAGAGAAGCAACCATGTCCTGTTATTGTCATACCAGAGGTCAATTACCTTTGTCCATGTTTTGCTTATGCAATCAGGAGATCACATATTGTTTCATAATCAGCATGAGTTTGGGAGTAAAAGTGGCTTTGGATTGTTCTTTTGCATTAAGGAAGGAGAAGACCTGGCCTTCCAGATGTCATGGGCTGCAACTCCTTTCGCTATTATCATGCAGGTTAGGGCGGGCAGAATTTGCAACCCAGCAACCCCTGGACGGCCAGGTGTTCCCCTTTCTTGTTCTACATCTCGGTGCCTTTCTGTGCCTACAGGAGTTCCAGGCGCAGTGTACCAAGGAGAAGCTGTTGGCTAAGTTTGGGGACCGCCCCATCCGGCTCAGCACTGCCAATACCTACTCTTACCACAAAGGTGAGGAGAATGTGGTCACAGGTTACTTATCCAGGCAGGGATTAGAATGGGATGGGGTAGAGAGAAGCAAGTTTGCACACACACATAAGGCTTGGCTCAGACCTAATGTCCTGTGAATAACTGAACCCTCATAAATATTGATGATGATGTTATTAGATTTTGGTGACAACGATATGATAAAAATAGCAGCACGTGAAGAAATTTGTTCTAAGGACCAGGGCAGAAATGCACAGAGCAGAGAGAGTGAAACCTTTTCACAGCCCAATGGCTTCTACCTTCATCCTGCTCTTAGCTGCATCTCCCAAATCTAGAGATCTGTATATTCAGTTAGATGCCATGCTAACATTGGGCCTTAATGCCTTCTCTCCATTTTGTTACGTGTATATGCTTGAACCAATGTGATGCATTAGACTACAATTCTGGAGACCAGGGTTCGAATCCACGCTTGGCCATGGAAACCCAGTGGGTGCCCTTGGCAAGTCAATCTCAGCTTCAGGGGAAGGCAAAGGCAAAACCATTCTGAATAATTCTTGCCAAGAAAACCCTGTAACAGGCACCTCAGGGTAACCTTAAGTCTGAAATGACTTGAAGTCATGCAACAATTTTTAAAAAAAATTAATTTTTTTTAACAGCAACAACAAATACCCTGCACTCAGCAGAGCAAACTCCTGCTTGTGTCTCTGGATAGTTTTGTTTTTCCATGATTTGTCCAGATAGCACTTTTATAGAGATGGAGAAGGGTCTACAGAGCTGAAATTTTACTCACAGTCACTTATCGCGCCGTGACTTTTGATAATCTTTATTCAGGAAGCATTCCTGTAATCTAGATCAAGTAAACAAGTGAGAAAAAGCAGCATATTACCTTCATATGTAATATGCTGGTCTGATGAAGAGAAGATTCTTCACTGTATGGAACTGGAGAGACTCCACATGTAACCAAGGCTTTAATTTTCAGATGGCCTCTGCCCACTGAGGAAAGTAATGGTGGAGGAGCAGCAAGGGTTGGCACACTCCCTTCTCGCTTGTTTACTTGAACTCTGTTTCAGAATGACCAAACAGGGCTATGAATTCTTACCAAACTCCTTTGCATAATCTGTGAACAGTCAAAATTATTTCTGGTGTCAAACTAGACAGTGATATATAAATTCACACCTAATAAGTATGGACTTTTTTCTTTTAAAAAAGAGAGTAAGTACAAGGGATGTGAATCCCATAGCTAGAGAAATGTGGGGGAGGATTTAACCCTTGGCTGTGTGCTCCTGATTTGGATCACTCTGCCCTCACCACATCTTCTAATTTTATTGCCAAAATGTGACCCTCGGAAGCAAACCACTTTTTGTCAGGAAAAATGACAGGAACCAGGGTGAGTGATTTTGATCAGACCCACAACTGGGGGCAAGTGTTATAACTTCAGAGTACAGTCTGATTTAACCTTCAGTTGCAGAGCAGCACTGTGGCACATATGCTCCCTCTGGATGTGAGACTGTGGCAGGTGGCATCACCTATCACTCAAAGCTCCTGTTTTGTTTTAGACTTTCCCCAAAGCTCTGTATTTTAAAACAAACTTATACACACACACAAGGCACTGGCAGGCAGCCCCCCCCCTAAACTGTTTGGCTTCTTATGTACCATCCTACCTGCAAGTGTAGTTGTGTGACAAGCACATCATGCCTGAAGCAGTTTTTAAACATTTTTGGAACAAATTTTTAAGACAGTAAAAGAGTGACTTTTTCCCACAGAGCTCACTTTTTCTGGCCATTCTGTGGTCCAGTCAATTTTGTAACGAGATGCACTGAATGAGAAGCAGCTTGGAGGAATCTGGTGTCCTCAGTTTTCTTGTTCTGTTGTGAGGAGGGAGAGGTGACAAGGATAGGATTTAGCAGCAGGAGGCAGTGTGCTCTACTGTAGTTGAAAAATGGCCATTCTGATGAAGAGGGATAGCCAGAGATACCTTGAGGCTTCTGAGAGAAGTGCTGGGGATGCTTTTGTGCCCCCTTTTCACCCCATCACCCCTTTCCTTGTTGCAGTTGACCTCCCTTTCCAGGAATATGTGGATCAACTGCTGGAGCCACAGGACCTGGACTCTCTGGGGAGTGGTGAGTAGGACTTCCTGTGCTCCAGAAGGGCATTGGACTTCATCCCTAGAGTGGTCATGTGCGACCCATGGGTTGTGTGAGACCCATAGATCTGCCTGTCCAGAAAATCTTTCTTTTTTCTGGGAAGGGAATATTGCTGATCCTGCAGGCCTCCAGGAACTACAGTTCTCTTTTGAAACAAGTTGCAGGTGATGCTTGCCTTGTTTCACCTCCTAAAGCATTTTTACAGAACCAAAGGTGGACTTTTTTTCTTTCCTAGGGGCAGTGCAGGCTCCAGCTGGTCTGGGATGGGGGGCAGAAATTGTCTCCTGGATCCTCAGAATTTGCTCAACCCTGCTTTTAATTCTGCCTGCCCTCAGTTGGAGGGTCTGGTTTTCCAAACAACAACATGGGACACCCCTCTCTGTTGGCAGGCCAGCTCAATACTGGCCAGTACACATGAGGCAGGCTCTACACAAGAATTGTCTCCAGTCCCGTGAGAGGCCAACCTCACACAAGATTTCTAGGCTTTCGCCTCACATTCCACTCACTTCAGTTGCCTGGGCCTTGGGGGCTGGGAGAAAGAGAAGCAGACATCAGCCATGCTTGCGAGAGATGGACCCCTGCAGCATTTGGTTTGTAATTTAGGCCCTTTCAGCACTAGCCTGTTACAGTGCTCTTATTCCACTTTCAACATACTACGGAATCCTGGGGTTTGCAGTTTAGAGGAGAGCCAGCATGGTCTGAAATGGGCCATGGTCATTCCTTCCCTTCTACCTGTCCAGCACCATCACCATTTCCTGCTGTCTCTTATCGGTGATGGGAGATAAGAAGCTGTTTAAAGCCTGGGAACCTGTTGCATGGAACTGAGTTCTGCTTCGCAGGCCAGGAAGTTACTACGTGGAAGTGACATGCATGAAACTGAGCTGGGCATTAAGCCCTTAATGGAAGAAGTATCCAGCTTGAAAGTAATCCCATCTGGCCCCCACTATTCCTAGAATATGGTTCCTGATTGAACAAAATGTCCTCCACCCTATTCTAAACTTCCTTGTTTTTCCTGTCACAAAACAGCTTCTTTGGTGGCCTCCATCTTTTACTTGCCCCCAACAAAATTTCATAGAAAACTAGGGTCAGAAGGGACTTTTCAAGCCTCTAGTCCAAGGGTGGGGCACTGTCCCCATGGGACTCACTGTCAAAAACCCGCCAGAGGCATTCTTGCCATCAATACAAAAAAGACTCACATCTGAAACCAGCCAGCAATCTAACAGTCTTTATTGCGGGTAATAAATCAAGCTGGTTAAGTCACAGCAAAGTGAGCCATCTCTAACAGAACAGCAAAGCGAGCCATCTCTAACAGAACAGAAAAAAGAATACAGACACAGCCCATTCAGTAACCGTGTTTCAGTATACATGCACTATAACACGAGACACCCAGGTAGCAAAAAAAAACCCAGACATAACACACGAACACAGCTGCATGTTCCAGAAGGCCTGATCACATACAGCACAACATTCTCATGGGAACCTCTTTACCCTGCTAGCCTAAACAAATTCTACAAGCAGTTTTGCTTTCTCACACACTGGCAGTGGGAAAAGTGAAGCAAGGAGTCCACAATACTCCCCTACATTGTGACACTCACAGCCACTCCTGGAGCAATGGGGAGTGATATGATGTCATTTCGTGTTATGGAAACTGGACTAAATATGGCTGATTCCCATGTTTTGTGTGGTAGGGCCCAAGGGGAATCAAAACATCAGGGTAGTTTGAATGTTGTGGTTTTTTAAAGTCATTTTTGACTGATTTTCTTTTAAATGGACAGAGCGTCCAAATAGGAGGGGTCATGGGGGTTTCAGGGCCACAAAACAGGCCCCCACATTTTCCATACCCTGGTCTAATCCAAACATCTGCTCAATGCAAGAAATCCAGAACTAGTCTCAGCTCCAACAGAAGGCTACTCAGCCCTTTGTCCATTTGATTCTCTTGAAAACCAGCTTGTACATCAAGGATTTTTTCCCTAAAAGTTAAACAAATAAACAAACAAAAAACTCCACTTGCAACTGAAGGCCATAAGATCAGCTCCTGCCATCTGGGGCAACTGAGAACAAGCCTTTGGCCTCTGCTGTGTGATAGCTCCTCTGCTGCTGGAGAAGTGCTGTCATCTCCCCAGTTACCTTTTCCCTGCCTGCCTAAGCCTTTCAAAGCCACATTTTAGGGTACAGCCCTCCCCAGTCAGCCTCAGATGTATCAATTTATAATATATGTATAAGAATAAGAGAAGTACCATTTTGAAGCCATAAATCAGCATAATAATGACATTCATAAATAGGAACCAGCAGTTATAGCAAACAGTAAGAACAATAAACAGCCAGCACTCATAAATGCGGCCCACAAATTTCTCATAGGATGTGTTTTCTGTGCCCCTGGCTGTCTGTGTTGCCCTTTCCAATTCTGCTACATTCTCCTTAAAGGCACAGGACACGTGAAGCCAGAGGGTTGGAGTCTGTGTCTTCTGTATCTGCTGAAAGGCGCTATGATCTGTAACAGTCCGTCCTGTAACGTGTTTTTAAGTTTTCAAGGCTGGGATGAATCGTATGTTCCCCGTGAGCCTCATGTGACCCCCCCGGGCTGCTTTCTCCACCCCTCATTTGCTGATTTGCAGGGGGAAAGAAACAGACCAAAAACCCTTTCAGAAGAGAAGGAAAAATTTGTTCTACACGCTACCTATGAGGCAGGAAGGTGCCTGACAGCCTCCTTCATCGTGGAGTGCTGCTGTAGTTGTAATGATGGTGAGGTCCTCCAGTTCTCTTGAAAGTTGCTCACCCTGCCCTTGAAAGTATTATGAAACAGTCTTATATGCTCCAGTAGTTTACAGGTGAAATCTGGGCCATGTGTGGCCAAGCAAGATCACAGTATGGTTATTAATGAAGAATGCACAAGGTAGAAGAGGCAGCAGGAGGTTGCTTTTGCCCCAGTCTACTGGGAAGGGCAGGTTTCTGCCCCTTTGTCTTCCCTGCTGCTGAGTTAATTCACTGTAGGCTACTTTTGCAATTTGAGGTCAGTTTACAGCAATTGAAGGAAACTGAGGACAAAGGGGAAAAGCAGAAGGCAGGGGAAGAAACTGGCAGCTGAAAAAGTGGAATGACAGAGAATTAACCAGGCCTCTCCCTGTCAAATCAGAACAGTTGCAGGATTCTTTCTTTGCTGTGGAAGGACTACTAAGTCTTTGTTTCTTTTCCCACAGAAACACTCTACTTCTTTGGGGACAATAACTTCACAGAATGGGGCGCTCTGTTCCAAAGCTATAAACCTCCACCTTTCCGTATCCCAGGCACCACTGGAGCGTACAGTTTTGGGATTGCTGGTCAGTAAGCAGGACTGGAAGGGGATGGGTGAGTGGGTGGCAGGTGCTTTGGGTGCCTTCTCCAGGGCCATCTGTTTTGCTGAGCTTGCAGTCTGGAAGCTCATTTCAGCCAATTTCTAGGGAGATGTCAGGCCCAGCACCTGTGTTTACCACCTCTAAACCTCTGGAGTTTCTGCAGTTAAACAAAGAAAGCCTCCAGCCCATGGGGTCCCTACATCCACTTGCAAAGGTTTCCTGCCCCTTTCCAAAGCATCCCCCACAAATGAGTTGGACACCACTAGGTACATATCATGTGGTCTGTCTGGATCATGGTGGCGCAGTAGTTAAATGCCGGTAGTGCAGCAACAAGGTTGTGAGTTCGATCCTGCAGGGCTCCGGGTTGACTCAGCCTTCCATCCTTCCATAGGTGGGTAAAATGAGTACCCAGCTTGTTGGGGGCAATTAGCTAAAAAAAACATGTAAACTGCTTAGTGAGTGCTTTGCACTGATAAGCAGTATAGAAATGTAACTGCTAATCTGCAAGTCCCGATGCAACTGTTTTGCTGAAACTAAGCAAGTCTGGGGCTCATAAGAACCTAGATGGGAAAATTCTACTTGGGAGACCCCTGGTGGTTCTGTGGAGAGAAAATCTGGGTATCAGTATAATAAGAATGGAACAATAATACCAGATGCAAGCACAACTATGTCGTCTTCATCATCATCATCATCATCATCAAATCTTTATTGAATCAGTCTACAGACTATATCAAACAATTAAAATGAGGGAACAAAACCTGAAAAATGGAAAAGAGAACAAAAGCAGCAACAGCAGCAGCAAGGAAACACATCAACAAGTAATATAAATATAAAATATAAGATACAAAACAATATATACAGATAAAATAGCAATTTTCAGATTAAACAGACCAACCCCTCTGAATCACAAGAACAACTCTGAAGTGATTAAAAGTGATTAAAAAGAGATTACCCAAGAGCCGGCAAAGCAGACCCATTATCTAGTACTTTCTTCCTCAACTATGTGTAGTCTGCACATAAAGAGGTAAAAAACTAACTAATCTGTACCAAGACAGCTCAAATTCTGCAACAAAGACGATCTTAATTCTGTGACAGAATTAATTCTTAATTCTTCTTATATAAAATCATGCCAATCAAAGGCACGTACAGGTATTCCACGTGGTCATTCCAGAGGAGTGACCAGCGTGGTCAAAGGCCTGGAAACCAAGCTCAGCGAGGAAGATGTTAGGGACCTGTGTATGTTTAGCCTGGAGAAGAGAACTGTGAGTGGTGGTATGATAGCCATCTTTAAATATCTGAAGGGATGTCGTGTAGAAGATGGAGCAAGTTTGTTTTGTACTGCTCCAGGGACGAGGACACGAACCAGTGGATTCAAATTGCAAGAAAAGAGATTTCATCTTAACATCAGGAAAAACTTCTTGATTGTAACAGCTGTTGGTCAGTAGAATAATCTGTGTCAAAGGGTGGTGGCTGTCATCTTCTGGAAATATTTAAACACTCTCTCATCTCTCAGGAGTGTTTTAATTGTGTATCCCTGTATAACATGGCATTGGCCTGGATGGCCCTTGTAGTCCTCCCCAGTTCTGATTCTGTTCTTCTCCTACAAAAATATGGAAAGGGCGCTGAAGATCTACCCTGTGCAAACTGGAAATTTTCAGCTGTACCTTTGACCGCTTGAGATATCATCAAGTATTGCTAGATTTCAGTTGTGGTGATGAGGGTTAGAAACTTGTTACTTATTGTAGAACAAAAGCAGAGGTTCTTGGGTATCCAAGTATTGCATTTGTTATGTACACACAGAGAGTGCTTGTGTAGAATTGTGGTTTCTTGACCATTGTACAGTAGGACGTAAAAATCACTGAACATTTGTTATGCCAGTGATTTTTTTTTAAGAAAACACCCTTCTGGTTCACTTGCAGCACTATGCAATTTACAAGATTCTAAAGCACATAGAATCATAGAAATGTAGAGTTGGAAGAGACCACACGGGCCATCCAGTCCAACCCCCTGCTATACAGGAACACCCTCAAAGCACTCCCGACAGATGGCCATCTAGCCTCTGCTTAAAAACCTCCAAGGAAGGAGACTCCACTACACTCCGAGGCAGCGCATTCCACTGCCGGACAGCCCTGACCGTTAGGAAGTTCTTCCTGAGGTTCAGGTGGAATCTCCTTTCCTGCAGCTTGAATCCATTGCTCCTTGTCCTGGTCTCTGGAGAAGCAGAAAACAAGCCCTCTCCGTCCTCTACGTGGCATCCCTTCAAATATTTAAACATGGCTATCATATCCCCTCTTAACCTTCTCTTCTGCAGACTAAACATACCCAGCTGTCTAAGTTTATCCTCACAGGGCATGGCTTCCAGGCCTCTCACCATTTTGGTCGCCCTCTTCTGGACTTGCTCCAGCTTGACCATGTCCTTCTTGAATTGGGGTGCCCAGAACTGGACACAGTATTCAAGATGAGGTCTAACCAAAGCAGAGTAGAGTGGTACCAGTACCTCCCTCGATCTAGACACCATACTCCTGTTGATGCAGCCGAGAATTGCATTGGCTTTCTTGGCTGCTGCATCACACTGCTGACTCATGTTCAGCTTGTGGTCTATGAAGACTCCTAGACTCCTTGATTCCAGTTTGAACATTGAAAACACAAATTTAAAATAAAGACCAGGATCAGGAAATTTCCACCTGGCCCCACTGATAGAGCACAGTTCAACAAAAGATGGGAGTGGAATAATCATCATCTTTAGAGGTTGTTTTTTAAAGTAAGAAAAGCAGCAGTGATTAAGGTTTATGGGCCTGGCAGAAGAGGGAGTTCCTGAAATGTGGAGGTCATGCCAGAATATGCACAGTCACTATTGGCCATCAACTTCATAGCTTTGCCAACGAGGATACTCCAACCCCAATTACAGAGCTTGGATTGCCTTGGACAGGTGCTGGCAAATCTGGAAATAATCTGTTCCTCAGCTGTTTAGGACAGGCTTCCCTAATCTGACATCCTCTGGCTGCATTAGACAACAAGCCCTACTATCTCCAGCATGGTCAGTGGCCATGCTTGCTGAGGATCATGGAAGTTATTTTCCAGCAGTTCAGGAGGGCACAAAGCTGAGGAAGGCTGATACAGGGTATAGGCATAAGACCAAAATTGGCCCCTTGAACTGGATCTAGAACTCAATAGGCAGTCAGTCAAACCAACAGAGGTGTAATATGGTCAGAGCACTGAAGACCCAATAGTGTTCCAGCTCCTGCGTTCTATACCTGTTGCAGGTTTTGAACTGTCTTCAAGGGCTGCTCCATGTAGATCATCTTATGATAATCTTGTCTGAACATAATACTATATTCTATGGCTGAAATCCTGTTGTTGGCTTACAGTGACAAAACCAGGAGTTATGGCATCATATGACATTTGGACTTTGTTGCAGAGGGAGGTACTCAGTATAAAACTCAACTATTCTCTTCTTCTGGCTGCAGACTTGCAGCCAGACACTAGCTAGTCATCCTCCATTCTGTCATGGCCACTAAATGGGAGTGAGGATGGACCCCAGTAATGAGAAGTTGCTTTACACAAGGGGTCAACCAGCAGAACTGCATTGGTGGAGCTTTACACTCTGCCAAATTGATGCCGGATTTCCTTGGGTATAGCTTATTTTTAATCAGAGCTGGAGAAGGCAGAAGTCAAATGTCCTCCCGTAATACTCAAGTGTTTCTCTTAAGTTAGTTTTGTGTGTCTCTCTGTGTCTGTCTCACCCAGACCTTTGGAGTGGAGATTACTTTGTGGTGGTGGTATTACACCTAAGGGATGTCTTGTTTCTTCCTCTTATTCTGCACAGGATCTGGCTCTGGTGTGCCATTCCATTGGCATGGCCCTGGTTTCTCAGAGGTTATCTTTGGCAGGAAGGTGAGTGGCACACACAGAACTGTAGTTAATCAGTCAGTTTTTATTTTGGGCAAACAGAGTTGGCAGAGGTGCCCAGAATGGCATATGTAGTTCAGAACAGTTTGCTGCTCATTGAGCAACAGACCTGACAGAATGGAGGTGATGGCCTTATCCCCATGGGAAGTAGCCAACCTGTACCCAGGTGGTCTCTTCTAGGTGGGAACTCACCTCAGTGGAGTGAACCTCAAAGCCCTTTCCACGCAAGACAATTTCATGTGAATTTTTCCCCCAAAATGCAAAGAATTAGGATAGCAGAAATACAGGGTCCCATGCTAGCCAATATTGGTGGTGGCTAGGGTATTCTGGGAATTGGAAACTTAAAAATTAACTGTTTTCAAGCTCAGATCACAGTGTATTTGGTAAGATGGTATTGATCTGAAGTAGCCATCAGCTAGAAACTAATGTCAGGGTGGCCCCAGGGGATGTGATTTTTAGCAGTTGTAGCATCATTCAGATTACTGAATGATCCTGGCTAATCTTTTTGCTTTCTTGCCTGGTCTGTTTGGTTTCCTTCCCTGTTTGTGCCCTCTAAGCTATTTGGATTTGTATGTTTTATGTCTGATTTGGTATATTTATACTGAGAGGTTTTTTTTCTATTACTGTGTTGCATTTTATTCCATTTTTTCCCATCTTTCTGTAATCCACCCAAGGTCGCATTTGCTGTAGACTGTACTTGTAAATTTATTTCTGTAATTTATATCCCGCCTTTCTCACTGCACAAGACCCAAGCTTTCAGAGCCTGGAAATTTTACTTTGTTAAACTACAATTCCAAATAAAATATATAAATAAGTAAATGCAAATTTGATAAATACATGTATATGTAATTGGTGTAATTAATATAACTGATATAGTATAATTGATAAATATCATTGCAAACATAATACATATTCCTGTGGGTGTCTCACTGTGGGGAAGTACAGTCTGCATCAAAGGGAGGATAGAAGTAACTTCAGGATTTACTGCAGACTTCTGAAGGATTTACGTTCAGATACCAAGGATTTTTGACTCCTGGAAAATCAAAGCACAGAAGGAAATGTCCTACCCTCCAGACTGTGCTGCACGGGTTTCTAGTATAAATCTCTCAAACGGGGAAGCAGGATTTCAGATAGCCCCGTTAAAAAGCTTAACACAGCTATTTGGAACTCTGCTGACCTGTTTGGGGTACAAACCTGTGTATTGTAAAAAGAGAGCACTACAGGTACCATGGTCTGCCAAAGCAACCATGGGTCCTAGAACAAAGGAAGCCTGAACTCTCCCTGGAAGCCAAAATGATTAAATTGAGGCTACCATACTTTGGACATATCTTAAGACAGCAGCACTTGCTGGAAAGGATGATAATGCTGGGAAAAGTAGAGACCACATTAAAGCTGAATTGATTCAGTCAAGGAAGGCACAGCCCTGTTTCCAAGATACCAGCAGGGCAGTTGATGTCTGGGATTTTTCAAGGTTTCATTCATAGGATCACTGTAAGTTAAAGCTAAGTTTATGGCAATTAATGACAACAAATCTAAACTTGTGTAATGCAGATGTATATTTATGTTTAAAACCTCCCTAAGCTTGGCAAAGCTCCATTTTTGGACTACAACATCCAAATTTTTGCCATTGTCATCCAAAAAAGGAACTTTTCCAAGTTCTACGGGCTCCTGTGTGCATATGTAGAGGGAGAGATTAGGATGGTGGTGATGGGTCAACTCCTGTCAGCCCTGGTTAGCATAGCCGTGATGAAGGATTGCGGGCTTTGCAGTCCAAGAACATCTGGAAGTCCAATGTTCTCTATCTCTGCAGTAAATCACTTGGCTCTGTCCAGAGTTGGCATCCTGTTCAGTTTTCTCTTTTCTACTCCTCTATAGTCAGCAGAGTTCTGAGTTCCTTTAGTCTACATTACATCCTCAGGGTAGATGCTTCCAGTGGATCCTTCCTTGCTGTGGTGCAGAAAGGAAGGTTTCTGGTTCCCTCTGGCCAAGCCCTCTCCTCTTTCTCTGTTTCCACAGCGCTGGTTTTTGTATCCACCAGAGAAGACGCCAGAGTTCCACCCCAACAGAACAACTTTGTCTTGGTTGCTGGATACTTACCCCCTTCCCCCCCATGGGAGAGGCCCATCGAATGCACCATTCACCCTGGGGAGGTAAGCTGCTGTCACATTGGGAGCACTCCACTCTTTTTCCTTATTTATCGATCAGCTGTAACAGCCAAGTCCCATGCCAGCATGCTTGTTGTGGCCAGATTGCAAAGAGAAGCGAAACTGGTGAGTACAGTTTCTGCATTTTCTGTAGCAGCGCCCGCCCAAAATTAGGCTTCTCCATCTCTGCTGTCCTTCTGACAGGCAGTTAAACTCCTGTTATTCAGTTGGGTTGTTTTGCTTTTATAGGGGTGGCTTTTTCTTGCTGTGTGTTTATATTTTATTGCACAGGGTTTTGGGGACCCTGGTGAAAAAAAATATGTAAGTACTCTTAAAGAAGGAAACAAAATAAAATGACAGGGCCCCCACATATGTTTAATAGTTGTTAAAAAGGAGAACATCAGCAGGTTAGTAATGACTGCTGAAATTCCTTCTGCGTAAGTGTGAAAAGTTCATGAACTATGTCCTTTTCTGGCCACCCTTCAATAGCAGGATGGGAAAATGTGTGGCAGCTTTCCTTAATCTGGCGTTGTCCAAAGGCTGTGTTAACTGGGTTGATGGGCATTGCAGTTTGACTCATAGGAAGGGCCCCAGGCTGGGGAAGGCTGCAAGGTGTGGGGTGACTCAGGTAGAGGCCTTTGATGATTCTTGCCTTCCAACCACCTGGAATTAGTGGCATTAACCACATTCTGTGTATTTTCTCCCACCATCTTACCACTCCAAAAAACCCCTCCAAATCTCCCTAAAATCTATTCTAGCTGGAAGTAGAGATTATGTGCTCTGCAGCAGACAGCAAACATTTTCCAGTGAAATTCCCGGCAGGCTGCTTAGCAAGCAGTCACCCTTGCTGTTTGTTTGAGGGATTTTTTTTCTTCCTTTCAATGTTTCTGCAACCGTTTCAGCTGATGCCACTCAATGCTGCCTGCCCTACTTAAAGTAAGATTCAGTAAGTACTGAGTAAGGAAAAAGAGACTCTTTGGAGCTACTCAGTAGCAGAGGAACACCCCCACTCCTAGTACATAGCTCAGGCTGTGCAGATTCCTTGCAGAATTCTTCCTTATCCAAAATCCTGTTCTTCTGGGGTTTTTTTAGAGGAGTGCTTTTCCCCAGTGTAAAGTAGTGCATATGCATTTTTCAAGCTTGTTTTATATGCTCAGCAGAAATAGAAACATACAGTTTTTGAAACAAACAAAAAACCTACCTCACAGCATTGGATTTTTGTGATGTTGAATTCTAAGCTTTGCTGATACTTGGAAAATCTTTGGAAGGTGGGGAAGGGGGCTTAGCAGTATTTTCTGATCCAGTGGTAAGCACTAGTACTCTGTATAGTTCCTGGAATTTTTGGCCAACCTTCTACCACCGAAACTATGCAAGATCAATTGTGTTATGTTCGTATCATCATTTGCTTATATTTTAAAAGGCAGGTTACCTTAATCACAAATTTCCTTTGGGTTCCACTTAGTATCAGTAGGAGGCTGAATAATGCAAACTTGGCAGATGACTAAAGAGACTCTCATGTGGGTCATATGTTTGAATCACAGAAGGCATATTATTTTCAGTAAAGAGAAGAAGATGCTCTATCAAGAGCAGGGTAAATACCTGTTAAATGAGCTGTGTCGATTATTTAAAGAAACAGCCCTTGAACAAATAATGATGTGATTCTGAATGCAAATTGCAGATCATATTGATGGTAGAGAGTACCTGTTGCATAGTTGTGCAAATGATTGTTTTCAGGACTGACAGAAGTAAGGAGACATGAGGCCTCCTTTAAGGGGAAAAAAAACCCTGGCCTGTTGAAAGAGGCACAGTGGTAGAGACAGAACATAACCCAGTTTACGAGAACTGGCAACACACGCTTGGAAGATTACTCAGTGAACAACTTAAGACAATCTCCTACTATAGAAGTGCTACAGTACCCAAAACAGTTAACCTGCCTTAGCTCTTATGAGAAAGGGAAGTTATTAATCAAATTAACAAACCAAGAATATAAGATACTTCAGACCTCTGCTGTCAGATATAATAGATTCCAAATTGAGCCTTAGGAGGGTTCAACAGTACTCACCCTCAAGTAAGTTATATTGAATCTCACCCAAATCTTGGTAGCATTGTCCAGAAAAAAAGAGTACATAACAAGACAAATATGACCACGGCAAAGTATGTCTGGCCTTTACAACATGACTTGGAACCTGTGGCCCTCTTGGATGCTTTGAACGACAGCCCCCACAATGCCTTTGTGATGTTACGGACTTTGAGGTGGAAAATGTTGCATGTATTAGATAAATTATAGTAATATGTAATAGAGCAGGGAACTGTTGGGAGCTGGTGAAAATATGGAATTTGGGGAATGACTGATGACTGGCTAGATATCTGGGGGGGCTTTAAAAGGGCAGCTATGGATGACAGAGTGAGAGTTGAGTCTGTCAGAGTTATTTGGGCTCAGGAGTTTGAGTGGTTAGATTTAGTTGAGCTCAAAGATAGAGTTAAAAAGTCAAGATCAGAGGTCGCCAAAAGATGAGTGTGTGAGAGATGTAATTGAGATATATTAAGTAAGTAATCTGCGATGTTATGCTCAATTTCTGTTTAATAAGTCTTTCATTTTTTATTATGCACTTGAGCCTCCAAGAACGCTACCTGTTGGAAAGCTTGAGTTCAGATACAGTGTCAGTGGTGGCAGCAGTTAATCAAGAGTCATGGTGTCTACTGGGAATATAAAATGAATTAAGTCTTACACAGGAATCTTAGAGGCACCTAGGAAATGAATAGGTTGCTTACCTGTAACTGTGGTTCTTCGAGTGGTCATCTGTGCCCTCATACATTAGGAGCTTTCGCGCCTGCGCGGTAGCGTTCGGAAGATTCTAGAGCTCGTTAGCTTTGGCGGGAACCCCTCCCCCACGCCGGTGCTGCGCATGCTCGTCCCGCTGACTAACGGTCTCTCCTCAATTCTGGTCCGCCGAAGCAGATGGGACCTGAAAAAAGAGGGGAAGGCAGGGCGGGGATGTATGAGGGCACAGATGACCACTCGAAGAACCACAGTTACGGGTAAGCAACCTCTTCTTCTTCTTTGTGGTCTCTGTGCCTCATACATTAGGAGACTATGTAGCTTACCAGTAGGATGGTGGGTCAGGTCCCAGATCCTAGAGCACAGAAGACAGCACAGCACGTCCAAACCGGGCATCTCTCCTGGAACGGCAGTCGAGCCTGTAGTGGCGCACAAAGGTCGACGGCTGGGACCAGGTCGCCACACGGCAGAGTTCCGACAGGTCGACACCTCGCAGGAGGGCAGCAGATGTCGCCACGGCCCTGGTAGAGTGCGCCCGAAGCAGGTCTGGCGGAGGCTTCCTGGCAAGCTCGTACGCCAGGTGAATAGTCCGTACCACCCACTTAGAGAAGCGCTGGGTGGATACCTTGTGGTCTCTCCGGCGCCTGCCATAACAGACAAACAGGTGGGGTGTCTGTCTGTAGGCTGCAGTCTTGTCTTTGTACAAAGCCAGCGCCCAACGCACGTCCAGGGAGTGGAGGGACTGCTCCAGAGGTGTCGTCGGGTCCGGGTAGAAGGCCGGCAGGATGATGTCCTGGCTCAGATGGAAGCTGGACACCACCTTCGGCAGGAAGGAGATGTCAGGCCGGAGGACCACCTTGTCCCGATGAAAGACCAAGTATGGTTCATCGCACCGTAGCGCCGTCAACTCTCCCGCCCGCCTGGCAAAGGTGACGGCCACTAGGAACACGGTCTTCATCATGAGCAGCCTGTCGTCCGTTGTGGCCATGGGCTCGAAAGGCGGCCTCGTCAGCTGGGACAGCACCAATGACAGCGACCACAGCGGTAGCGGCGGCGATACCGGCGGGTAGAGGTGCTGCAGGCCCTTCAGGAACTGCTTGACGGTACCGTCCCTGAAGAGAGCGGCCGACGGGGATCGTGGCGGTTGGTATGCCACGATCGCGGCGAGGTAGACCTTGAGCGCCGGGAAGGCCAGGCCCTGTTGCCGGAGACGGAGGAGGAAGTGGAGCATGGTACGCAGGGTGACAGGCGATACCAGCTCTCGACGTTTCTCGGCGAAGGCCACGAAGCACTGCCACTTGTAGTGGTAGTTCCTTCGTGTGGACTCCTTCCTGGCCGCGGTCAAGACGTTCCCGATGGCCGGGTCGTCTAGGGCGATATCCTCCAGGCACGGAGGGCCAACACCGCCAGGTCCGGGTGCAACACCAGTCCGTCGGAGTGGGACAGCAGGTCCGGTACCGTTGGAAACCTGAGAGTCCTGTCCCGGGCGGCCTCGATCAGGGGTCCGAACCAGTGCTGCCTCGGCCAGTACGGTGCCACAAGGATCGTGTCCGCCCGGTCCGCGATGATCTTCGCGATCACGCGGCTCAGGAGCGGGAACGGAGGGAAGGCGTAGATCAGCCCTTCGTCCCACGGAAACTGGAACGCGTCGCCGATGGAGCGGCGATCGTGGCCGGCCCTCAAGCAGAACAGGCGGCACTTCGCGTTCTGGCTGGTCGTGAAGAGGTCGATGGTCGGCTCGCCCCATCGGTCCCGAAGCATCTGGAAGGCCTCGTCGGACAGGGACCACTCGTGGTGGGAAGTGGTGTCCCTGCTGAGCGCGTCCGCTGTGGTGTTCTCCTGCCCCGCCAGGTGAACCGCCACAGGATGTATCCGGAGCGGGACGCACCAGTTCCAAAGTTCGAGGGCGATGCCCAGCAGAGTGGTGGAGCGCGTCCCTCCTTGCCTGTTCACGTAGCAGACCGCCGTCGTGTTGTCGGTGAGGATCAACACCGTGTGGCCCGTGACCAGGTGTCGGAACGCTCTCAGGGCCTTGTGGATCACCAACAGTTCGAGAGAGTTGATGTGGAGGAACAGCTCGTCGTCCATCCACCGGCCTCGGACCCGGAGATCTCCGGTGTGCGCTCCCCAGCCAAAGAGCGAGGCATCCGTCGTTACCGTGACTAATGGCCTGGGTTCGCAGAACAGCATGCCTGACAGGAGGTTCCTGTACGACTGCCACCACAGGAGCGATCAGCGTACCTGTTGGGGCAGGCGGTACTGGCGGCGCTGGTCGTCCCAGAGTGGATCAAAGGCCCTGACGAACCAGTGCTGGAGCGGCCGAGTGGGTAACCTGGAGAAGTAGGTTACGGCGGTGGTCGAGGCCATGTAGCCGAGGAGTTGTTGGATCCTCCTCGCTGACACCGTCGAGGCCTCGAAGGCAGCGGACGCCACCCGACGAAGCGTCTGCGCCCTCTCGTCTGGGAGGAAGGCCCTCGCCGATACCGAGTTGAGGGTCACCCCGATGAAGTTGAGAACCCGAGTGGGCTCGAGATGGGACTTCTTGGGGTTGACCCTGAGTCTGAGCTGAGTGAGAAGAGACAAAGTCCGATGAATGTCCCTGTACAGTTTCTGTCTGCAGGACGCCAGCAATAGCCAATCGTCCAGGTAAGGGTAGACCGAGACGCCTTTCGTCCGCAGGAAGGACACGACCGGAGCCATGCACTTGGTAAACACCCGCGGTGCGGTGGAAAGTCCGAACGGCAGCACCTGGTACTGGTAGCTGGTGCCGTCGATCGCGAACCGAAGGTATCTCCTGTGCTGCGGGCGGATCGAGATGTGGAAATAGGCGTCTTTGAGGTCTATGGACGCAAACCAGTCCCCTCGGCGAAGGAAGGGGAGGATCGACGGCAGCGTGACCATCTTGAACCTCTTGGGCGGATGTATTCGTTCACCCCTCGGAGGTCTAGGATGGGCCGCAGGGATCCGTCCGCCTTCAGCACCGTGAAGTACCTCGAGTAGAAGCCGAGCTGGCCGGGGTGGAGTAGTAGACACCCCGTGGTGGAATATCCTGGAACTCGATGGCGTCCCCAGGCGGACGATGGTAAGTACCCAGGAGTCCGCAGTGATCTCCCGCCAGCAGTCGAGGTGCCTGGCCAGGCTTGGGTGGTGGGAACAGTTCTACCGGAAGGGCGAAGGATGGCACGGGTGGAGTCCTGCGAAGGCCGTCAAAACCGGGACTTCGCTCCGGAGGACGACTTCTTGGACGATGAAGACGGACGTCGTCTGGGAAGCCTCCTTGAAGCCGAAGATGTCAGCGGCCTCGACGTGGTCGACCGCGGGGACCGCGGCTGGTACGCCGATGAAGAGGAGGACCTTCTCCACGTAGGCCTCGGCTGGAAAGAGCGGCGAGACTGGGCAGGCTGGTTGATGCCCATCTTCTTTGCTGTCAGCCGGGCCTTGACGAGGTGATCCATAGCCTCGTCGGTGGAAGTGTGGAAGAGCCCTTCGCCATCGAACGGAATATCTTCAATCCGTCGACGGCTGTCCTCCTGAAGCCCAGAGGGCACCGACCATCACCCTCGAGGTAGCCTCCACGACGTGCCTCAAGGTGGCGATCTGCTGTGTAGCCACCGCAACGGCCTCTCCAAAGATCTGTGTAGCTAAGGCGCGTGACTCCTCCGGCAAGTCAGCAAGGTGTGGAGCGAGTCGGTCAAAGAGGTTCCGATGGTAGGCCGCGAGGCATGCCATCATGTTCACCGTCCTGGCCACCAGGGACGATGCCGAATAGAACCTTCGGCCGAAGGCATCGAGCTTCCGTCCTTCACGGTCCGGAGGGGTGGTATGCGCTCGGTTGCCCCCTTTCGTTTGAGCCGACTCGACCACAATAGAGTTCGGTACAGGATGATTGAAGAGGAACTCCGCGTTCTCCTTCTGGGTCCTGTAGAGATGCTCTAGCCTATGTGGGATAGGCTGTGCTGACGCCGGCTTCGCCCACGGCTGCTTCATCGCTTCCACCAGGGTTGGTAGGAACGGCAGCGGTGCAGTCAATGGTGGGCGGGCTTCCAAGTACTGGAAGACCGGGTCCTGGGCTTGAGGAGCAGGTTCGGTCACCTTCAGGCCAAGGGCTGTGGCCATCCGGAGGAGGATCGCCGAAAACTGGCGGACGTCCTCCGGTGCAGACTCCGGGCCTGGCTCTCCGAACCCCAGCAGGGCGGATTCGTGAGAAGAAGGGGTGGACTCAGCAGAGTCAGAGTCCGAGTCGTAAGAGTCGCCGGATGGTGTTGGCGACCTCTCCTCCTCCTTCTCCTCGGCCGGCCTACGGGCCGGAGGTGCCAGGGTGACAGCTGGAGCTGCAGGCTGCGTCGGTACCGGTGCGGCCGATGTCATGACCGGTATCGGAGTCACCTGCAGGGGCACGACTGCGGGCCTAGGTCGGTGTGCCGCCTGCGTGGTAGAAGGGCTGTGGCGTCGGGCGGGTAGCTGTGGCCGTCGTCCACGGTGGTGGAGAAACAGCCCTGTAGCGGGGTGAGGGCTCTGGGGACTGACGGTGACTAGCAAACGATGCAGCGGTGACCTCTCATAGCAGGGGTAGTGAGCCTCCCGCGGTGGCGAGCGAGACTGGCGACGAGGTGACCAGTACCTTGGATCTGAGTGGTACCGGTCCCTGTAAGATGGCGAATACGAATAGTATGAGCTGGCCAGCTCGTGCCACACCTGCTCCTGGGCGTATCTCCCTAGGTAGGCAGGAGAGTAGGCGCTCTCGCCCGAGCGACGCCTCTCCAGGCACATCTCCCGATATCGCGGGGATGGAGGCCTGGCCCGCTGCTCCGGCGAGCGAGACTGGTCGCATCGAGAGGCTGGGCGCTGCCTGACCACAGCCTTCTCTCGGCGTTCTGCCGAGGGTGGACGGTGACTCGGCGGAGTGATCTCCGCGATCAGCTCGGGCGGTTGAGGAGGCGAGGCCTGCACGGCCTGTTCCTCGTCCGACACCTCGAGGACTTCCTCTTCCTCCGGAGGCTCCTCTTCCTCAGGGAGCTCCATCAGTTGAGGTTCCTCAGCGGGCTGGGTAGGTGGTGGAGTCGAGGGTCGCACCACCGTCGGTGAAGAGCGCCGCTTCTCCTTTCTCTTCTTCTTTTTTCTCCCCCAGGCCCTCGGTGGCGGGGCGCTTCTTCTGGGCTGCGGTCAACGGCCTGGAGGAGGAGGTTGAGGCCGCAGGGTCCTCACGTGCCCGAGTTGCCGAGATCTTCGGTATCCTCGGCAACTCCATTATCGGTACCGAGCCCGGTACCGATACCGACGAGGTCGAGGGCACGGCAGCCGCCGCTGCTGCCGAAGAAGAAGAAGAGGACGGGCGTTTCTCGGCCATCGTCTCGGGTCTTTGGACGCGAAGAGACTCCTCCCAACAGTGGGATTTAAGCCTTGCCGCCCTGTTGTGGAGAGTCTGATGCGTAAACTCTCTGCAAATGGGGCAGGCCTAAACGTTGTGCCCCTCACCCAAACAAATCAGGCACTCAGAGTGTCAGTCAGAGAGAGCGACCTTCCTTCCACAGGAGGCGCAGTGTTTGAAGAGAGCCGACATAAACTGGGGGCGAGGCAAGAAACAAGAAACAAGAGTCCGAGAATGCCAAACACAGTCCGAGATCCGAAATCGTAGTCAAAGCCAGAAAAAGGTCAAAACCGATCGAGAAAGTACCAAAGCCAAGTCCGAAATCCGTGAGGGGTAGTCAAAAGCCAAATCCGAAGTCGAAAAACACCAAAAAACCGAATCGAAAAGCAAGCCAACAAGCAGAACCTTCTGTACTCTGAGATGGACAAGAAAGAACTGAGGAGAGACCGTTAGTCGGCGGGAGGAGCATGCGCAGCACCGGCGTGGGGGAGGGGTTCCCGCCAAAGCTAACGAGCTCTAGAATCTTCCGAACGCTACCGCGCAGGCGCAAAAGCTCCTAATGTATGAGGCACAGAGACCATGTAGAAGAATCCCGTAGTTGGTGGCCACAGTAGTGGGGCAGGAGGAAGTCCACACATTGGTGGCAAAGGTGGGGATAAGCGGAACGCCTCACATTTGGTGGCCATGGATGAATTAGTGGAAAACCTTACAGCCTTGCCATTAGCCATGCTAGCCAGGGCCTCTGGGAGTTGAAGTGCAAAGCATGTATAGCCCTCCACAGTCCCCATTTGAACTGTTTTATTTTTTTTAATTTCCCCTGTTTTGGCTTTTCCACAGGTCCTGTATTTCCCAGACCGCTGGTGGCATGCTACCCTCAATCTGGACACCAGCGTTTTCATCTCAACATTCCTGGGTTAGCAGATCCAGATGACCACATCCTGGGATTCCTGCCATTTTCCCTGCTGTTTTGTATGAAGAAACCAGGTTCTTTTGCTGCAAACAGACATTTGACATTGGGCAAACAACCACTGGACTATCATGGTCTCTGATAACATAGGACAAGGAGTTGGCAGGCAGATGATGGACTTTTGGCCAACTTCTGGCAGATGCTGTGGTGCTTGTTGGGATTCAGAGTGGGGCAGGACCTCTTCCAATTGGGAAGTACCTCTTATCAGAGTTTGGCAAATTTACTTTTTTTGGATTACAGCTCCCAGAATCCCCCAGTCAACATACCCATTGGGAGTCTGGAAGCTGTAGTGCAGAACAATAACGGCCAGGCTCTTTTACATTCTTAAACAATATGCAGAATCTCTTAACTCTGATCCGTTGCTGCTTTACTGAAAATAATCTGATGGTACACTCGGTTTAAACACATCAACCAGTTGCCCTAAATGTTTTGGACTTTAAATCCCAGCTCTCCTTACCATTGGCAGAGTTAGCTGTGGCTGATAGGAGTGATCTAATTAAAATAACGTTCTCTGCAGAGGTCAGCCCAACCCAACTTTAGTATGCAGTTCTGTTTCTAGAGCTGTTCCTCTGAGTAGGAGTTTGATTGGCATTTTCCTGGTTAGGTTGAATACAGCTGTACTGGAAAAGAGTACACCAGCATCTGGCATACTCAAGATGCTTAGGGAGTCCTGTACAGGCCATCCCATGCCTTCTTCTGCTGCCAGTGAGTTGCCGCCACCACCTGGGGCACACTTAGCCAGCCTGTGCCACCAGTGCCATAATGAGTTGGGTGTTAAGCAGAAGCTTGCTTCTGACGTCTAGCACATGCTGTGTTTTAATCTTCATACACCAGCCTGTTAGCCTTCAGGATGAAAGGCAGATCAAAGATACTTTATTAAAATGGCACACAGTCCTCCATAAAGTATGACAGCTACCACCCCACTAACCACAGCATCAAGTAACTACGCAGGCCATTACACCAGGGTGGGACAACTTGTAATAGTCAGCCCCTTCCAAAGGATGTTGGATGGCAACTTCCTTCAGCCCTCACCAGCAAAGTAAAGGATGCTGAGAGCTGCAGTCCAACTACACATTGCTCACTCATGCTGGTGGTAGCCCCCTTACCATTATTGGAGGAGCAGTAGCCCAGCAACTGCAGCAGTGCCACCTGGGAGGGTCTCGGAGGGGATACAGAGAGCATTTTGTGCAACTCCTTCATAATAGAGCTGCATCTAGAGCAAATGCCAGGCAAAATGGGTGTTGGAACAACCAGACTGGCAGGAGCAGAGGGTCTCTTCCCATTTCCTTCATCAGCCTGCTTCCCACAATGGAAATCTTCAGTTTGGTACTGGATGTTCTGAACCAAGTGTGGCTGCTCAGTCCGAGGCCCACGTAGCCCAATTGTTTTCTCAAACTCCACGTACCCAACTGAATTTGCCTCTGCCTTAACCCCAAAATCCAGCCCTAGGTCCTCCTTCTGCCTTCTTTCCTGCCTTTACTTCTTTATTGGGAGTTGCTTCCTACCGTTGATGCTGCTATGGAGAATGTTCTCTTTATGAGACCTTTGAATTCAAGTGACAGTACCCATCCACCCCATGAGGAGATTTGAGAACTGGGTCAAGAAGCTGCTTTCATGCAAAAATGCCTGTTCAGTTAAGGCCAAGCTTTAGCAAGCTAAATCTTTTAATTCCTCTGCACTTTGCTCATTTCTGAAAACCAACCAGGGCACATCTGACAGCGGCCTCAGATCAGGGAGTTGTGTGTCTGCCAATCTTCTAAAAATGTTGGGGGTGTTGAAGTTTGCAGAGGAGATGGAAGCATGCTCAGCACTTGACCGCCAAATGACACTTTTCCTGCATTCTCACCTCAGTACTTGTTTGCTGTTGATGTGCCACAGGCAGGAAGTGGTTACTAGTACTCTGTTTTTCCTGGTTTTCAGGTATTTAGCAGAGCCACTAGCCAGAACCAGTGCAACTCTGGAAAACATTCACAAGTAATGAATAAAAGGAACACTCATACATCACCTTTTTGCTCACCCAAAGGGGCATCACCCATAGAGAAAGGGATAAAGAACTGGACATTTCTGGCTTTTTAAGGCCCTGTAAACTCACCCTTAAGGAAGTTTTATAATCACAGGTTCCCTTACCATTAAGGAAACACCATTACTTCTGTGTAAAACATGTGGATGACCTAGTTAAAAACTGGGGAGTCTTCTTTGGGATGGAATTAAGTAGCCTGTTTACATCGCCTCTAATTAAGACATGGCATTGCAACATCTTGTTTTCCTTCACGAATGCTCGCTTTTTAAGGAGGCCTTGCTCCTGTGTCTTTATCAGCCTGTGGTGCAGAAATAACTAATGAAGTTCTTTTTTCCTCTGCCAGGGAAACCTCTACCAGATGAAGTTCTAGATAGCATACTGATGGTAAACACAGGAGTAGCACCTACATTTTTTTATAAAAAAAATCAGCTAGTAGCTATATATCTTCTCTGCACAAAAAATGACCTATTTCATCTTTTCTGTACATTCCTCTTTTGCTGGTCTGTTTGATTCAGCCCTTCTGTCCTGAACCCCACATTCCTGACTTAAAAGAGTTTTGCTGACTTAAGACTAGTTTCATTGCTATTTGGGGTGTGTGGGAGGAACAGAAAGGTTCCCCTCACACAGGGAGAGCAGTCTTGGTCCTTCCCATGTTTCTGGACTCCAGATCCCATCAACACTGGCCCAGCCTGGCCAGCAATGAAGTATGATGGGAGCTGTAGTCAACAAATATCTGAAGAGCTGCAGGTTCCCAGCGCCTGCCCTGCAGTCTCTGCAACACCATTCCGGAGGTAGTAGGGTGCCCCTCTCCTTTGCGGATTAAACAGGCATTGTGAACAGAATTCGCTTTTAAAAGAGGGAGCCAGGACAGTCCGCATGCAGTCCTAAGTGGAACATTTGCCAGCGGGTGGAAACTGTGTCCCCATTCTACAAAGAACAGTTCTAATTTGAATCCTCCTTCCTATCTGCCTTCTCCAATCTAAGATTCAGTTGTACTTAACTTGCTTTTGTTGGCGTCCTGGGAAAAGCTGAGGTCTGGGGAGGGGGGAGGAGAGCATTAGGGAACAAGGTCCAAAAAGGAACTGTGTCGAAACCAGAAGCCTGCCTCACACCAAAGTACGTTCTCATCTTATTGTTATGACATAATGGGCATTGTTTGTCACTCCTTACTTTTTGGATTAAATATTTGTCATAAACTGGAACTGTTATGAACTAGCTGATGTTACAAAAAAGCATACATTGACCCAGGGTGTCTGCTGTGCTGGAGGTGGGGAGAGAGGCAAAGAAAGAAAAATGAGTAAGACAACAGAATTTTGGGCTCTGTGGGAGAGGCTGTGGGATTGTGGCCAGCCTGGAAGCTCACAAAGAAAAAAGTCCTGCTCCTTCGTCCTGATCTCTGTGTGCAGGTTATGTTTGTTCACTGGTGAGAGAAAGGGCACTTCAAACATACTCAAAGGTACTTTTACCAGGGACTCCCTGACTCTGCTTTTTCCAAAGAGATGTGGTTAGATGGGAAAACTGTATGGAGCTAAAAATGAAGACGAAAGACTTGCAAAATCCCTCCCGCATGCTTTGCTGAGCAGCCTTCCTGCTGATAGCAAATGCTTTCTCTGAGTGTGGATCTTTATAAAGCCACAGTGACACCAGATGTGTGCTAGAGGGAAGTGTCAGCACATTTAGGAGTGCCCCTTCCTCCCAACATGTGCCCCACAAGGGCACAGACCCTTCACTGGTGAAGGAGGGGATGGAGGTGGAAGAATGGAGTACAGTAGGGCCATTTCCAAACTAGACTCTTATAGTGCTATTATTCCACTTTCAACATCCTATGGAATCCTGCAGTTTAGGGAGGGGCCTTGAGGTCCAGTGTGAAAATGGCCTAGGCTTCCCATAATCACATGACCAGTATATGCAATTTCAAGACCCATAGTCCAAAAAAATATTCCTCCCACTCACCTGCAACACAAGCAGTGTAGCATATACTGAGACAGATGCAAGACTGATTTCAGAGCTCCATCAGATAAGTATTGTGGCAAGGGAGGGAGTAGCAGTGGACAGTGAACCAAAAGTGCAGTGGCAGCAGCAAGAGCTGCTCTCCGTCCCCGTGAGTACATCCAGCTACCCAGCACATGCTAGCAGCTCTGGGGCATACCCCACAGCTGCCGCATCAGCCCAGATGATGACAATGAGGATGGTGCCTCCAGCTCCCTGAAGGCAAAATGAGCGCGTTTCCAGAGAAGGAGGCAGCCATCTTCCACAAGCAGCAGCTCACTTGTCCGCATCTGGGGCAGACAAGCACACAGGAGTAGCCAAGACACTGGGGAGGGGAACTGGCAGTAGCGGTTGTGTTGCTGTGTCTCTGGCCACCGTTGCCACCAGCTCCTCTTCCACTAGGTGTGGCATTTTAATGGTTCATCAAGGATGGTGGGATCAGGCAGGCCAAAGAGCTGAGGCAACAGGTCTCCCCACAATGGCAAATAGCCCTTCTTCCTATTCTTGCAGCACCAGAAACCACAAGCGCTTCTGTTTGTGGTCATCTCTAGGTCCTTCAGGTGAGCAGAGAGTATTCTGACTATATTTGTGTGGTTCTAAAATATAGTACAGTATACTCAAAATATAGTATTTGCTATTAGCTGCATTAAGTTTGGGAATATATCTCCCATGGATATGGAGAGGGGGGCGACTGCACTTGTGAATACTGGCTTGGCTGGCACCTTGAACAGGAACACATTTGTTTCAGTCCCCATTTGTAGCAGTATTAAACACACTAGTGGGCCTAATGCAGAAAGATATAGCCTTACGTCTAAACACTGGAAATATTTTGAATGCTGACATTCCTGCCACCCAATTGGCTGAGGTCTCTGTTGTTCCTTTGCCTCCTTCAACATCACCAGCCATGAAACAGCCACACTGCTCAGTGCTTCTGGCTCAGATAATTTGCTTTATTCAACCTGGGCAAAGTTGCAGAGAACTCACAAAAAACTCAGGTTGACCTGCTTGCCATTTCCCTCTTTTGTCTTAACTCTCATGTACCAGGAAGGAGTTTTTTCAGTCTCGCAGGCTCACATTTTGTTACAGATGCAATACAGAAAGTAGTCCTGCAAGGTAGACCTTCTGCTGCATTGTCCCCTGGACGGCTGTAAACAATTTCCCCAAATTTCAGCTCTTGCCACGAACAGTTTTGTTCTCGTTTTACAAACAAAAGAGCCAGGAGAACAAGAATGTACCAGTAAATCTACTGCTTCCTGACACTGGGCTAGTTTTTTTCCCCCCAACCGATGTAATATAATGAGACAAAAAATGTCCCATGCTGTTTTGTGACAAACCACAATGCAGCAAAGCAGATGTGGCATGCTTTGGTTGTACGTTCGCTGGCCCCGCAGAGAACTAAAATCTCTTCTCCTGAGCACTGGAATTCTTATAGGAAATGTTAAATTCTAACTCTCATCCACAATGCATTGAGAGTCTTTAATGAAGTCGCAACATATCCCACAACTCACACAAGGCAAAAGATTAAAAAAAATCCTGGTGCATGAGAGCAAAAAAGTATGCACAACCAAACCAAAAAAACTTCAAAGCATAGTATTATCAAAGGGGAAACTTTTAATTAAAAGCAACCAGAAAAGAATGTTCTTTGAGTAGTTTAATGGATAAAACAACTACCTGGAAGGAGGTAAAGGGGCTGCATTTTCCCCTATGAACACAAACAGGTGAACTGCTTATCCCAAAGAAACCCAAATTCCAGTCAACATCTGTAGAATAATATTTCTATGTGCCCACTCCTCCCTCCCCCGAAATAACTGGCTATTTATTTACAAAGAAAAACAGACCAAAAAAAAAAAAGAATATCCCACCCAGCTATCCTGAACAGACAGGAAAATGGAAAGAGAAAACAAAAATTTTGTACAAACAGGGAGCAGGCAGAAAACACCATCTCAAAGCCAAGCCAGGGATGGGTGGAGTCAGGGAGAAGGACCCAGCCTTTCTGGCATTTTGCTTACCACAGAGGCCAGGCCCCACATCAGCAGCATAGTTATGGAAGGAAGGTGCGTGCTAAGGGACAGGAAGTGATCTGCACTGAGGGCTGGGCACGGCCCGGGTGCTGGAGAACTATCCTTCATTTGCCACGATGGGTTCCAAAGGCTGCCGGGGCCCAACCGAGGCCTCCCTCCTTGTCTTGCTTCTTTAATGCCTGCCAGACTTCGCTGCTGTTTTGAGGCCAGCGCCAAGCCCTCGCCTCTGCCTGTCTCATAAAGCTTCCTGGAAGCAGGCCACGGGAAGGAGCCAAGGAAACGCTGAGGCCACGGCCCAACAGGGAGCTAACCGACTGACTCTTGCTTGACACAGCCAATGTCACCCAGACATTCAGAGCGCGAAGAGGAGAAACAGATGAACAGACAGACAGAGAGTAAGGCATGGTGCTGGCCCAGCTAGTTCAGAGAGCAGTCTGTATCCGTCTGCAGGGTGCCCTTGCTGCCACAACTCGGAACGCCGGGAAGCTGTGGTTGAGCAGACCTGGCCTCTCCCCCCACCCCCGGCCCCCCATTTGGTCATCAGTAATCTTCTACCCAGCCATTTTCAGATATGAAGGCATCTATCACCTCTTTCATGGCAAGGTTGGGGATCAGCTGGTCCTGGGTCAATGGGCTTCGTGTCACAGGGTCAAAGTGGCCAACACGCTGCAAAGAAAACAGAAACGATCATGAAGACGAGGGCAGGTATCAGTCTAATGGAGAACCAACAAGCTTCTAAGGCAGGGGCAGATAACTGTGACCATCCAGATGGGGGGTTTTTTGGCCTACAAGTCCCATCAGCCCTACCCAATGGTGAAGGATTATCAAAGCTGTGATTTGAGAACTTCTAGGGGGAGACAGTGTAGAGCCACTGCTCTGGGGAAACTTCTGCTGAAACCACTCCCTGAAAAAGTGGTCTGCTTACTACATGAAATTTCTAAGTTCCCTCCCTGTTACATAAGGCACCATCTCATAAGTGGTGGTCGCTGTGCCCCCTCCTTTTTTTTTCTGAATTAGATTTGGAGGCTGAAGAGACATCTGAAACACTCTGCATTTCTGGACCTGGGCTGAATTTTCCAAAAGGCCAAATGTTTGGCCCAATTTGGACAAGGTGCATGGGTAGAGTTGCCAGAAGGAAAACTGGAAAACATTCCTGTACCTTTAATGGTTGTTAAGGAGGTATTGTTACTTGACTGTGTAACAAGCAATACCTCTTTAATTCCCTCTTCTATGCAACCATTAAAGGTACAGGAGCCCTCTCCAATTTTGAATCTGGCATTCCTACGCATGGGCTAGCGATCAGAGATGGGAATGAATTACTTTCCCTCTTCAACATTTTGAGAGGGTTTGAATGACAGCTGTTTTGCTCTCATTCAGACTGCACAAGTGGGACACACTCCTATTTATTGATTGCTCAGAGATAAAGTTTAAAAGAAAGCGGACTGCCACAGGGCCTCAGGTAGAGATGTGAAATTTTGGGCAGTTTTGAAGCCAAGGAAAAAGTCCATTTTCTAGATTCTTTTTTCCAAGAGATTTCAATTTCAGAAAACTGAAAAATGCAGTATTAGCACCCTTTAAAGACTGAAAAACAATTTGTTACTTTAGGAACACACAACACTGTATACATAATTTGGTTTGGCACAAAATAACCACATTTGACATTTTAAAAGTACAGTTTGTTCATGATTGCTGGAATGTTAGATTGGCTTCGTAATTAAGCAGACATAGTTAAGAAACATCTCCTGATCTGGCACTCCCCTGTCCACCTGAGCCAACCAGAGGTCGATCCAGCTGGTGACTGGGATGGAAGTAGGATGACTTTTCCATTCCCCTTCCCACCAGTGAGTGAGGCAGGACCTCTGCCACAGGCCTGCCTCACAGCCTCACATGCTGGCAGGAGGGTTGTATGTAGAAATATCTTCCTCCTTGTGCACTGATCACCAGCTGGAGAGACCTCCTTCATTCACTTTGACGGCTGGCTCTTAAGGTAAAGTGCAGTGGCATTTATGTTGGCTAACAGCAAGACTACATAGTCTTACTGAATATACATCAGTTATGGATGCGTAATTTTAGATTACAAATCCATAGCTGCAATACTGAATACTAGCCGATACAATTAAAAAACGAACTTCTTTAAATTTTATTCCTTAGTTATGAATGGAGCTACTAGGTCCCAAACTGTCTGAATGATAAAGGAACCTTTTGGTTTTGCCAGTTTGAGAAGCGGGCAAAAAAACAAACTGACAATAAAAAACCATCAACATCAGTAAA
This sequence comes from Iguana delicatissima, assembly GCA_948472985.1. Taxonomy (NCBI): domain Eukaryota; kingdom Metazoa; phylum Chordata; class Lepidosauria; order Squamata; family Iguanidae; genus Iguana; species Iguana delicatissima. The sequence continues at coordinate 1,115,747 of CAOKZL010000074.1, read as the reverse complement.
ACAAAAACATTATTTTGTCTCTGATAGTTTTCCGTAGTGTCAAGCGGACATGACATATCTATTCCCATAAAAAGATCTGAGAAAAAGAAGTCAGCACTACAAATTGTAATAATCCGATACTGCACAAAATCTGACATTTAAAAAACTCTTCCTTTTGAACAGTTTGTGGACATGATTCTGGGGCAGCAAATATGCACTTAAATGCTTTATTCATCCTTCTAAAAGAAGATATTCTGTAAGTCTTTCATCCCCAGTTTTTCCTGGGGAAAAGGGGCTTTGGAAGAAGATGGCTTTCCCCTAGTTTTTTTCCCACATGCCTAGCAATCCATGGAATCCAAGGCTGATGTATAATTCCTAAACCCCAGACTATCTTTTTCTAGCAAAAAGGGTTGAAGTGCCTCTAATGGAAGCTGCGAGGAGCAGCAGCTCAATGTTTAAATAGCTTGCACTCTGCAGTTTCACTCATAGTGTTTAACATCAAAATATACCAAACGATTTTGTATCACCTTTGAGACTGAGAGAAAGAAGTTAGCAGCATAAACTTTCATAAACTTAAGTCTACTTCATCAGATGCATGGAATGAATTGCCTAGGAACAGACTTTTATAGTTATGAATTAGTAGGTTCTATGTGTGAATAGCAACAGAAATGCAGAACTTGTGGGTATGGTGATGAGGTGACAAGATGTTGCCTAAAGCCAAGCAAACCCACAGACCACCACATATACTTAAAAGCCTCCAGTTTCCAACCTGAACACGCTACCAAATCCATAGTTTACAGCCAAGCCTTCCCAATACAATCACATCTTCTCAGACCCGCAAGGGATGGCAAACTCATGGAATTACAACAAGTTCTCCTCAAGTTACAGTACCCATCACACAAAGCTTAAAAAAAAAATCAGCAAGGCAACACTTGCACCCAGGACTAGTCTATTACAAAAGAGACTAAAGACAGGAAATGGCTGAATGTCACTAGTGGTCACATATAGCTCCCAACCAAGACCACTCAGACGTATGATCAGTGAGCTACAACCTATTCTGGACAATAATGCAGCCCTTCCAAGGGTTCCTGGTGGCAGGCCTTTACTTGCCTACATACAGCTTCCCACTATCAAACAGTTGCTGAACTACAGAGACACACAATGCGGATAGGGAGACTTTGCTATAAACTCAGATGCCAAATCTGCCCACACATCTACTAGGGAATTGTCATCACACAACCTAATCACATCACCCACAATATCAGAGGTACTTTCACTTGCTCATCCTCTAATGTGATATATGCCATCGTCTGTCAACAGTGCCTTTCCCCCAGCACTCTGCATTGGGCAAACAGGCCAGATTCTGTGCCAGAGGATAAATGAACACAAATCAGACATTAGAAAGAGGGATACCCAAAAATCAGCTGCAGAACACTTCAGTCTTCTGGGCATTCCACCTGAGATCTCAGAGGAGAAGTCACTGAACAAAACCGAACAAACTACAGAGGAAGTTTGGAAGAAAAAACAGCAGAACTGCAATATATCCACAAACTCTGGTCCATCAACAGTGGGTAGTGAAGATGGACAGTTGTTTCCTGGCACACTACACATATTGTAACACTAGTTGACAACCCAGCCTCATGGGGGTTCTCCTGGCCAGTTTATCACATCTCCTTTCTGGTTCCCAGCCAACATCAAAGTACATCCCAGTAACTCTCTCCACTATTCATACAATTATCTACTCACCCTGGCTTTAGACAACATCTTTCTTCCCACCTTTGTCCCCCAATGCTCATCATTAAAACCAAACTTGTCACCTCATCACCACACCCATAAATTGTGCATACAGATTCAGACTCACACAGCTTTGTCTTTGAGCTCTACCATTAAAATATTCCCATTTTTCAAATCCAGAAGTAGACTTCCAGCCATCCCATTTTTTGGCAGTCTCCTTCCACCTTCAAGGAAGGCTGGCTGTCAAGCAAGTTTTGTCTGTATAGACAGAACAAATATCTGAGCTTAGAACAGACACTTTTAAGAGACGCTGTGTTACAAAAATAATTCACCAGGCCAAATTCTCAGTGAAAGGGATCTCAGATCCTAGCAACATTTGTGCACTAAAAACAGGTGTGATTTGTACTTTATAGGTTTTCCTTCCTCCACCTTTTAAACACCGTCATTTTCCATGTGCTAAGAGGTTATATTGGTACCAATGACGTTTTTGTTACCGTGTATATTTCTACCAATCATATTCTTTCCATTATGTATTTTGTACAGATATAGGGACTGATAACATTGGTGGCTTTACAGTAAGCAATTTTGGATCTCCACCTGGCCATGGAAACCCACTAGGTGACCTTGGGCACGTCACATACACTCAGCCCCAGAAAACCCCATGATAGGTTCACCGTAAGTCAGAAACAACCTCAAGACACAATGACAACAACAATATATCTGTACCTGGCACTTCACTCTGTGATGACACAGACTTAAGTCCATAAAAGCTTACACTACCAACTTCTTTCTCTCAGTCTCAAAGGTACTACAAGATCCTTTGTGTATTGATCCAGACTAATATGGATTGAATTCTTTATGTGCATTTGTCTACCAGTTCCTCGACGTCAGAAAAAGTATCTTGTTTGGTGCCCATTACCTGATCAGTCAATGCACCCCAACATCATCAATGTGAAAGCAGTCTACCAAAATCTGGAGGGCCAAACTTTGCCCTACAAGGCGTTCTGGCATACAGTTGGGAGAATTACTGAGATAGGAGATGTCTGGTGGAGAAAACCTGGCAAGGCAGCCTTCTTCAACCCAAAGGTCTCCAGATGGACTGGATTACCAAGTCCCATCAAGTCTCCAACCAGCACAGCCACATTTGGCAGATACCAGGCTGGAAAGGACTAGGATGGGGGACCAAGACATTTGGCCTGGAATGAGCTGGTCTTGGGTTGAAGAGCAGAGGATGCTCACTGGCCAAGAGCAGCAGATGCCAGCACCATTCAAGCTCAGAGAGAGCCACAGTATCCAGAGAAGGTGTGCAGTTCAGCAGATGTAGCTGGACTGCAACTCCCATCAGCCCTAGCCGGCACATCCAGTGGGGGAGGAAAAATGGGAACTGTAGTCTAACAACATCTGGAGCAGTGGTGGGCAAATGGCAGCCCTTGGAATCCACTTGTGTGGTCCTGAAGCTCTCATCAGTCTCCCAGAAAAGTCCTGATCTTTTTCCCCAGGATGATTTTCAGGCAATTGTTGCCCCAAAAGCACACAACCCCCCGAAACATGTGAAAATACTCAAAACCATCCCCACCGAATCACAAAACCCTGTACTACCCCAAAATACCCCCATCTTCCTCTGAAGCCCCTCTGAAAACAGTAACAGGAAGTGATGTAATGGCACTTCCTGTTGTCACTTTTAGAGACTGCAGAGGCACATGGAGGTATTCAGACTTACTCTGAGGAGGGTACAGCTCACAGTGGAGCTGGGCAAAACTGGCCCACAGGCCACACACAGCAGTGCCTTCCTGATGGAGAGGGTAATGTACTTCCCATCTGCTGAACCAAATGGTCCAAACCTTTAACAGAAAAGTTATTTTTTTTGGACTACATCCCTGCCAAGCTTTTCTCAAGGTTATTTGTTCTCAAGAAAAGACTTCAGAGGAAAAGCAGGCTAGGTAGATAAAACCTGAGTCTTTATTATTATTATTATTATTATTATTATGTAAAATACTGGCCATGGAAGTCCTAAGTGATATGAAAATCCAGATCTGCAGTCTTGACTTTTATTCTCCCAGCCTTTTAAGACAGCCAAAGGTTGCCTTGGAAACATGTGGGTGATGACCGGCACGTGTAGCGCAGCAAGATGAACTGCACTGGGAGACTACATAATTTACACAAATGGAGATCTAATTTGCCCCTTGCCCAAGAAGCAGAATAAATTACGGGAGAAAAGTCAGTGAAGGGCAATGGAGAGCAGTGAAGAAGGAAACATTAAACCCAAAGCAGCAAAGACTTCTGCAGTTTGGCTTGCCAGAAGTCAGAGGCTGCACTTAAAAATCTAAGCCAAAATCTTTAAAGTCAAGGAGGCAATGGAAGAGGAAGAAAAGAGGCATTTCAGTATTTTAAGCAATAAATGGTACAGCTGGGACTAATTTCAAAGGACACTACATGTCCCACCACCGTGCGTGAGAGACGTAGTTTCAGTAAACCCCTGCAAAACCATGCAGATGCCTCCAGTTTCTCTCTCATTTTGCACAAATGAGGTGTAAATCCAGTTGTCCGTCCCAAATGCCAAAGACCTGAGACCCTTTTGCATTTTATGGCACTAGGACCCCACTTTAACTGCCATGGTTCCATCCTATCAACAGTGGGGAGCAGGTAGAATGCTCAGCCAGAGAGCTCTGGTGCTTCACCAAACTGCAAAGCCCAGGTTTCCCCGAGATGCTGCCATGGCAGCTAAGTGGAATCATAGTGCTATAATTCTGTAGTATCAAAAGGCCCCAAAGAATCAATGGAAACTTGTTAAGCCCACATTTATGGCTATTTTACCATTTCACTGAGTCTCCTATAATTGGGATTAACAATCGCGTTTAGGTCTAATTCTCCATCTTTGCTTTGTTTTACAAATGAGGGGGGCCGCTGCCTGGCAATTCTTTTCCCCTTGCCCCCACCACACAGCATGTTTTCTTCAGCCACCTCCCTGGTGGCCCCCTGCCTAGACCTTTCCAATTCTTCAAGCTAGAAGCTTCTTTTTTTTCCTAAGGAAAAGCTGAGAGGCTTCTGCACATCTCGTACCATGGATCTGGCCCCAAAGGGTCTTACTTTTATCAAAACAGCTGGAACACCTTTGTTACCTGGAGATGCTCTTCTATGTCCTTCCGGTCGTAGGTAATCCCACTGGGTGTGATACAGGGCTCTCGCATGAGTTCAAAGCTGATCTTCCCACACAGGTAGTCAGGGATGTCCCGTTTCTACCCAGAAGGAGGGAGAAGAAAGTTCAGAGACTCAGTCCAAGTAGGCAAAACTCTAATGCGACTTTTCCTTACTGAAAGGGCTGGCAATGTTTGCCCCATAGATGTTGCTGGACTGAAGCTTCTATCCCCTACTACTGGCAATGCTAGCTAGGATTGCTAGTTCTTATGCCATTTATTTATTTTATAAAATTTCTCAGTAATCCAATTTACATCATGAGATCTCAGGGAAACAAATACAATTGATTTAAAACAATTCCAAACAAATTAAAGGCTTAATGTAGCAAGGAATAATTTAAGAGTTGAAAAGTAAATCAAATAGTTTCATAATCAAAATAAATTAAAAGTGTTTGAAAGCATTCACTTGTATAGATTTGGGCAAAACTGTAAGAATCCAAAAGAAAGACTTTTGACAGAAAGATGTGCTTTAACTTTGTGCCAGAAGGAAGCCAGCATAGGCTTCAATCACGCCTCCAAGGCAAAGCTCTTTCACAACCATGAAATCTCAGCAGAGAGGGTCCTTTCCCATATCTTCACACAGTGTACTGCTCCCACTGGTGGGACAAAAAGGAGGGCTCCTCCAGCTGAGCTCATTCCTCAGGCAAGCATATGGGGAGAGAGGCACGTTCAAGTATCGGGATACCAGACCATTTGGGGCTTTTAATGTTATCACACAGATCCTGAATTCAGAGTGGAAGTATACTGGCAACCAATGCAATTCCTTTTAAATGTGGTTTCTATAAGATGCTCTGGTCAACAATCTAGCTGTTATGAATTCCAAGTCATGTTCAAGGGCAGCTCCATGCAGAGTGTGCTGAGGTAGTCTAATCAGGAAATTATCAGTACAGTTGGTCTTTCCCCACAAGGATATCTAAAGTTGCACAGCTACTATACGCTCAAGCAACTTGTCCAAAAATGCAGTATTAGCAATAAGGCTCTCACACATCTTTGGGTACACAGACATCCTCTTTGGGACATGACCCCTCAGAGCGTCCTCCACCCACTGCTGGAGGGCTAAATACCACCATGGCAGTCTGGCAACTTCCAGCTGTGGTTGGACTGCTACTGTCTTCATGCTTCATTCAGCATGGTCAACTGACTAAAAAGGACATCCCTCTCCATCATAGTATGCCCAGACTGGCTGGGAACAAGGGGGAGCTGTAAACTGACACAATGATTCTCAATCTTGTGTCTTCAGACATTGTTGCTCATCTGCTTCCATCACAGCACAAGCCAACATGGCCAACAGAGGAGATCTGGGGTGGCTAACAAAGGTTTTCATTTTATTGGTTGCGCATATGGCATAAGTCAACCTCATGCCTGCATCTCTATTTTTTGAGGGGAAGGTGAATTTGGAGGTTGATATTCCCTTTCTCCCTCTGCAATGACCCAAGGCCTTCCCCCAAGACTAATTATGGAGCCACTGAAGGCCTCCCCAAAAGCCACGGAAGGGAGCATCATAGAAGTGTCTGGCTATGTTCCTTTAGTCGATGTGAAATTAGTCAGATGATGAGGCTTCTGGAGAACTCCAGCAAACTTCTGCAGATGATGTAGTAATTTCATGTCTGGCTACAGGGCACACCCAGGTCTTCATCTCAGTGCCAACAGGACAACGAAGTTGTGATCAGATTAGCGTCCCTGGGAAGAATGTTGTAAAGCTACCACTGAAAAAGCTGTAGCCCAAGTCACTAACTATCTTTTCCCAAAAACAGGGAATCCCAAACAAGGGTGTAAAAAGAGGATGTCTGAATACAGTCAGATAAAGATGGGAGGGTAAAACTTTGGGAAAACTTAGCCTTTAAAAGCCCAAATGTAGCACCCAAATTGTGGCTAGGAACTTGACTGCAGTCCAAGTGTAACCTCACCTTTCGCTTTTCATCCACCTGGGAGAACAATTCATCCATATCTGCTAGGTATTTTTCCTGAAACAGAAACACAACATTTAGCAAAGTGTGCCACCTCCAGTAGTAGGGGACTACACCTTCCATCCTGCCCAGCCAGCAGGACACTGGAGTAGAGAAGACTGCCTTAACAGGAGGGAACAAAGGCCCAACACAGAATGGAAACACGAATGGAACGCTAAGAACAAAGCCAACCCCCTAATAAACTAAAACAGGGGGAAATTCCTTGGATAACCAACATAAGCAAAGCATGTTCCTTGTTGCTCTTTTGAATTTTTTTCATCAATTACTTTTATATCCTGCCTTTCTTTCACTAAGTAAAAATCACAAGCATGGTTCTCCTTCCCCTCATTTTATTCTCACAACCCTGTGAGGCAGGTCAAGCTGAAAGAGATGAGGCTGGCTCAAGGTCACAGAGCGGGTTTCATGGCTAAAGATAAGCACCTGGCTCCCCCAAACACCCAGACCACTACACCAAAATGGCAGGCTTTTACTCTTGCAAGGAGAATACCAACTTTGCTGAAGTTGAAGACTGCCACTGAACCTGGAGGTTCTTTTTAGCTACAACAGCTACAAATGAGAAGACACAATAAAACAGACAGAGGTGTCCCACAACATCCAAGATCTATTTCACTTGGAACAGGGATGGCCTATATGCCCCCCAGACATTGCTGGTCTGTAGTTCCCATCATCCCTCACCACAGGCTGTGCCAGTTATAGGGCTGGTGGGAACTGCAGCTCTACAACATCTGGAAGGCCACAAGTTCCCCACTCCCAGACTAGACTATATGGGGTTAGATGGACAAAAAGTCTGAACCTGGGGCAAAGCACACCCACACATGTGCACACACATCACATCATGTGAGTGAAACTTGTTCCATACCAAACAGTCAGACACAGAACATATGCCCAGACTGCAAGCCTCCCTTTCAGAATCTGCTTGGTAGGAAGCTTAGCCAAGTTACTTTGGGAGGGAGGGACCAGAATGCCTAGAACTGCAAGCAAGTGTGGCCAAAAATGTAATGTTGCCACATTTCTCTTGTTTATAGTGTAAGAACAAAACCACTGATCCTCTGGCTTCACTTCACTGTTGCTGACAAAAGACAAGATCCTCTTTGAGGCTGATGGGAGCAGAGAGATCTCCCATACTCTTAGGCAGAGCTCTGAAGAGGGAGGTCTAAGGCAGGCAGCCCAATGGCACTTAGGACGGAGCTCTCCTGACACACCCTTACAGCCATCCAGTGACATTTTGGGTCAGGACGTGCTGCTGTCTTGGGTGCTGTGCAATAACCATGGCACTGCCAAGCAAAACTGTTGTGCAAGAAGGTACTGGGTACTTTATGCAACATCAGGAGAAACAGATCCACTAGTGTAACTCCCAACTACACTGGTATAATTCCCAAAAAAGATTTGAGCCATAACGTACAGAAATGCAAAGTAAAATCATCCCAGAGCCCTGAAACTCAAAGGTGGGCAACCTATGAGCCTCCAAGATGCTGCCAAGCTGCTAGGGCTGATGGGGCTGATGGGCACTGGTGTCCAGTAACATCTGGAAGGCCACAGGATGCCCACACCTACCCTAAACAAGGGGCTGACCCTGGACACAAAAATTACACCTGGACCTCACATGTTTGGCTTCAATGTTGGCCAGCTGAGCTCGGCTTCGGCCTTCATCCATGTTCTCTTCTTCCTGTGCCCGTCGACATTCATCTAACTCCCTGCAAGGGAAGCAGAAACAACAATAATACAGCCATCGGAGGTGGACACAAGGTTGGGGGAGGGACAATGGCTCAGCAGGACAACATCTGTTTTGCACTCCAAAGGCCCTATGTCCAATCCCTGCACTTCCAGGGAAAGGACCAAGCAGCAAGCAATAGGAAAGACCTTCATCGGAGACCCCGGCCAGGCAAGATGGGCAATACTGAACTAGCCAGACAAACAAACTGACATGGTGTATGGCAACATTCTATGTGCCAAAGAGAACTTGGAAATGTTACTTGATTGGCTAACAACTGCCAAAATCTCTATACCATGCTGTCTTGGGGGTTCAGGGAGCTAACTTACCCAAGTTCTGAGTTAACAATAACCTATAATAGATGAACCCCACCCTGACCATGCACTGTTGAGTTGTGGGCTGTTAGGCAGCCATCTTTGAAGTTCAGTTCAATATCCTGATTTGGAGCTATCAAAACCTGAGCCTAAACTAAGAATCTCATCAAATTACTCACAGTAGGGTATACTAATTCCTAGAGTGTACCACCTCTCACTATGCAGAAGGATGCTCTCTCTATTGAAAACAATGGCAGCGGCAGCAGCAGAATACATCCCATACATAGAAAACTTGTTATCAAGGGCAAAATGCATAGCTAGTCATGTTCATTTTCAAGGCAGAAAAATATATACACATTCAATTGTTCTTAATGTTATTGATGGTTTACTCCCATTTTATTTATTATTATTTACTTAAGGCATTTGTTTTCAAGCTGTTTTTGGTATTTTTTAACTGTATTTGTTTTAATTTGTAAATTGCCTTGAGTCCTTTTTAGGTTTTAGGGAAAAGGCAAGATTGAAATAAAATTGTGAAAGCGGGGGGGGGGTAACTTATTAGTGTAATTATTACTACTACTACTGTTCTCACTATTACTGAAGCAGTGGAAGCACTCAATTCAGCAAGTTTGTAGTTGATACTGTTTCCCCACACAACAAGAGCTTGGGTTTTTTAAAATCTGGAGACGGTATCTCAGATCAGTGAAGAACAGCCCCAGCCCATGTGGGACCCCAGTACATCCCATGGAGGTTTCCCATGTGCCCACTTTTTTATACTTGTCTGACTTCCCTCAAAGGTGACCTGGAGCAGAAGCTGCATATCTCCACAGGGCCTCCGGTGTCATGAGGAGAAGGGAGTCAGGGCCAGCTAGCGGCTCAGAATGTATCAGGGAAATGTCCTTTGCTGAACCCTCCCCTCAGCCACTAACAGACTAGATCATGACTGGCTGGGCAACCTTCACACCTGGGGCCACAGCTGGCCCTAAGCCCACGTGAAAAAGCCCTCAGCAGGTGATCTCTTTGCTGAGAACTCCCTCCTTTCTCTGACAGCAGTAGGGGCTGTGGCTTTGAAATGTTTTTGGATTACAACTCCCAGAACCTCTTAGCCAGCACAGTGACAGCTCTGCTGGCTGAGGTATTCTGGCAGTTACAATCCAAAACAACCCCCTAATCTTTCCAAACAGGGCAGGGAGGAATAAAGAAGACAGACTTGGCCTCTGGCTTGCCCCCCTCTGCCAACCTGCAGCCCACAACAGAAGGAATGTTGCCCTTAATAGGAACAAAAAAGATTACTCATCCCTACACAAGATCAGGGGTGGGTAATGTGTGGCCCTCCAACTGCTCACGGAGTACAATGCCCATTAGCCCTAGCCAACAAAGCCAACAGACAGAGATGATGGGTGCTGCACTCCAACAATACCCAGCAGGCCACATATCCCCCATCCAGCCCTCGAAACTCTTTGCCAAGATACTCTCTTTTAGACTTAACTCCCTCTTGCCTACAGCAATGCTACAATTCAGAGATAACAATCCTGACCTTCCTTATGGGATGGCTGCAATGGCTACTGGGATAAGGGGTACAAAGTGCTCTGCACACACGCCCATAAACTAACTTATTATTGCTATTATAATATAAAGACTGTGAGCTTCCCACTCCACAAGCAGGTCCAGCATGTTCTTCATGCATAGCTCTCCCCTTCTCTACCCCAGACATCCCATACCTTTCTTTCTCTGCCATGATAAGTTTGGTGAGATAGGAGTGCAACTCGTTTTCCTGGTTGATCCGTTTCTCCTCAATGTTGTTCCAGCGCTTCTTCTTGGCAATCCGTAGAGCACTTGGAATGTCATCCCCAAAGTTCAGGCGTTGCTCTTTGGCTAAGTTGTAGGCTGGGGGAGGGGGCAAAGACAGAGGCAGCATCAAAGAACTGAGATCAAAATTCTGAAGTCTGCCCTCAACACCCCTTCATGCTTCACAATTATAGCACTGTATTTCACTTTAACTGCTGTGGCTGCATCTTATGGAATCCTGGGGTTTGTAGTTTGGTGAGCCATTTGAGTTCTCTGGCTGAGAATTTTAAATACTCCTCCCTGAACTGGCAATCCTAGGATTCCAAAAGATGAAACCATGAAATTTAAAGTGGAATCATAGTGCTATAACTGTACAGCAGGAAAGAACCCTATGTAAAATATGGCTCAAAGGGGGAGCCAGCTCGAGTCTGGTGAGGCCCAAGAGCTCTCTGGCTGAGAATTGTTAAGAGCCTCTTCGTAAACTGCAAATCCCAGCATCCAAAAGGATGGAACCATGACAGTTAAAGTGGAACCACAGTGCTATAACAGTGTAGTGAAAAAAGCCCCCATATTTGAAAGACAAGCTGAAGCTTGGCCAGGGTCACAGGCCAGTTGAACTTTGGAGACATGAGTTGGGTTATTAATCCTCTCTTAATGCATACACACACATGCATGTCTATATTATTCAGCACAGATTCCAAACACTAGGTCAGCATACTAGGCAACACACAAACAGCTGGCCCTGCAACTATTTTGGCCAACAAATCAAAATCCTTTATCCTTGGCATGCCAGTGTAACTGAAGAGAGCTTTAGCTCTAAACATCTGGAGAGCTGAAAGTCTTTGTCCCCGATAAACTATCAGTGCGTGGCGAAGTTGCTTGTCGGGACTATAGCTCCCACAATTCCCCAGCCAACATGCCATGCTGGCTGGGGATTATGGTTATTGTAATCCAAACAGATATATTTTATCTCCAAACTGTCCTATCTGTTCAAAGATCTGTTGCATCACTCCAGAAACAAGTATGATGCTAAGTGAAGAAGAAACATGTTAGTGTCAAGTCAGAAGGGAAGAAAGCACTGTGGTTCAGCTACTGAGGACAGGAAAACCAAAAAAAATGAAGCTGTGACAGACTGGCATATAAACTAAAACTAAGCGCCAAAGGCTGAGCCCTCAAGCAGCCACAATGAAAACTTACTTCCCCAAACAATTTAAAAAAGCGCTTTGGAAGAAAACTTTTGCAAAATTAACAAGGACTGTAGCTTTTTCAAAATTGGAAGCTGAGTCAGGATTCCTGCAGAACTGCCTCATCTGAGATCTTACGTTAAGTGTGGAATGTGGCAGAACCAGAAGAATTTCAAGAGACAGGAGAGGAAACATATTAGTTTGCGAACATTCTGAGCTGATTCAGTTTTAACAGGACACCACAGGTTCCCACAATGTGATTAAGGACACCTCTATCTTTTTCTTACCTGGCTACAAGGAGGAGAACAGAAGCTTTCACTTTTAAATAAAGTGCTGGACTCCAACTATGGAGACCCAGATTCAAATTCTCACTCAGCCCTGGAGTTCACTGAGTGACCCTGTGTCAGTTGTGATCTGTCATAGTCTACCCTTCCTCACAGAGTTGTCACTATGCTCTTTCACACTACACCGTTGTAGCATTATGATTCTACTTTAACTGCCATGCTTGCGTCCTATGGAATCTAGAGGTTTGCAATTTCATGAGGCACTATAGCCACTTGCCAGAGAATTTTAAGTACCTCACCCTGAACTGCAAATACAAGGAGTCCATAGGATGGTACTAAGGCAGTTAAATAGGAATCACAGTGCTAAACTTGTAGGGCCCTTCTGGCTTACCTCTCTGAAGGTTAGCGATGGCCTCATCGTAGTTCTCCATCTCCATCTGGCACTGGCCCAGGAAGAAGTGGGCTTTCACTGACTGGCTGTCCAGCTCCAGGGCATGCTTACAGTCAGCCAAGGCCTTGTCGTGTTGCTGCATCTTCAGGTAACATAAGGCCCGGTTGGTGTAGTAGACTGCCACTAAAGGATTTCGATTCTGAAAGGGAAGGAGTGTGAAAGGATGACCCATAAGCAAGAAGGCTAAAGACATTTTGCTCCCTGAGATGAAGAATAAAATGGCTGTCCTTCCCTATAGAGGGGCAGGGAAACTTCGAGACACTCCCGCCCAAACACTCCAAATCCCTTCCAAAAGTTATGTTTTTTAGCTATGCTATTAGTAGGATTTTGGGAACAGTAGTCTAAACAAGCAACTTCTCTGAACTCTGAATCTGGAGGGCCAAAATCTTCCTACCTCTCTTTTACTTCAACAGCAGTGGTAAGAAACCCTCTTCCACTTTTGCATAAGGCATCAGGCCACACAAAACATGAAATTGCCACCCAAATGGGAGAACAGGCCCCTAACCAGATCCCACCGTCTCTTCTGCCCGAGGCAACCACCTCCTTCTCATCCCTGGCCTCAAGCCATCTAGGGTGGCTAGATGGGGAGCTGAAGTAGATCAGCAATGGTTTTGGTAGGCAAAATCTTTGAAAAAGGAAGTAGATTTTGATCTGGAAGAACTGTGATGTCTGCTCTGTTCTGAACTAATTCTTGGCTTCTGAAGTCAAGGTTCTGCCCCAGGTTCAGACTGTTGGGAATTAGTTTAAAAAAAAAGGTAGATCACCTGAGCCCAAAGCCTTTGTTTTAAGCTAAATTAGGCTGGTATGGCCTGATATGAGCCTTTCTTTTTACATTTGGTCCAACTGGGTACTGGATTTAAAAAATACAAAAGGGCATCTTCTAGGCCTGTTAACTATTAGACAGGAATACCAATGTGTGAAAGGGGGTGGACTGGTTATAGCAATGTTAACCAGTTTCAGTAAAAATGCTTGTAGCCCTTTAGAATCAAAAAGATTTACTGTGGCAGAAGCTTCCACAGACTAACAGGAGGAGAGCCATGCTGGATCGGTTCCATTTCCTAAGATCCCATTCCTCACAGTAGCCAGCGTGATACTTCCAACAAGCCTTCCTCACTCTCCTTTCAATATTCTCACCTTGTTTCACCAAAAACATCTGTGTTAAGGGAGGCGAAGGGTGCCTTTATTAAAGAGCTTAGTAAAGTTACTCTTGGGGAACAACTGCCCCCAAGCCAGAATGGCCATGACACCCTTGGACCAATCTCAGCCTGACTACTTCATAGGACTGTTGTGAGGATAAAACGGGAAGGAAGAGACCCAAGTGTTTCATCCTGAGCTCACTGATAGAGAGGGGGGATGTTAACTGATTGACAACAACCACATCTATCAAGCCCAGAGTTCTTTGCAAGAAACCCAGCAACTGGCCAGTGCTTGGCATTCTACCAAAAATTACTCAGTGGTCAACCAGTGGATCACAACCTGTCCCCTTCTTGGTTAAGCCCAGAAGTCCCTGAATCAAACTTGATGAACCCACTTCTTTTTCAGATTCTCCAATAGGCAAAGCCACCTCACCAGGCTCTTGTCATCAGTCCTAAGAAAATGTACTTGGAACATAGTGAACTGTTCTTTGCTTACATTGATTTAAGAGCTTCTTTATGTCCTTGCTCTCCTTTCATTGGCAGGCAAATACACTTTGTCTGGGAAGCCTTTAAGGACTAACTGCTCAGGGGGGAAAGCTTTTCATGCACTGCATTTATATTTTCCTTTTTAATAAATATGTTTTTACTATATAAACTCATGCATAAGTCTAGAAATTTTAGCCAAAAGACCCCAAAAACTTGGGTCAACTTATCCATGGGACAATGTGAGTACTGTACTCTTATAAAAAAAAGGGGGGGGAAGAACCATCCCATTCTCTGAATAGAGTGGCAAAAGGCAAGAGCTTAGTAAGTTGCAGGAGAACCTAGAAAAAAAACCCTGCCTTTATTCTATCCACTCCAGTGCCAGGTCTGGCCTTTTCGGATGCCTGAATAGGAAAATGGCAGTGGTGGCAGCCAGGGGTGGCTGGCCCACAGAGTCAACACTGGTGCCTTCCCCGCTCCATGGAAGGACCCACAACTTATTCACGGGTCCTATCAAAATCCATAATTTTGGCCCCAAAGCTTGCCCTCAATTTAAACATGAGGCTGACTTAGACATGAGTAAATACAGTAGCTGCTTTTAATTTTGTTGATAGTTTAATTATATTTTTAATAACTCTTGTATGATGCAATGTTTTTAGCTGTTTTAACTTCTGTAAGCCACTTTGAGCCTCAGACTAGTAAAAAGGCAGCGTATAAATAAATATAACAACAGCAAGATCTATCACCATCCCCACCATCATAGAAATCCTGGTCTTCAGGTGGTAACCTCAGTGAACAGCTGACAAATTTGAACCCTGCACAAAACAGCAACCAGGTTTTACTGTCTCGGTGGCAGGAGACAGATCAAAAAATTCTGCAAAGTCACAGTGTCACTGTTCAGGACAACTAAAAGGGCTTTGCCTCCTGCCTGAAAGAGACTGAAATTGGTACCAGTTAGGGACCAATCAAAAATCCTTAATATGGCCCAGTTCTTTGATCAGATGATGTTGCTTTCAAATTTAATCAGATCTTTGGCCCACCCAGCTTCGTATTTTTGCACCAGCCACCTCTGCTCTAGTAGTGTTAGGACTACAATTCTTGCCATTCCCAGACAACAGGACCAAAGGCCAACGGTAGAAATTGTAATGAAACACTTCTGAAGGATACTGGATCAGGAGAGAATCATGTACCACAAAAAACAACATTTCTCCAAGATCTCAGATAGTGTATTTTCCCTGCCTGGAGATGCTGGGGGTTAAATTTGGGATCTTCTGTCTCTCTCGTGGATCTTGGGATCTTATTTTTTCTTCTTCCAAGCCTGAAGCTGTTCCAGCTCCGTATAAATGCCAGTTTGCAGTCTTACCAAAGAACTAGGTCAATGACCAGTGAAATCTGCTGCCTTCTTGGAATCTAATTCTCTCCCATTATCTTAAAAAAAAAACCTACAAATTTTAGCCTAAAGAATCTGCGGGGCAAGGGTGGAGAATCTCAGCATGAGAACAAAATTCAATTTCAGAATATTTCTCTGGGGACTGCGATCCATTGGTGGGTGGGATTAAAGATAAACAGGCTAGGTCAGAAATATCAACAATTTTTAGCTTAAAGCACTTGCTGCCAGTAACTAAGCTCTAGGAGCGGTATTTCAAACTTTTAAAATGAGAGGAAAACATATAAAAGCTGGGGAATTGCAAGACGATGGTATTATAGGCAAGAGCCATGGCAATCTAGAGAACCCCAGAGAACTGGACTGGGATCCCAAGAGAACTTGATGTGATCCCAGGGCCCGAGGTTTTCCATCCCAGCAGAGATTGGGTGCCTGCCCCAGTGCTTGGGATTAAGGTTAACCAGAACTGCATTGAGCAGTGTTGGCAAAGCTAACCAGATCCTTGAATAACAGATCTGATTTACAGGCAAGTAGGATGATCAAGAAATGGCAGAAGTGCCTACTTGCAGCAAGAGTGCTGGGATCAGGCTTGCTATTTTTCTCACAGTGCAGTGCAGTGTGGAAGCTAAGCAGGGTCAGCCCTGGTTAGTACTTGAATGGGAGACTGCCAATTAATACCTGGTAGAGTAGGCTATATTTCAGAGGAAGGAACTGGCAAAATCCCCTCTGAGTATTCCTTGCCTAAGAAAACCCTATGAAATTGATGGGGGTTTCCATAAGTCAACAGACAACTTGAAGATGCAAACACACACACAAGGGAAATGTCAGGCATTAGAAGGGTACATCAGCTCGCTAGAGGATCTTGGAAGGCCACAACCTCTGCCCCCCACACACACACACACACACCACTGATTTTTTTCTCCCCTGCCTTGGGGGCATGGGGTCAATTTCAGCACATTTTGGGCCCATGCTGGCCCACTTTAGGGCTGGGAAATGTTTTTCCTACAACAAGAAGAAATCTTCTAGGTCACTTCTCGTTCAGAAAAAAAAAGGCCTCTTCTAAGCCCAAAACAGGCGAGGAAGGCAAAACTGTGGTGAAAATGCCCCTACCCCCAGGGGCAACTGGGGAACAGGGTGGGATGGCTACTATATAAATGATGGGGTACATTTTCCCCACTCCTGGCCTATGCAGGGCCAGTGAAACACCTAATGGCTTGCAGAGTAGCAAAAAGCAATAGATCTCTGTCCCACAGAATTTGCAATCACACTGAACCGGAAGTCTATAAAAGGAGATGGAGAGAGAAGAAGCAAAAGTGTCACTGGACATAACTTAAGCTTTTCATTTCAGGGAGGATATGTTAAACGAAAAGGTAAGACAGAGATAGGCGAAGAGTGATTAAGATTCAACTCTACGGTCTGAATCAGACTTCCAAACAACTGTTCTTCTGTTCATCTATGGCAAATAAACATTCTCTCCAAGCTATCTGGCAGGAAATAGTTCAAACCGAAATTATTCTCTCTTACACATGCATTCATATACACACACACAGCCTGTGAATGTGTCACAAACAGCTAATAAAGGTGCAGTGTGTGTGGTGATCCAGTAATTTTTTTTTTATCAACGGGTTGTTAACTCTTGTGGCCAAAATTGTAAGGCTTGTCCAATGACAAATAAGCCTCCTAAGGAGCTAAAAAGGAGCTACAGAAATGATCATACTAACAAAGGAAGAATAGTCAATTAGTATCACCCCAAAGACGGGCAAATCAGAGGAACGGAGGGCTCTCCAAACAACAGCATAATCTGGGCACACTGCTAGAGCAGCAACTTGGAAATGCTCCCTTTTGCAACCCAATCAGCTTAATGACCCCGGAGAATCAGCTGGACTCAGCTAAATGAGAGGCAGGCAGGCGGGCATGAGAGATTATTCTCGATCTAACAGGAAAAAGGGAAAGACCAAAACACTCCTTCCCATCCTGCCAACACTGAAGAATTACTGTTCAGGGGAAGGACAGCGTTTGTTCAATTCTGGAGCTTCTAGGTGGCAAATCAGCCCTCAAAAGCATAATTTGACAACTTGGCTCCACAATGAAGTCAGCCACTTTCAAGAGTAAGAGCTCTGCTGCCACTGGGCATCCCTGCTGAAATAACAAGCCCAGAGAGAGATGGAACATTACAGCAGACAAGCATTCCCACTGCTTTTTTGATTAAAAGTATTCTATTCACATTCATTTCTTTTATAATTCCTTCTACTTCTTAAGGCTCAAAAGAAAGATACTCACTTTTTAACTTTTATATTTTGTCATCTCCTGTTACAGCTCAGACTTACTGGTGGGGCACACCAATGGCATTCTGCTCATTTTCTCATGTGTTTCAAAAAGAACAAGCTCATCTGGATCAGACCAATGGTCTATCTAATCCAATATCTTCCCACACACATATACACTGTGACAATCTAGATGTCTTAGGGACACTCCCAAACAGCTCACGAGGGCCACTGCTCCCCAACAACGTTGCTCTACAGCAACTGGTATCCAGAAATATACCATCTCTGAACCTAGAGGCTTTGTGGCAGTCACAGCCCACACACTTTTCACAAACCTGTTCTCTATGTTGTTTTTGTCTAAGTCGACTTAAATACGACAACCACTGGGGAAAAAAGGAAAAACGACAACACCCAAAACCTAAGATATAGCAGTCTGGGCCCGAATGTGGATCCCAGGATTGAAAAGGCTGAAAATGAACATCTCTCATCACAGGGTTTCTGGCAGCTCCAGTCCGAAAAGTAACTTTTCCAAGCTCAGACTAAAACACAAGAACATTCCTTCTCAATGACATATGTAATTTCGCATCCCCTGGTCCACAAAAGTCCTCTTTGTCTGTTTGTACCCAGAAATTAATATTCTGAGATATACTACTCCTGAACATGGAAGTTCCATCTGGCCTTACACAGACAATTAATAAATTCCACTACCTCCCACCTTCCCACCCAGAAGATGTTCTGACCGTAAAGCTGAGAATCGAGTTGTTTGCGCCCATTCCTGATCTGTTGACAGAAGGTTATATCGCCTCTTCTCCCTCCTCCTTCCAGGAGAGAGCAAAGATCATCTCTGTGCTTTTTGCCTTGGGGAACTTAGGATGGTTTTGGTTAATTGGAAGAAGCATTCCTGGCTCCACAGAGCTGAGTCACATCCGATCCTCAGCAGAGACACCTCTATGCTGCCCCTGGGGCACTGGGGAGAGGTGACTTAAGAGGCCAGACAAGTAAGGATGCTGCTCATCCATGATTTTGCACAGTCACATCCCTCAAGGAGGGACACATCACCCCATGCGCTATGTATGCTGCATACACCTATGTATGCTGCATACGTCTGTTGTCCAAGTCACAGCATGGGGCAAACTGTTGGACTGAGACCAGGGTTCAAATCTAAACATCAGCTGTGAAGAAACTGGCTTTGAGCAGTCTCCTGTGCTCAGCCTAACCTACCTCACAGGGTTGTTGGGAAGATAATGAGATCATCTCAGTACGTTGCTCTGAGCTCCTGGGTTTGGAATAGAAATATACATCGTACATATTTAATGTAGTGTCTGTAGGCGTTCGGATCATGAATGAAAATCATACAATCACTTGAAGGTCATTTTTGCAGCCCTTGGCCCCTCTTGGACCCCATCATCTCCCTTAAAAACTTTCACTCAAAAAAGAAAATTGATGTTCCTAGGAAGCTCTATTTCCTTTTTCAATCACCACTATCTTTGTTTATAACCCACCTTTCTCCCAAGGTACCTTAAAAATGAAAATGATTACAACATAGCGAAGCCCACACAAAAGATCAACATTAAAATAAAATTTCACTATTCACAAAATTAAAGCAATTTAAAAACATACCATTAACAACAATAAAAAGCAGTACAATACAGCATCCTCTTTAAAGCCCTTTCTTTAAAAATCTTCCATTCTAAAAGCCTATCAGAATAAAAAAAGTCTCTTCCTGCTGTTGGAAGGACAGTGAAGAAGAGGCCATTCTGGTCTCTGTGGGAAGGGAGTTGCAGCGCTCAGGGGCAGCCACCAAAAAGGCCCTCTCTAGCAGAAATTACATGGAATGGAGAAGTACAGGAGGGAATTCAGCAATAGGGGAAGCAGAGAGGGCCCCTATCTGGGGGAGGCACATGCAGCCAAAGGGGTTGTGCATCTCGATTTTAAAGAAATATGTAATTAGGTATGTGTAACAGGAAGCTTAAACAGTTACTTTTCATGATTACAACTTGCAGAATCTTCCACCCTTAGTGGCTATGCCGTCTGAGGATTCTGAGAGCTATAGTCCAAAACAACAGCTTTTTGAAGCTGTGAACGTATCAGAACTCTTTTGTTTTCCAGTTTGTTTCCAAATTTTTCAGGATTTCAGCTAGTATGGAAGCCATAGGCATCAGTGTAGTGCAATGGTGAGAGTGTTGGAGATTCAAGTCTGCCCTGAGCTGTGAAACTAGTCAATGTTTGGGCCAATCACTCTTTCTCAGCTTTACTCACCTACCTCACAGGGTTATTGTGATACCAAGTCAAGAAAAGGTCCTTCCTCTGGATCCCTAACCTGAATCCAACCCCACCCCACAGCCTGCTTCCTATCTCAGCTCCACCTCCTTTCCTGTCTAACTTTGCTCCTCTTATTTCCTAACCAGATGCCACAGCAAGCTCTCTCCTTGTGCCCTGAGATACTCCTTCCCCACATTTGCCCATTCACACATTTCTTGGGAACAAGGGGGGGTGAACAAACCTTGGCAGAAATGGTCCCCCTCTGGCTTGCTTATTACATCTACCCTGCCAGCCAGATTCACAGCACCACACTCTTCCCATGCTCAGAGGATCACACTAAAAGCACGCTCCCTAAGCTCAGAGGTCTTTGCTTTCTTTACAGCCCTCTCCACATTTTTTTTTCATGGTAAGGATCAGGAGCCAAGTCTTAACCTAAGCAAAATCCTCCTCCATTCCATTGCACTCCTACCTGCAAGGGCCCTAATCCGCCCATGTTCAGACGCATTCATTCTTCACAGTCCTGCCCAAGGAAATGCTTTGCTTATGTCTTCCTCCCCTCTCACCCACCAACCCAGGCAACATGTGGATCTGTGCTGCTGGACTGCAACTCCCATCAGCCCCAAACAGCACAGCCAACTGTGATGATGGATAGGAGCTGCAGTCCAAAAACACCTGGAGGGCCTAGACGGACTTGTTCCGAGGCAAATACTGTCTTCCTTCACAGCTTCTACACATACTTTGGGGACAAGGACTTTTACGATCAAGCCCAACAGATCTCCCCTCCTCCTCCTCCTTTGCCACCTCTCACTCCCAAACCAAGGCTGCTCAAACTCCAGTGGGTCAAATCTTGCTGGCCTGCAACCCTCATCATCCCCTGTCAGCACAGCCAATGCGTAGGCTGTGGGAGTGGCACTCGGATAAGCCCACAACCTGCCCATTCCTGCCCCAAACCGAGGCCAGACTGTTCCCTGCTCCACACTCTGCCCACGCTCAGGGGCACCCTCTCCCCACACAGCCTCCTATTTCCAGCCATTCCTCTCGGGACCCAGAACGGCGGGGCTGGTGGTCCAGCAACAAGCCCACAACCTGTCCCAAAGCGGGGCCAGACTGTTCCCCGCCGCGCACTCTGCCCATGCTCAGGAGCACCACGCAGCCCCCTGTTTCCCTGGGGACCCAAAAAGGGAAGGGGGCCGAAAGCGAAGCCCCATCCGCTCCCAACTCACGATCGCCCGGCCGTAGCAGGCGGCGGCCTCCGGGTACTTGCGGCTGACGAAGAGCCGGTTGCCTTGCTCCTTGTACTCCTGGGCGCTGCGGCTCTTTTCGGGGCTGCCGCCGCCGAGGCCGCCGCCGACCAGGCCGCCGACCAGGCCAACGCCGGGCCCGCCGCCGCCGCCGCCCCCCGGCTGCCCGCCGCCGCCGCCGCCGCCGCCTTCCTTCTCCTTCTCCTTCTCCTCCTTCCCCTTCATGCCGCCGCCCAGGCAGAAACAGCCGCAGCAGCCGCCGCCGCCGCCGCCGCCGCCCCCTCCGCCGGCCCTCCCGGAGGAGCCCGGCGGGCACCGCTCGCCCCGGCCTCGCCGCACCGCCACAGCCCGGCTCGGGCCTCGACCGCCCGCAGCAGCAGCGGCAGCGGCGGCAACAGCGGCAGCACCGCGACTCCCTCCACCGCCTCCACCGCCAGCAGCGACGGCGACGCAGCCGCGGGAGGAGGAGCCGAGGAGGGCGAGGCCTCTGAGCCGGCCCCGCCGCGCCGCCCGGCCGCCCCACAGAGGAAGGCCGCGCGCCTGCTGCTCCGCCTTCCTGAGGGGAAACGTTCTTGGCCTGGTTTTCCGTCCCGCCCGCGCGCGTTTCTTCTTGTGACCGAGGGCGGCTTGGCGGACTCACGCAGGCAGCCGCAGCACGGCCCCGCAGCCCCCGCCCGGCCGCCCGCCCGCCCCCTCAGCCCCTCTTCGGCAGGAGGCTTACTCGCAGGTAGGCGGCCCAAGCTCGTCTCTTCGCTGAGGCCATGTCCGCATTACCCTGTTCTAGCGCTATTATGCCACTTTCCCCATCCTGTGGAATCTTGGGGTTCGCAGTTGAGGGAGGGGCCTTTAGAATCCTCAGCCAGAGAGCCCTCGGGCCTCAGGAAACTACAACCCCCAGAATTCCACGGGATGGGGAAAGCGGCATCAGAGCCCCATGACAGTGCAGGGTGGAAATGGCCCAAAGATAGGGTAGGTGGCTCTGCCTCTCGTCGCGATCCTCACAACGACCCTGCGAGGTAGGCCAGAATGAACGTCTCGCCAAGCGCATTTCATGGCGGAGATCATTTCCACACTACATTGTTATAGGGCTATTGTTCCACTTCCAACCTCCTATGGAATCCTGGGGTTTGCAGTGTAGGAAGGGGCCTTTAGAACTCTCAGCCCCTGAGCTCTTGGGTCTCAGTAAACTACAAACCCCAGAATCCCACAGGAGGTTGAAAATGCAGTAATGGCACTATAACAGTGTAGTGCAGAAATGGCCTCTGAACAAACCCACAGAAGGAAGATTCCCAACGAAATCATTGAGGTTTGGGACTGTGATGAGACAACAATCGTACACGTGTAATCTACCAGAGGGGATTTGATTTTGCAACAACAGTGCAACCTATTAGCTATCCCCGTGCTTTCAATGAAACTGACAGTCCTTGAGGCCCTTTCCGCACTACACTGTTGTAATGCTATTATTCCACTTTGAACCTCCTGTGCAACTTTGCAGTTTAGGGGAGGGCCTTTAGAATTCTCAGCCAGAGAGTTCTTGGGCCTCAAAAAACTACAAACCTCAGGATTCCACAGGAATGATAGCTCTATAACAGTGTAGTACGGAAAGGCCCTTTAATTTATAAGCCTTATTAGTAATTAATAGTCACATTTCTGCCCCCCCGTGGAGAAAAGGAGTTAACAGTGTGACTAATAAATGCTATTAGTGCTGGTAAATAACGGCTAATGATGATAATAGTACTAGCTACTAATAATGCTAGTAAGGTACGCCAGTGAAATCTGTGGCCCTCCAGGTGTTGGCCTCCACATCCCATCAGCCCTTGCCAGCACAGCCAGTGGTCATGGATAATGGGAGCTGTAATTTAGTGAGATCCAAAGGGCTACCTGCTCCTGCAGCCTGATTTGACTTGGAGGCACACAAACACCCACATTCACTGTCTCCTTTCACAATGCGTCCAATGAGGAAAGAGAGCCCTGATTTCATAGAAATGACATTGGAAATGCTAGGGCATGGATTATTTTGACTGTGACATTGAATGATCTGTCTTTACACTTGACAAGATCCCATAGAGCCACAAGTTCCTCTTTTACTCGGCTCAGTAGAAAATAGTAAAGAGAAAATCTGTTTAACATAGCTTGTAAGAGAGAGCGTGGCGTCAAAAATAACAAGAGAACAAAAAATATTGGCAAGTGCTGCCCAATTTTTTCACACTGTTAGATAGCTAACATTGATCAGTGAGGGAGTATGAAGGTTATTACACAGGCATGACTTCCTCTGACTTAATTCTCCCATTTTACCCCTTCCTTTCTTTTGTCTCTTGTATATTTCTTTTGCTTGTTCTTGTGTGCCTTAATCCATTTCCGCACTAACCTGTTATAGCGCTATGATTCCACTTGCAACATCCTATGGAATCCTGGGGTTTGCAGTTCCGGCCCCTCCCGAAACTGCAAACCCCAAGATTCCATAGGATGTTGCAAGTGGAATCATAGCGCTATAACAGGCTAGTGCGGAAATGGCCTTAGTGCTGAATTGTGTGTTGCTGAATTGTACAGTGCAGAGTCTGTCCTTGCTGTGGTCATACACATTAAAGCTACTACAGAGAGTGGAGAGGACTAATGTTAAAGAGGCGTGCATGGGCTGGGGATGTGCTGTATTTAAAAAAAAAAAAAACTCATACAAACTTTTTAAAAAAAAAAACATGTTGTGTGCTGCTTCTTGAAACTTCCACTACCGAGCTTCAGAGGGATTCTAGTACAGAGAGGAAAAATCCCCCTTTTTTTCTCCACACAGCAGTGATTTTATATACCTCCCTCTCGTCTCCTTATTCCCTTTTTTTCTAAGCAAAACAGGCATAAATGCTGGCATTTTTCCTTGTAGGAGAATTACTCCATTTCTTTTGATAATTTCATTTGCCTTTTTCTGCACCTTTCCCAGCTTGTTGTTGTTGTTGTTGTTGTTGTTTTCCTTCAAGGATTTTCCAACTTATGGTGGAGAGTGAGACCGAGAGAGGAGCATCCCAGGGTTGGGCACAACTTCCACTCTCCATATGTTTTAGGCAAAATCTCAAAAGCCACTGCCAGGGTAGCCAATGACAAAGAATTGTGGGAGTTGTTGTCCAAAGCAGCTAAAGGGGCAAAGTCCCCATTAGAGGTATTCCCCCCACATTTGGGTTGAGAACTGCCTGTAGCCGGTTCTACTCCCACCCGCTGCTAAGGTTCAGGCCATTTCTGTACTACACTGTTCTAGTGCTATTATTCCACTTTCAACATCCTGTGGAATTCTGGGGTTTGTAGTTTACTGAGGAGGCCAAAGAGCTCTCTGGCTGAGAATTCTAAAGGCCCCCCCTAAACTGCAAACCCCAGGATTCCATAGGATGTTGAAAGTGGAATAATAGCACTAGAACAGTCTAGTGTGTAAATGGCCTCAGCCTACTTGCCACCACTTTTTAGCAAAAGAGTGCATCCAAAACTACTAAACTGTGGTTATTTTATTTTGGTTACCTCATAAGTTGACATGGCTCACTGGAAAAGACAATAGTGCTCAATAAAGTAGGAAGCAATAGAAGAAGAGAAAGACCACATTGCAAGTGGATAGTGTTCAGTTGAAGAAGCCACATCCCTAAGTTTGCAAGAGCTGAACAGGGTTTTTGATGACTGAGGCTCCCGGAGGTGTCTCATTCATAAGGCTGCCACAGTCAAGGCTGACTTGATGGCAAGGAACAACAACAACAATGAAGTCCTTGACTTCACAACGGTTGCCCATCCCAGCCCTACTGGCTCTTGTCTTGTGGCATCCTAGGCCTGTTGTTCATTTCCATTGCTTCATTGTTTTGCTTCAGGAGAAACCCATAACCCTTGGGGCTCAAGGGATGGCACTCAAAGGAGGACTTTACAGCTGCCACAACCCTATCTACTGGAGAGCAGTTTGGGATCTTTACCAGGATGTGGTGGATGCCAAAGAGAGCAAGCAGAAAAAACTCATCGCCTTGGATAAATGGTAAACTCCCAGTTGCATTTAGCTCATCTGTGTCTCCACTTTGCTGTCCATATCTACAGTAGACCCTTGGTTTTTTGTTAAGACACTTGTCTTTTGACACATACCACAGGGTTGGGACTGAATCTGACCCTCCTGGAGATCCAGTCCAACCTTCTGGTGACCTTGCCTCCTTCACTATGATAGCTATAGAAGGTTTGTCCAAAGTTTTCCTCATTCTCCAATGTTGAGATGGCTCTCTTATCGGTTAGTTATTGTCATCTTTAAACTCAAAGATGCTGATAGTTTGGATCCTAGCCTTTTGCCTCTGGTCCTGGCCACCACTGGATTCTTGACCTCAAGAACTTCTCTAATATTGAATGTGATCCTTTTACTGAAAGACTTTCCATCCCCCTGTTATAGAGCCATCCTCTTTTCCTGCAACAGTGAGTTGTGTATGTTCATGTCAAGTTTCTTTTTTAGCTCGTAGTTTACCTTCTGTAAAGGGGGAGAATTTCTCTCTAAAATGGTGCCTTTTTACTCCCCTGCCCATGTAGGTATCAGGAGGAGCTACCAATCGCTGTGGCACAACGGGAGTTAAAATACTTGACTAAAGAGGAGCTGGTGAAGCTGATGGAGTGGAAACTTTGTGTAGGTATCCAAGTCCAAGTGGCAGAGACAAAATGGCGGACTGTGGCTGTAGGAATGTATGGTAGGGAGAGAAGTGCAACATGAATCAAAAAGTGTGATATGGCAGTCCCAAAAGCTATGCCATTCTAGGCTACAACAGCAAGAGAACAGTGATTGGATTGAGGGAAGTTATAGTCCTACAGTCCTCCTTCCACGCTTGTGGGTTTGACCTTCACAAATTTTATTATTCATGAGGCATGTGCTTGCTTCCCTGGCCTATTTTCATCCTCCCATTTGCTTGCATTCCTCACCCCAGACTTGTGCTTAAAATGGACATTTTTCCTTTTGAGTAAGCAGCACCCCCGCAACTGCTGGAGGCACATCCTTTCTGCCCTCTGGCTGCACATTCTACTGTGTAATGGCTGCTGATTGGTCAAGTGCTCTTTTTGCTCCTACTCCTCCTTTCTCAAGATGGCAACTGGAAGTAGCTAGAACCCCAGAACTCTGCTCTTCTTTGTTTGAGTATAGCAAAGGAATGGGCAGGGGGAGCTCCAGAGGGGAATGGTAGGGGGATTACAGTCATTACTTTCTAAAGGCAGGAAAGTGATTCTTTGCAAACTAAGTGTCATCCCAAAGGTAGCTTTTCCAAGCTCCATAGAAGGAGACCCTGATCTTCAGGATTGTTGTAAGGATAAAATCAGAAGTGCGGTGAGAAAGAACTCACATATCACCCTTGCCTCCTTGGAGGCCAGCAAAGAGAGAAAGAAGAGACACCTATAGGCCTAAGTCTGTAGTAGAGCTGCATCCTGCAAGAATCCATAAGAATTTATTTAAAAACCTCCAAAGAAGGAGACTCCACCACAATCCAAAGCAGTGCATTCCACTGTCAAATTGCTCTTACCATCAGGAGGTTCTTCCTAATTTTTAAGCGGAATCTCTTTTCCTGAATTTTGAAGCCATTGGTCCATGGCCTAGTCTCTAGAGCAGCAAAAAACAGTCTTGCTCCATCCTCCCTGTGACATCCCTTCAAATATTTAAACATAGCTTATCATGCCACCTCTTAACCTTCTCTTCGCCAAGATAAGCATACTCAGCTCCCTAAGCCTCTCCTCAAAGGGCTTCATGGTTTCTTGGCCTCCTCTGGCCATGGTCCAGCTCGTCAATAGCTTTCTTGAACTGTGGAGCCCAGAACTGGACATGGTATTCCAGTTGGGGTCTAATCAAAGCAGAATAGGGTGCACTTTGCTTTGAGTTCACTGAAAGAGAAACATTACGTAAATGTAAGTAATTAGTAAGATAAATACAATAGGTAGGTAGGTAGATAGACAGACAGACCCAAAGGGATAACTACTTGGCTTCTTTCCCTTCAGAGAGGCAAGTTTCGTCCTCGACTGCAGCAGCTGGTGGCCACTAACCACAGCAAGATGGTGGAGGAATGTACCAGAAAGGCCTATCAGCTCCTTCCTGACATATCAGGGGCAGTGGAGGAACTCAGCAAGCTTAAGGCTGTGGGACCAGCCACAGCTTCAGGTAAGAAATGGAAGAGGCGTCTCAAGGTTTATGCATTTAATTACGTTTTCCTCCCAAGGCTTTGCTTTGGCTTTTACTTAAAATGCTATAGGCTTCAGTGTAATAGTATTTGTCATGGTTAATAGGAAATTCCTCCAGAAACTGCTAAGCTAGCAAGTCAGGGTTAACATCCAGCATATCTCGTTTTTCCCCTGGAACAGAGGAGTACAGGGGGCTTCCTGACAGAGTAAGTTGCTTGCTCTGGAGAAATCAGTAGATGACCGTTCTGATGCCTGGTCTTATGGACAATCAGAACATGAGCCTGAAGTATATGGCTTGGTCAAAAAGTACCCCAGTACATGCAGTATGTGTGAAAGCTTCACAAATAAATTTAGTAACTATATTAGAGTGTGTGAACAACTGGTTCAGAGTCCTCATTCCTTACGGCAGCCTGACTGTAAATAAAGTTGGATCCTTGATTCACCTTCTCATTTTTCCTGAAGTTACTGAAAAAAGAAAGAAATTCTTCTTCCTTGTCTCTGGAGGAAGATGGCCAGTGGTCACCTATCCATCCTTGACACTACAGAAAGGATCCCATCCTGGGAGAAAAGTAGGGTATAAATTCAGTATATAAATAAATAAATACAACACGGCAACTGTGGAATGCTTCTTCTTGCATTGATCAATTAATACAGATAGGTTAATACCATTTATATTCCTTCATTCTGCTAATGACCTCGTGATGTGTCCATTCTTCTCCTCATTTTATCATCACAACACCCTTGGGAGGTAGACCAGGGTGGGGTGGAGAGAGAGAGAAAGAAAGAAAAGAAAAAATGAACGAACGTGTCTGTATTTGGCCCTGATATCTGTGACCCGGTGATTTTCATAGCTTTATATATACTAGAATCTTCATCTCCTAAGTCACAGTTCAGCATTAACCTGGAAACAGAGAGCTACAGCTCCCCAGGTGTTGGTAGAGTACAATATCCAGGATCTCTCACCATTGGCTACGCTGATTAGGGCTGATGGGGGTTGCAGCCCAACACAATCTGGGGGGCCTCCTGCTGTATGCAGGCCATGGTTTGTTAATCACCCAAAAATCCAGGTCATGGCTTGTTGTTGGCTTTATAGACTCTGGTTTGTTTAAACCACAGTTCCTTTGAACTGAGAAGTGTGTCCTGCTACTGGCTTGTTCAGGAATGGACAAAAGCAGGGGGACCAGAAATGGGGACATTCTTTGTCTGGTGGTCTCTTGGATAAAGTCATGGCCAAAGCAACAAAAAAATAGCTAACATAAACCATGACTCTGTAGGATATGCAAATACAGCTGTTGATCAATAAGATGGCCCAACAGAACTTAAGGAAGTTACTTTTCTGGACTTCAGCTTCCAGACTCCCCCAGCCAGCATGGGCTGTAGTACCTAGCACTAACTTTTCCAAGCTTTGGTCTGACCTGTATCACATGTATTCATGTTTCCCATTTTTCTGCATAGAAAGTTTGCAATGTGCGAAGGGCCACTGAGAAATTAAGGTCTTCATCTGTAGGGGACCCCCCCCCGCTGGCCTCCATGCCATTGCATGTCTCTCCTTCTCTTGCAGCAATCCTGGCTGCTGGAGCCCCAGAGGCAACGGCATTTATGGCTGATGAAGTCCTGGAGTCCATCCCTGGCCTCAGCCCTGTTCAGTACACCCTCAAGCACTACTTGCTCTATCTGGACAGAATCCAGAGTTGTGCCGAAAAGTTAAACAAAGGTAAGAAGGAAGTTATTTGACAATGTGTGCGGTGCTGTACAGAAGCTGCCACCATCTATCTTAGAGGGACAAAACTTTTGACTTCTGGAAGCCAGAAGTGTTATACACACACACACACACACACACACACACACACACACACACAAGCTGGGAAATCACCGCATCATAGTTGCAATCCAACATCCCATGGGCATACCATAAATATCCACACATACAGATACGCTACACAAGTGCCACACAACCCCCATGCAAGAATAACAACATTCCTCAACACCTGTCAGTGACTAGGTGTTGTTGCATAATGTACAATATAGGATGCACAGCTGCAGTGGACAAGAAAGCATGAAAGTGCAGTGAGCAATATGCAATCACAACTTACATAGACAAGGCACAGAGGAACATGAGATGCAGGGTTGCTAATCAGGAAGTAGCTGCTAATGAATTTGTGTTCTCCTGAGATGCCAAATGCAAATATTGATTTCAGTTAACTTAACCACGGTTTTCTCTGTAAAATTAAAGTATTGTCCACATTTGTCGATTGCATGACACGCATATTTCTGTCTTTATGAAGACCCCACACCCAAAATACAGGATTGTTGTTCAGTCCATATGAAAGGAAGAGTTTTCCAACCCTCAAAGAGGGAATATCATTTATAATCAGGGATACCTGGTGACCCTATTGTGACTTGTGACAGGGAGGGAGGGAGGTGACATTTGTGGGGGGGAGTGTAGCTCCACTACTGCTAGCTCTGACCACACCCGCTTTATTTATGCTTTATATTTGCTGTCAGATGGCACCTTATAGGATACCAGGACACTTTGGCCCTCAGACTGGAATGGAATGGGCTCACCTTTTATCTGTTTCCTCAGCTGACACAGAGAAAATATGGACACCTCACCGTGTGGAGCTGTGCCTGTGGGCTTGGGCCATCGGCAACAAACTGCAGCTACCCTCACTGCAGGCTCTGGGCCTGAAGGAAGCAAAAGTAGGTTGTGATGGTGTGGTGGACAGGCCCAGAAAGAAGCTGAAAACAGAGTAAGACCCACCAGGCTGCCATTTTGTACTACTGCTCTCAGTTCCTCTGTGTACAAACACTGAAGCTGAACTACACTTGGAAGCAACACCTGGGGACAATTTCTTCCAGATCTTAACAAATGGTGAGGAGAGTTTGTACTATTGGTAATCCAAGAAAGTTGTGTTTGTAGAGCACATTGTGGACCACTTGATGCAACAGTCGCTGTAGTGCAACCAGGCAAAATTGGTCTTTCTTCAGCTGCAGTTTGGAGTGGCACAGGACAAAGACACACCTTCTGCTCTGCTCCCCCAAAGAAGAAGATGCCTTAGCTTATCTTTTCTGCCAGAATAGCCACTGGTTCTGGGTTTGCAGGGTGATTTCCCCCTTCCCCTTCCTCCGTTTCAAAACACACATGGATAGAAGGAGAGAGAGAAAGAGGTTTTTAACTTCATTTTTCACTTCAGCCAGATTCCATCACCACGCATAAGTTCAGTACAACATTAAATTGGGCTTGGAGAGTGTTTTCAGGGCAGAGTTTATGGGGTGGTGGCGGCAGTGTTTTTTAATGCTGTACAGTTCAACAGTTCCTTCTTGCAACCCTCACTCTGGCAGGCAGGCAGGCAGGCCGGTCTCTTTCTTTCTTTCTTTCTTTCTTTCTTTCTTTCTTTCTTTCTTTCTTTCTTTCTTTCTTTCTTTCTTTCTTTCTTTAATTCCACCTTTGCATAGAACAAGCAGTAAGCTCAGCTGGGTGGCATTTTGATTAGGGGAATGCAAGGTCTGCTTAACACTTTTGCCCACCCACCAGTTCTTCCTTGTGAATTCCCGCACCTTCACTTCTCTGGTTTTTCTTATTCTCCCAGATGACCTCCTCAATGTGAAATAAGTCCCTCTGGGGGAGTTTTACTGGGCTGCAAGGTGCAGGAACATTTATATGGGGAAGCCTGCAGGCATTCTGTTGCCCCCACAAAGAGCAGCCCTGGGAATATACACTTGAAAAGATAATCTCCAGTTCCACCTGACTGTATTTTATACAATTTTCATTGTTTATTATGGTTGCAGCATTTTCTAGCAATGTGAAATAAGATTTGTACTTACCAGAATTTTCATAGCTCCTTGGTTATTAAAAATTTTACAGGAAGCTGTGACCTTTTGACACCCCATTATCTGACAACTCACTCTTGACGTTTCCAAATTAAGGACAGCTTCCATTAATTCAATAGCGGTTCAGCTCTTTCATCAGTTCTCCTTTCTTGGGGCCACTTGTGAGTATGTGCTGCTTGCAAACTGAGCTGGGGAGGGGAAACGCCAAGCCAGCTGAGAGACTTGGCAAGTAGCATGCATGAGTTCTGTCCCACGTGAGCCTCCGTAAGCCCCTCATGCTCCCCACAGTACAGTAGATGGGTTCCGTGTTTGGACCAGTTCAGTTTTCTGATAGTGCTGCAGTCCATAACCCGTCAGATAAGCTGGGGAAGCCTCTACACTGGTCTAATTTGCCAACCTTCCTAATTGGCGGATTCGATTCATCTGGAGCCTTGTGCTTCCTTGGTTCCACTAGGGGGAGCACTTCCACTGCAAAAGCGCTGCCTTCGCATCTTCCTTTTTTCCCCACTGTCAGCATTCTCTATAATTGGGATGCTGTAGTCCCCTGTTTTTTGTGTGTTAATCTGTGAATTTTTTTTGTCCAGCTGTCATTGGACTGCTTCTCCTGCTGGTGCTTGCAGTTCTGTGAATACTCACTACTAGTGAAACAGATTTGACTGAATCCCAAGTTTGCTTATTAATAGCACAGAAGACTACTTAGGAATCTTTTAGTATCAAGATTTAAATATATTTTCACATGCACTCATATGTGTGCGTGTGTGTGTGTGTGTGTGCACAGGGACTCACAGCTGTCTTCAGGCACTTTCTGAAAGAGAAATGAAGATGAATGGCTGAAATGATTATTCCAGTACATCACAAGGAATTTTTTTCCTGCAAATATCTCCCCCCACCAGTCAAGATAATGATCTGTTGTAATGTATCAAATCTCTTTCGATAATCTACCAGTGTGTCTTCCAAATGCTTGTGACTCATATCAGATTTTATACCAGTCTTGTCCTGCACTGTGTACCTGCAGCCGAATAACGGACCAATTTGTGTTCTGAGAGGAAGCCACTTTTATCCCAAAGACTGAATGCAGCTTCAAAGAAGTTCTCAGTCACATTTCAGTCTTGGGGAGGGCCAAAGTCAAAAAGATGGGACCAGAAATGACCAATATATATTTTAGCTTAATGCTATTGTTGCTAATAACTCATAGTGTACATCTCCTAGACACTTACAGAAGTTTGATGCTGCTTCAACTACATTAAAGGGACTCCTGAGATTTGGCTACAGAGTTAGATTACAAATGGTAGAATTCAGTAGGATGGAACCTTGATAGTTAAACAGGTATCCAACTGTAGCACAAATAACACTTAGTTGTTGGAGAGGTATTTCACCCTTTTAGAATAGCAGAGGTAACTCATATAAAAGCAGTGAAAAACCTAAAAGATGTTGCCATGAAAAAGGGATGTGGCCAACTCAGAAGGGCGTAATTCAGTCCCAAGGCACAAAGGTTCCCAATCCCTGCCATAAGATGCGCTCTTGATTTGTACTGAGTTATGATGAGTCTTCCTGCCTTGCATGGACTGTTTGTGTCTGCATTTTAGAATATACCCCTGAATCCTTTGCAGTGCTTAGCAATTTGGTGACAGATGTTCAAGGGATTCTGTGGCTGGGCGTGGGTGGGGAAGGATGTGATTTTTACACAACTCTTTCAGCAGATATACCTTCTGTGGCCACGGAAAGAAGGCACCTCTGCTGGACTTTTAAGAATACCCACCATCAAAGACTTGTCCCATTCTGCGGGGTCCCCAGTCTTCCATGTGGCATATTCGGGGATTGCCATGCATGGCCAGAAAGTAGAAAAGCCAGCTCAGCTGTGTGGACCTAACTCTGAATCCAGTCTCTAAAGAGCCAACATTTCTTCTTTTTGTACTTATCTTGTAAGCCACCTTGAGTCCCAGCTTTGGGGGAACGGTGAGACATATACTTTTATTGTGTGTGTGTTTGTTTGGCTTGATTGTCTTTGTTTCCAAATAAATTAAATAAATAATTTCAGATTATGTATAGTTCAAGTTTGCATGTGAGAGAGATTTCAGAGGTATATGTGTCTGGTCCTTTATATAATTATATGCATATATATAAAACAAGTGTGTTATGTATTTGCAGCGGGAAGAGAATATAAGAGATGGATCTGTTCATTAGAAGTGACGGAAATCCAACCAGTGAGGGTTGAAGGGAGGAAATTAAGGCCCCAATTCTGTGCTTGTTTCCCTGGGAATGGAGCCTAGTTGAACTCAGCAAAGCTTCCTTTGAACAGATCAATGTAGAATTAAAAACTGTGAGGCTTCTCTAAAATAGGACACAGGACTTCAGGGCAGTGGTGTCCAGCCTTATTTGCTAGAGCCTTTGGCCATGGAGCCCGTCGAATATCTGTCTCTTCTGCCTGGACTCAAGTGCTTGGCCTTTTTTCATGCCAAGGTTTTAGTAAGCGTGTTTTCCTGCTGCCCAGGAATTTGCCTTCTGGCCTGCTTTGTGCTGCCTGGACTTTTCTGCTCTAGTAATTTTTTGTTCCTTTCAGTGCTCAAAGCCCCCCGTTGCCTGCCTTGTCCACATTCCGTTTTCCTTCCAGTTATACAGTTCACATACACATACACACACACACTTTTTTTTAACCTTCAAATAGACAGTTGCCCATGTGGAAAATTTTTCAGCCCATAGAACTGCACACACGTGAACAAGTGTGAAATAGTTTGCACAGAACTGATCTTTTGGGTCACTGCTGGGGGGAAATCTGACTGATGCTCCCTCCCTATAGTGAATGTGGAGCACATGTTGCTGGTTTAATTCTTGTGCACGAGGCCCATTGAGATGAACAGGGGTTTTGAGAGACCACAGCTGTGACTTCATGCCCCTCCAAAAAGTCTTGCACTGATTTGAACTTCCCTGTAGACATTCCTTCCCCACAACTTGGTGCGTTTGTGTATTGGACTTCAGCTTCCAGCATTCCCAACTAGAAGATCTTCACTTTTTGCCTGACTGGCCTTTCGGCTGGCCCGCTGTGGTGGACAAATGAGGAACTACCTGTGTAAGAGGGTACCAGATCCCTTGTTACACAAGCATATGCAACTGCATAAAAGTGAGATCCTACAGCACTTCAGCATAGTGTAAATACATGCCAGTAGAGTTGTATTAAGCAAACATGCTGAATGCCAATGTAGCAACATTTGTGGAGCAGTGATTGATGTGCACTGATAACCAGTTGTGCATCATAATGTGCAAGGTTCAAAGACAATGCACAGAGACAATGTGCATTCACATGCTAGTCTGTGTATTTTAATGTCCTATTGCACGGACAGTGGTCCCACATGCCCAACTCTACTTATGCCTCTGCCAGCTGGAATCAACCATTATGTGTTGTCCAAAAAAATAACTCTGCATGCATAGTACAGCTTATGTTTGCGTACGTCACAAACAGGTTGCTGGCCTACATCTTGCTGAAAGTGTTTACTTGGAACAGAGGAAGGGCCCCTTGAGTGCAGAATTCTGTTTCTGAATTGTTTTTCAAGTAACACTCCTAATGCCCACCTCAGCTAGAGAGCTGACAAAACTAGAGTAAAAAGCAGAGTTGTGGAGAGACGAGAAAGAAGTGTCACTCTGCCTTAGCTAAAGATGCCTTAGAGATTTGTTGCGAGGACAAAGTGGGAAGGAAGAGAGTCATGTATGTCGCCTAACTGAAAGGTGGGATAATTAATGAATCAACTGACTAGCTAACCGGTATTAGCATACTCAGAAAGAAGCCATTGGCCCTGTCGGCTGGGCTTACAGCCAGAATCCGATTAGGCCATTTTGTTGGCATAATTTTGGATTATGCCAGTGGGGTATGTGATTGTACACACTTGTAGAAGGAGGTGTCTAGTACCTTTCTTATGCAGGAAGTTCCCCATTTGGCAGCAGGGCAGTTTAATGGTCAGTTAACCAAGCTGGCACAGGCCCACCATCACCTGACTTGGAGTGGCCATCAGAACATTACCCAAAATGTTCGTGTTGTGTTGGCACATGGGCAGGGGAGCTCTATGTTCTGCCAGTTCAAAACAGGATCTTGCCATCTGAGAAATGTAGCTTGTGGCATCTGGAGGGCAGCAGCCCTGGGAAGCTGCTCTGAGAATGTTAGCGAATTGGGGATCAGAGTATAAACTCCAATACTGAATAAATCAAATAAAATCCGGCATAGACGTCAATTCTGTTGGGCAATTAGTTCGCTCCAGTGAAATGCCAAGCCACACGCCAAGGAAGCAAATCCCAATATGCTCTTGCTAATCCTCCCAAAGAATGTAAAGGATTATTTGATGCTGATACGTTAACATTCGTTGCCTTTCTATGGTTTCTGCTTTTGGCCGGGGAAAACCAGAAGCAATTAACAGCATTGCTACTGTTGTTTGGAGAAAACGGCGGAGATTAATTTGAAGCAGATTGCAGAGACCTAAGTTACTTTCAGATATGGCATGTGTGTGCATGTGTGCACATGCAGGCACACACATGGAAAACTGCTGGAAGCCAAAGTGGATTACTGCCTTTTCAATGCTGTATCATTAAATGACTTTCCAAGGACCTGGGAAAGCCTTCTGAAATGTATTCAGCCTTCTGTAGCTCCCAAATGTTTGGGACTACATCTGCCATCATGCCACAATTGGCTGTGAGATGGTGAAAATTGTAGTCCAACACATCTGGGAGGCATAGAAGGCTGAGTTAACTGGATCTGCCAGAGAGGAGCAAACACAAGACCTTGTGCATGTGCTGAACACCCAAAATGTGAAATGCAGAGTTAGCTAATCCTCATCTGAACACTGGACTTTTGAGCAACATCACCAGCCCATCTAGTTTGCTACCTTTTTTTCTGATGGGCAGGTCTGGCACGTCAGTCACTGGGAAGGTTGCCGGGTGACATACGAGGCAGGGCTGCTGTAACTTTAAGAATTGTATGGAAGAAGAGAAACCTTTGTGATGTTATTACTTTTAGGAAAAGCGAAAAATGCTTTTTCTTTTTTAAATATTTTTTGTTTATTATGTGTTATCACAGCTGAGGATAATAAGGATAAAAGGAAATGGAATAAGTGGTTCATTAAGTCAATTTTCTCTTTTTGATGATGGAAGGTTAACATTGGTGTTTATTCATTAAGGCTGAGACCTCATCATGCAGGGAAGTTTTCTTTTTCTATGTTTCTTCTATGTTTAGATATTAGTGTCATATGTTTAATATTGGCAACTTTTTCTGTGTCTTCCTTCCTTCTTCCAGCCTACATCAGCTGAGAAAGATATGGAAGTGTAGCCCAATACATCTGAAAGGCACCCAGTTTGGAACTCCCTGTGGAACTTCCTGCCACTGGAGATCATTTCAGCCACCCGTCCCCAGATTGTCATTATCAGCCAATTCATAAATTTCTGTTCCACGCTACTTTCAGCCTCTTACCTTGAAACACACACACACACACAGACACAGACACACACACACACACACACAGAGTTAGCTCTTTTTTATGTAAGTGGGTTTTTTTAGTCTGCAGGATACATTTCCATCTCATGTTTTAATGCTCCAGAAACTGGATTTTGTGACCACCTTCTTCTTGTGCTGCCTCCCCAAAGTCTTATTCTTCCACTTTATTGTGTCCTTAGGCTTCCAAGGGCTATTAATTTATTTTCTTGGTCTCCTATCTTCCTCCCAACACGGGACCCTAGGCAGCTAAGCCAGCAGAGCATAGGTTGTGCCAGGTTGGGAATGCTTCGGTCATGATCCCCAGAGGCAGACGATGTGCCCACCTTCTAACAACGTACAAGAAAGCTGTTCACCTGAAGGTTAGCCAGTAGGGACCAAAATGGGTGTGACAGCTACACATGGGATAGCCAGGACTATCCCAGGGCCTGAAATCTAGGGATTAGCCTTCATGATGTCCTGGTGGTGTTACAAGAATGGCATTTTAAGAGACTGTCCCATTGATGTTATTAAGCATCACAGATGCATAGAGCATGCCGTGTAAATAAAAGAAACCAGGGCTGGAATTCTGTTAAGGACATGCACATGTTTAAGTGTCATTCATGCAGATG
Organism: Iguana delicatissima; assembly: GCA_948472985.1. Lineage (NCBI taxonomy): Eukaryota > Metazoa > Chordata > Lepidosauria > Squamata > Iguanidae > Iguana > Iguana delicatissima. Next base: position 1,078,312 of record CAOKZL010000074.1, on the reverse strand, counting down.
TCCTTTTTCGGGTGCTGTGCGGATTGATATTCCCTTTCTCCTCGCAACAGTGCCTAAAGTTTCACCTCCACCAACTTACTGAAAAGCCCCTGAAGCAGGCCGGCATGGCTGTTCTGTGTTTTGTGGCAAGCAGGCAAAATCAGCGGTGTCTGGCTACGTCCCCATAGCCAGATGCAAAATGATGACATCAGCACTGAGATCCGCTAGGCTCCTCCAGGGGTCTCAGGGCCGCTGTAATCACTGTGCACTTGGCTATGAGGATATAGCCAAGGCACTTCTCTGATCCTACTGCTTGCCACAAAGTACAGAGTGGCCATGGCGGTAGGGCTTTTCCAGTAAGTTGGGGGGAAGTAAATGGCTCAGCAGAACATAGATCTGCATGCTACTATTTTTGCTACACTGACAGAATGTTGGGTTGAGACCCAAGGCTAAGAAGGGAGAGGAAAATATATGAGCCAAGATCCTGCATGATGGAATCACGATGACGGAGCTCTGTTGGTGTAGCTGCATCTGACGGTGCCGTCTCCCCACATACGCCTGGTATCTTGTTCCGTAGTTACAAGGTAGTAAGTCTGGCTTATGATCTTGTAATTGTTTTCAGTTGGTGGCAGTTGAACATACCCAAAAAACTCTCCTTTTCAGCCAAGCAGTGACTCAGCTGATGAGTTTATGAGGTGCCACATATCAGGGCGCTAGGAAATGATGTTTGCAGTGCTCTCCCATGGGCAGGACACATTGAGAGCAGGCAGCTGGAGAGACCCTTGTGGATGGTCTCAGTGAGCCTCATGAGCAGGAAAATGCTTTTGAGGTGATTTCCCAGTGCCTCGATCTGCAACACCTAGGAAACCCTTCAGCTGGGTCACTGCTTGGCTGAAAAGAAGGAGCGTTATAGGGTTATATTCAGTTATTACCTACTATAAATGAACCCCCAAAGTTACAAGATGGTAAGCCAGACTTACGATCTCATAACCCCAGAACGGGAGGTCAGTCGTATTTTTTCTACACACTTTTTCAGGCAACACTCTTGCCCTGAGATTCCTCCATCTTGTCCTGCAAATATTGGGGCGGGGGAGTCCAGGTCCTGAGAGTTGGGAATGCTTGTTAAGGTCTACACTGGTAGGGTTCCTACCTGCGTTGATGAAATTGTGGCTTTTCAAGATGGCGTTGTTGTGTTATTTGTGGCAAACTGCCTCTTTGAGTTTAGCAATCAGTCCTATTGCAGTAAAATGGCATGGTGCGAAGAGTTTTATCGTAATAAATAAACCATCTACATAAATATATAATCTCAATAAATAAATAACCTCTAATGGCAGCCTCCTTCCAACTTGGCAGGGAGAGAGCAGAGGAAAAGGGAATGCATTTTGAAAAGTATACCCATGTGCTACGGTCCTAATCTTCTCTTCACCTCTTATTTTGAAAGTTTTATTACTATTATTAAAAGTGGAACATTAAATTCATTCCTACGTTGTTGCCATTTTGTTGTTGTTGTGTTCTTTCAAACTGTTTCGGAGTTTTCTGGAAAGGAGAGTGTGTGCTCAAGGCCACCCAGTGAGTTTCCATGGCCCAGGGATGCTAGTATTTGTTCCTTTTTTCTTTTAATCCCAAGCACTGACGGTGCTTTGAAACGTGGCCTTGCAGCGTGTTTGCTTCTTCACTTCCGTAAAGCCTGCTTGACCTTCACATCTGTCATAAGATCTCCACTCCTGTATCTGGGTGTTCTGCTTTGTTTGTCTTCCTTCATCTCCTGAACTGCTTTACTTGGATGGGTGATACCGACAGGGTCTATTGGAAAGCCGAGAAGGAGACGCGCTTCCACTTAAACCCATCTCAGCCAGGGTGAGAGAACATAATTTTAAGGTTCTATTTTATTGGTAGTACACTTGGTTATCACAGTTATATAAACTAATAAATGTCAGTGTTGGAGAAACTGTAGTGAAATTAATACACTTTCCCATAGGTGGTGGTTGTGTCTTGCGGTTAAATAGTTTTGGTCCAGAGCTTTTCATGAACTGGAGAAAATCACCAAGCAAAGGATTGCAATGCAACATTTATTTATAACGTCCTTTACACCAAAGAGCAGAACAATGACGTATACCATCAGAGACAAAGGCATTAGAAACAGAACACCACAACAACACATGGCATGAACTCCCGAACACCCCGTCAGTCGCTACCCATCTCAGCACCTTAAACGCATCTCAGTGACTTAAGGTGGAGAGTCACAGAGGAAGATCTTCAACCGCTTACGAAAACAGGTGAGATCCTCATCCAGCCAGAAGTGCAGAGGAAGACCGTTTCACAAATGCAGAGCCAGATCTTGAAAGCCTTGACGAGCTGTACACGCTGGTAGAACAGACAATAATCCTTTGCCTGCAGATCTCAAATTCCTGGATGGAACATACCACACAAGCTGAGCTGCGAGGTACTGAGGGACGTTAGAACACAAAGCTTTAAATACCAGGACCAAAAGTCTGAAGCAGGGCCTGGCCTGAACTGGTAGCCACTGAAGGGATCTATGGGGAGAAGAAACAGGTGAATATTTTGGCAGATTTAAAACAACCTGGACAGCATTGTTCTGAATTAAAACCAGAGGAAGAAGGGAGCAGGAAGGCAAACCTGGCAGTAAGCTGTTGGAATAATCCAGGTGTGAGACAACCAAGGCTTGGACAAGCAGATGAGCAGTCTCTACGGTCAGGAACCTCCAGATCCTGCGGATGTTCAAAAGATGGAAGTTGCATGCCATTGCTGTAGCCCCAATAAAGAGACAAAGAGATAGGCGGTCATCCAGCAGGACTCCAAAGTTCCTGGCAACTGAGGCAGGAGCCACTGTGCAACCCTCTAAATCCAGTGGGGGACATGAGAGAGTGGCTACTGGATGATCAGGCTGAAGCACCAAGATCTCCATTTTGTCCACGCTCAGCTTAAGACACAACCCTCAATGGCTCTGCCCTCACTTTTTTAAAATGAAAACAAAGACCTTGCTCTCAAAAAAGCTTTCATCTTCCTTGTGTTTGGCCCAGGAAAGAGGATTGCTCATAAATGGAAGGTTTGCATAACCTATTTTTAGGCATTTGTTTGGAAAAAAATGGTTCACTAACACTTATGGAAAGATTGACGTTTCAAATGAGATACTCGACAAATAAACTTCATGAAGATAATGTTTTTAGTGATTGGTTTTTATTAATTACACATGTCAATCAAAACAAAGATAACACTGATGTTGCCACAGTTCCATACCAGTCTTAGCAATGGTATTTTATTTTGTACCATCATGTTATTGTTAGATACAATATGCTTTCATATAGTGGAGGGTTTTGTACATATCTCTTGTCTGGTATGCATGATATTGTAAATTGCATATGGACTATTTTTCTTTTTAATTACTCAAGTGTATTTGGTTTTTTTTAACAATTTAAAAAAATTAAAAAGAAAAAGAAGAGCTGGAAAGGGAGGAGGCTATGTTACCACATCATACATCCCTACCTTGTGGGATGTGCTATTTTCATAATTGGACATATTTCATGGCTGGAACACATGTTTGAAAGTGTTCTGGCTGTAAGCGTATGCCAGGTTAGAATGACCTCAGACATGATCAGGTCATAAATTCAGAGAAGGTTCGGTGGGAAAGCCCAGTGTTGATGGACTTGGGAGAATGCTTTCAAAAACTGTAGCTTGTGAACGCTCCTGAGAACAATAGCACATGAAACTGCCCAGGTGAAGCAATCAGAGATCCCTACTGTGAGGACATCCTGCAGAGACCTTCCCTATTCAAACTACCTGACCAAAACATTAAGAGATTGTCATGACTCTCGTTATTGTTTTTTGTCACCTAGAGATAAGGCAATCAACCCATTCCAGACTCCTTTGTCAGTTTCATGGGAAAGCCATTAGCATTTTGTCCATGAACCCTCCTTCAGGACAGGAAATAGGATATAAAACCCTAGCTCCAGCTCCAGGAAACCGTACTACTTGAACATAATTCTTGGTGCCCAGACCTCTGTTTGTTCTTTCTATCCTCAGATATGCTGTCTGAGCGACTCTGGTTTGACTTTCTACTTCAGGACTGGTAACTATCACCCTTTCCGCCCAGTCTCTCTCTCTATCCAATGTTTCTTGCCTCACTTTCTGATAGCCTTGTATGGTTCTTGAAAGTGTGTGATTTCTTGTGAGTTTGTTAATTCTAAACAAAAATACTCTAACTTTTAACTGGGGTCTTCTCTATGGTTAATAGTGTTATACTGCCGGCGTGAACACAAAGAATGTTTAGCAACAGCAATGGAGGCTGGCATTCTGTTGAGTAGTTATGGATGTGCAAGCTAAACCGATGCATTTGTTACTGGTTGGTATTTATGTTTACAACTGTGGCACTGTTGCCAGAATCGCAAATGACCTCCCGCAACCTACCCTAACAGCCAGCAGCTGCTCCATGCAACAGAGGCCTATTCTACTGGTGACCAGGGTGCAACAGGATGACATTTCCAGCCCCCTCCTGGCTGTGAGCTGTGGTATGACAGTCAGAAGCAGGGCCACTGATGCGACTCTTCATTGCACTGCAGAGCAGTGGTGGGAGGGGGCTGGAAACGTCATCCTCCAGTGCCCCAATCACCAACAGAACACAGCGCCATCACGCAATGCAACTGCTCATTGTGAAAGCTTGGGAGGGTCAGACTGGGAGATGATACACATGTGTATAGAATCGTAGAATCATACCATTGAAAGAGACCACAGGGGCCATCCAGTCCAACCCCCCTCTGCCCTGCAGGAACCCACGTCAAAGCACTCCAAACAGATGCCCATCTAGCCTCTGCTTAAAAACCTCCAAAGGAAGAGACTCCACCACACTCCGAGGCAGCATATTCCACAGCCGGACAGCTCTGACTGTCAGGAAGTTCCTCCTGAGGTTCAGCTGGAATCTCCTTTCCTGCAGCTTGAATCCATTGCTCCTTGTCCTGGTCTCTGGAGCAGCAGAAAACAAGCCCTCTCCTTCCTGTACATGGTATCCCTTCAGATATTTAAACATGGCTATCATGTCCCCTCTTCACCTCCTCTTCTGCAGACTAAACATATCCAGCTCCCTAAGCCTCTCCTCATAGGGCATGTAACCAATCAATAATTTTATTATGGTCATAGACCAGCATAATAGGGCATGTGACTGCATCTTTGACATAGGAAAGATACTGGATTAGATTGCAACTGCCAGAATCTCCCAGCCTTTTGCTGCCTAGGGGATTCTGGGATATGTAATACAAACCTGACTTTTCAGAGCTCTGACAGCAGAGGAATTTGTTATTATTCATCGTCTCATCTCTTGTTCCTTCTCTTTTACCTTTTTCCTCTGTTCGGTTTGGAGCACAGCCATCTTTGTACAGCATCATCCATCAATTTTCCAACCTGACCAAAGATCTGAGCCATTTGTATTCAGATGCAAAGCCCCCTTTCAATGTGATGACATTTGGAAGGAAGAGAAAAATTAAAGAACAGAGAATTGACCAGAAGCTACTAGCTGTCTCCTTTCTCTCTCTCAATCTCTCTCTCTCTCTCTCTCTTTGGCCATTTCTGCACTGGCTTGTTATAGCACTGTTATTCCACTTTCAACATCCTATGGAATCCTGGGGTTTGCAGTTTCGGGAGAGGCCTCTGGAAACTGAAAACCCCAGGATTCCATAGGACATTGAAAGCGGAATAACAGCACCATAACAGGCTAGTGCGGAAACGGCCTCTGCGTAGACGTACATGTAAAGTGTCTGTAGACTCAAAGCAAAGACCAGTGAGTAATATCATCATGTTGAACTGTGGTCGCCCCACCCAAGGAAGCTGCCTGCATGCAGTGTGCGGTTGTGTCACTTATACCCCCAGGCGGTCAGAATAAACAGAAATCTAATTCAATTAGCTGCAGACCCAGCATTAGCCAACCTGGCACTACAGAGACCAGCCACAGAAAAGCTAAGACAGGAGGCTACAGCAAGAAGATGAGAGAGAGAGAGAAAGAGGTTGCATTGGAGGGTGGCTGATTCCTTTTTACCGGAGGTTTTTAAATGACTCGTTAGAGGGCCAATGGATGCTTGTCCTGTCTAGCAGCAGGCGTAGATGCCCTTGAAGTACCCTGAATCTCTGATGAAGCTCTCAATTAAGTCGGTCAGCTTCTAGGAGGGAGCAAGCCCTCCTAGGTATGGCAACTTCTGGTGTGGCCACCATCATGGCTGTAGTAGCTGCCTTATACTGAATCAGACAACTCCTTGGTCCATCAAAGCCTAGAAATGTTGACCCTTAGCGGCTCTCCAGGGTTTCAGACAGGACCGTTCCCTTGGACCACAGATTTCACTGGATTGGAGCTGGGACCTTCTGGTGCCAGTGGTGGAGCTTGGAGTGTGCGGAGGGGAGGTGGGAGGAGGGGAGGCCGTGGCATGAGGGGTATGGCCACTGTGCATGGAGGCATGGCTGTGGTGGGTGTGGGTGTGGCCACGGCATGCAGGGGTGTGGCCAGGGTGCACGAGGGCGAGGCTATGGGCCGGGACACCCCAGAAACATTGCTGCCTGGGGCGAATCGCTCCCCTGCCCCCACATCCTTACGCGACTGTCTGGTGCGTGCGCTCCATGGTCCTTCCCCTTATACCAGCTCAGATCGTGGGTCCTAGGCCATTTCCGCACAAGTCTGTTATAGCGCGATGATTCCACTTTCAACCTCCTATGGAATCCTGGGGTTTGCAGTTTCGGGAGGGGCCGGCTGGCCCCTCCTGAAACTGCAAACCCCAGGATTCCATAGGAGGTTGAAAGTGGAATCATCGCGCTATAACAGACTCGTGTGGAAATGGCCCTAGTAAATTCTAGTTTGTTATTAGGCGTCTTCAAATCGACTCTGATGCGCAGTGACTCTCTCCCAGGGTTTTCTTGTCAACATTCATTCAGAGGTCTTTGCCATGATCTTTCTTTGAAAACAGACTCCGGCACCTGGTGTTGCTTTCCAAGTACTAACCAAGCCTGAGCCAGCTTAGCTTCTGAGATCAGATAGAATCTGATATACCCAGCTATACCCAGGGGTATAGCTATGGGGAATTGGAGGGTGAGAAATGAGGACAATTCCCCCCCCACACACACACAAAAAAAGAATTCTTCTCCTCCCATCAAATTTCCATTCAGCCCCCAAATTTTCAGCGCTGCTGATGCTTAAAACTTCCTTTGAAGCTTTAGAAACAGGGCTTAGGCATCCAAAGAAAAGGAGCAGGCAAAGTTCCCATGAGGATGTCAAATGTAGGAGTTCTAACAGTGACAGTTTTTCAAGATCTCACTCTGCAATGCTAGAAATTTGGGAATTGAAGAAAAAAATGTGTTGAGGAAACAGAATTCATATCTGGAATGGGAGTCCCTATTTCCTCACCCTCACAGTTTTAGTAACGTGGAATAAGAAGGATCCTATTCCCCACTTCTGAAAAAGCCTCCAGCTTTGCAAATAGGAAGTAAGAAGGATCCTACTCCCCACTTCCGAAGCTGCAGATGGCAAAATCATAAAAGCAGAGGACCAACTCTACTTAAATTGTTACAACTGACTTTTGACTCTGTCCAGAAATTCTAGAACACAGGTTGAAATATAAAGGTAGCTCCCAGACTTCAGGCTTGACTTGAGACTTGCCTGGAAAGTATCTTGCAAGGATTTGACTTGAGATTTGAAGGCAGAGACTTGAGACTTGATTGAGACTTGGAGTAAAAGACTTAAATACATCACTGGGCTCTTCTGTTTATTTCACCCATCTCAAGTTTTGTAACCCCCAGCCCTAAAGGTGTGCTCTGAAGAGCTCAAAAGCTCACCTTTCCTGATAAATGGATTGCTTGGCTCTGATGTTTATCTTTCAGGGTAGTAAAGTTGGGAGAAGGGTATTCTGAAAGGAATCCCTCCCATCGGAGTGGGAGTGGGGCGTGTGATGGCTCCCCGGATCACAGGCATCCAGCCTAGTTGAATTATTAGCTGTCAGGCTGCATCTCTGAAGGACCCCTTTGCAAACACTGTAATCTGCCCAGATCCACACAAAAGAAACCATAATTTTAAAAAGGCACATGGAGCGATGGAGGTTATATGCCCACACTCTCGCACGAATCAATTCATCTAAACGTACGGAAAGCAAAATAGGGTTGGTTTTCATATATTTATCCAACGTGCTTGGGTTTGCAATGTTAATTCCCCTGGATGCCTCAATTTCAAGCCCAAATAAATGCTATTATTCTGTTTGGCAGGAAAATAGAGGCAGTGACCTCAAGCAGAAGATGCTAAGGGCTGTGATGGTACATCCCAGTTGTTCCTCTACGGTAGAAAAATAAATGGTTGGACTCGGCTTGTCCTCATGTGCTAAACCAACTGGAATCCTGTTGGTCTTGCACATGCATATACGTTCTGATACACATGTGATTTAATTTCATTGTCGGCTGCAACAGAGGTGTCCAGTTCACGTTTGTATCAGGAGCACACCATACACAAGGGATTCAGCACCGATGCAACCAAGCAATTGCTTCCTACATCTTCTTTAGGATAATGGAGGTGAAGAGGTGCAAACAGGACGCCAGCAGCAAGAGACACTGCATGGCGGAGAAAGTAGTTAAGGCATTTCTGGAAACTAGTTTTTTTTTTACCTCAGGCAGATGAGCAACCTTCTACCTGAAGTAGCTTTGAAGTCAGAGAACCAATAAAACAGACAGAAGGTGTGCAAAATATTTATTTATACTTCTTTCCCTTCCCCTATCACATTGCAGATCTAGTTAGTGCATTTAATTTCAGGAAGTTCTGCCTCCCTACCCCCCCACCAGTTCCCAATTATTCCCCCCATTCAGTGTTCAACCCTGGACATTTATCAGTAGTCATATGCCTCATGTCTCCTAAAACAAATGATTTTTTTTTCACTCCAGCAGCCTGTCAGGCCATTTACCAGAGAGCCATTGCTGAACTGAGTCCTCCTTGGTCTCACAGTGCATAATATATTAAAATCAACCCTCATTCCTTTTAATGCTTCCAAAATGGCTCCCTTCCTTTGTTATGGGACAGATAGTTCACCTGCTTTGAAACCATCTTGGGAGCTTAAACACCAAAGAACACAGGTCAGTAAAGTTCTTTTCTGGGACTACAATTCCCAGAACCCTGCAGGCAGTGCTGCCTGCAGGATTCTGGGAGTTGTAGTCCTTGAAAGGAACTTCCATAAGTTTATCTGTGTACCAGCTACAGGCAGTTTGTACCTGCTGATGTTTCCAGGCCTCACAGACATCCAATGAGAACAACCTCTAAACATCTTCCATGCCGGCTGGTAGATTCTGAGAGCCTTGTAAACAAACAACCATTTCTGAGCTCTGCCAAGGAACCCTCCCAAACCTTGGCAGAAGGGCAAATGAACTCAACGATTTGTCCACGAGGTGCCTGAGGATGGTGCTCCTCTGAAAGTTTTGATTAAGCCTACCCATCTCATCTAGATGACTTCCCCAGCCAGGGCCGGTCCTACCATTAGGCAGAGCAAAGCAGGTGAACAACAGTAATGATAGCATTGTGGCTGTTCTTCACGATTCTCTCCCTGCCCCAGCCGAGGTACCCTTCTTCTGGAGAACAGAGCTGCCTATGCCACGCAACCTCTCCTGGGTCCCTAAACTGGTCTGCTGCCCTCAGGTGGGGTGGAAGAGAGGATCCCACTGTCAGTACTGACATGGCTCTCCAGGATTTCAGACAGAATCATCTTTCCACGCCCTACTTGGGGCCCATTCACACTACCACCCTAGAGGAGCTGCTTTGGCTGAGAATTCTAAATGCCCCTCCCTAAATTGCCAATCCCAGGATTTCACAGGATGGAATCTTGGCAGTTGAAGTGGAATAATAGTGCTATAATTCTGCGGTGTGGATGGAACTCGGGAGATGGTGAGAACAGAACCCAGGACTTTTGTTTTCCAAAGCAACTGCTCTGTTACTGAGTTATGGAAATAGCCCACCAAGCCTGGATGTGGAATGTCTCACACTTTGCCTTAGGTAGCAAAATGTTTTTGGCTTGACCTTGGCTTTCAGCTGTGGGCTCTAGCCCCACCACTTAGCAGAAACTACACTTGAATTGGTACAGTTCTATCTCAGTCAGGGCTGTAAGGTAACTCTGCTGCTATCATCCACCCTGGACTGATCCCATTCCCTAGCAAGACAATACCTGGCACCGCTAAGCATCCTCGTGGAAAGTCATGTAGGCAAAAGTTGACTTTCAGTGGCCCTCTATGAGGAACAGGGCCCTGACCACCACAAATGCTTTCTGTTGTATGCAGTGACTTGTACTTGATTATCTCTCTTAAGGTTTTGAAATTAACTCCTCAGCTACGCTCCACCTGAACTCCAAAGTGCATGTGTGATTGTAGAACTTCAAAACCTTGTATGGCAAAATAGATTTCCAGCCTTCCCACCCACCCTTGACCCTGAACAAGACATGGAGGACAGAACTGACCCCACGCAAACCCTCCCACCCACCTGAGATTCCAGAAGTTGTCCATCCCTGATCTAGATCAAATCCCTGCTATAGAAACCAGCTTCTGGATGCCCAGCATTTAGTCTTGCACAGGACTGATTTGTCAATCACTATTCCAGCAGGACCAAAGAGGGAGCTTTTGATGGGCACCTTGGCAAAACCTGGAAAAGGGAGCAGAGGAAAGGCAGTGGAGAGGAGAAACAGGAAGCAACCATCTCAACTCCATCTGATGTTGCAGAGAACTTTGGCCCCAAGGTTTATCTCGGATTCTGCGTTAAGGCTAGAGCATCTAGAGCATGTCAACAGACACAGAAAAGTGCCATGGGTCTCAATTGTACCACTGGTCCAGATGGTGCAGTACTGGACTGTACAGTGACTGGCAGTGGCCAATCCTCCCCAGCTCTAGATGCTCAGGATCAAACCCTGGACCTTGTGCGTGGAAAGTTGATGCCCTGTCACTGAGTCATGGGGGGCAGGGAATATGGTTCTATTTCTGTTTTCTTCCTTACAGAGGAACCCCAAGCAGCTTTCAGGAAGAAGAACTTCCTGCTTGAAAAGCATGACTCTTCCCACCCTACCCCTACGGACAAGGACCTCTATCTTTAGTAATTGAAACACATGGACTGTAAGAAAGCAATGGTTAGCTGCCATTGGGAGTCCACAGAAACCAAGCAGAAGCCAGAGAGCAAGGAACAAAGGGGCTGAAAAGAACTACAAGGGGAACATCAATAGATCACTCAAGAGAACACAGAATGATCTGAAGGCATCTGCTTCTTCATGGAAGGTGCTAAGCAGGTCTGGGTGGGGCAGGAGCTTGGGCAAGACACCATTTGGGAAATTGAAATCCTCAAAGGTACAGGGCTAGCCACCCACCCTCACATTACCTGCTCCCTCCCCAAAACATAAATCCTCATGCCTAAGAGGGAATAGATGAGCACACACTCGCTAATGAAAAAATGTTGTCTTGAGGAACCAAGCAGCACATGTTCTGCAGGGGAAGTTTGGCATACAAAGTTCTGGGGAAGGAGGGCTCGCTCTTTCACTCATGGGCTGCCAACTGTTCATGCGACAATCCTGCCTCCCCACAGGAACCTAGCACAGGTTCTTTTTTTTCTTTTTTGGTTTTCTGGCATCCAGCGGAAACATCATTTCTCAGACGCAACACGCGGCATGCGCTCTGGGCCCCTGTGCTCGTGTGCGCACTGAGCCAGGCCCCCCTCCCACTCTCCCCCTCCCCAGTGATGTCTGCAATTTTTGGCACTTCCAGGGTAAGTGTTGCAGAAAGAACTGGGGCTGGGCGGACCGCTATGGAGGAGGCGGGATCTGCGCCCCTAGGAGGTCGTAGGCGAAGATGTTCCAAAAGATGGCGAAGACCAAGAAGGTGGCATAGGAGAGAAGAACGACCCACCATCCACACTGATCCTGTAGGTTCTCCTCGTAGCTGCGGAGGATGGTCAATCCCATGCTGATGCCTACAATCGCCCCTGCCAGGTGGGCCATGAAGCTCGGCTGGGGGCCCGAGGAGGGCAGGGGCGGTGAGAAGCGTAACCAGACAGCTCGGCCCACCTCAGAGCTCACTGAAACAAGAAGAGAGAGAGAAAGAGAAAGGATATAACCTGAACAACAGATGACTGCAATTTAATCAATTAATTATTTGAAAAATAGTGATCCCTAATTCATCAACATTTTCAACTGTTAATTAATCATGAAATGCCAAATGCAGTGCAGTTTCTCCGTCATGAATTCAAGGAACGGTTTCTTGGCACTTTATATTCATTATTTTTCATTTTCAGTCCTTTTAAATTGGTTTTAGTTTGATGGTGCAATGAATTAGTCAATGAATCAATCACCAAACTATTCCTGTATTTTTTTCCTTTATTTTAACCCCAAGAAATCAATTTTCATTCCATGATTTCATGCTAATGTGCTCACACTGACATCTCCGGGCTCTGCTGGGTATCAGTTTTTGGATCTTCTGGGGAATATCAGCTCTGCAAACTTCTGTCCCTTCCCTTTGCTGCTGGGTCTCCCAGTGTCACGTCCTATCCAGCTGCTATGTTTTCTTGTGAAACTGAATCTATGCGATAAGCTCTGAGGAGTAAGAATTAGGGAACGAGGGGGCAATGGCTGGTATCTTGTTAGTGACATGTGGAAATGTAAATCCAGCCTACACCAGTGCATGTCTTCTTTGGTCTTTAGGGAGGTCAGAATTCTCATCCTCCCTCTATAATGACCAAAGGACTTACCGACCTTCGAGGACTCACCATTCAGTTGCTAGAGCCTGCACCCAAGCCATTCAGTGGCTGGTGCAGAATTGGCTGGGATTGCAGAAGCGTCTGGCTCTGTTGCCACGGCCAGTGTCATGATGCACGACTCCTATCTTAAGTAATTGCTGGATGGCTAATAGAATATGTATTAGAATAGATCTGCTAGCTTAGTCATTGTCAGAGCCTGCTACAGCGCTTCAAAGTACCAATTGCTAATTGTTGGTTGCAGCACTGTATCCGGTTGAAGCTGGCTAAGGTACCCAGGGCATCAAATTATTGTTTTATTATTAGCTGCTATAATGTATCCAGACAAGGGGGAGAAGATCAGTGGGGGAAGTATCGAAAAGGTGTTATGAGAACTGGCAGTGTTCAAAGATAAGAAGACAGGACAATTTTCTTGCCTCAAGGATGAAAGATATGTAAACAACTGAGGGTCTGGGAAAATGCCAAAGAAGCGGGATGATGTGAGATTTATGTTCCTCTCCAGTCACTGCTCTGCACACTTAAGTTTGCACGACAAGGGATAAAACCTGTAACCCTCCTGTGCTCTATAGTCTCAGCAACTTTGAATGAAGTGTGCTGTGTTACTGGCTTTGTTACAAATAAAAACTGCTGGTTAACTTGGAGCAAAGTTTGTGGACTGTGCATTATCTGGGCATGACGGCCAGATGCAAAACAATGATACCATCCACTCAGACTTTTAGAGGACCTCAGTAGATGATGCCACTAGTTTGTACCTGGCTATGGGAGCATGGCCATACTTCTCCTGTTCCTCAACCTTTCTCTCCACCAGCCACTGAATGGCCATGGGTTGGGGGCTGTAGCAGCTAAATGGTGAGTCCTAGGGGGAAGGAGAAGGCAACCTCATCCTACTGCAAAATTGAACTCAACTGTTGCAACAGCTGCATGGGCCTGATGGCAGCCCCTCAGGAGAATGGCTACAGGGGAAGCCAACACAGCAAGAGGAGAGTTTCTCTGAAGAAAGAAAAAGGAAAGAAGAGATATACTTACTGCAAACCAGAGCCAGCACCATGCGGAGCAGCTTATATGGACAGCGCATTCCTGCCCAGTTCTGCAGATGGAAAGACAAAACAAAGAGTGGGTTCAAGACCATCCTGATCCACACCACAGTGATGGCTGCAACATACTGGCTATCTGGGGCTCTTCAGTTTTCTAACCTGTCTCAGAAGCACAGAGTTGAAGGGAAACGTAATTTGAGGTTACCATCAGCCAGGCACAACTACTGAGGCCCTTTTCGCACCTTACCTTTTCCCGGTGCTGGGCTGCGGGGCTCGTGAAGGAAGCCTTCGTAGGAACGCTCTCGCATCCCTCCTGCTTGGGCTCCGCAGCTGCTTCCTGGTCGCACGAGTGCCCCGCCTCTTCCGTTGGCAGTGCAGCCTGGGACCTCCCAGGCTGCACTGAGGAGAGGACGCGCAACCGGCCTGGCTCCCGAGGCTCTGCACACAAGGTAGGTGCACGCAGGGCCCCGGAGTGATGCGCGACTGCGCAGCATTTTTGGCTTTGAGCCGAAAATGAAAAAATGCGTGCATGGTCCGCGTAAGGCTCTTGAGCATCGTGCAAATGTGAGTGCGCCGTGTGGACTGCTCCGCACATTTACGCGATGCTCAAGGCGCCCTTTTGCTTCAGAAATGCCGTGCGAAAAGGGCCTAAGTCACGCACATTTGTGGATTTGTGTATGGTAAGAGCATGGGAGAAGTTCACTTTTGGGGGCCACTCCCAGAACCCCAAGACCTAGCTGAGGGGAAGTTCCAGAGCTGCAGTCCAAAAAACAAATGCTGACAACACCTGGCTTTTCAGTACTTGGGAGTCCACTTTCAGAAGGGAAGCTGTGTTAGTCTGCTGAGGAGGAAAACAAACAGACACACTGCCACCGCCAAGTGTTTTGTGGAAATTTTAAAATCCAACTGTAAAATTTTAAAATTATGATTGACTCTGTTGTGAGTCACTATGAGCATCATTCATGTAAAAAGCAGGGTATAAAATCTTCTAAATAAGTAAATGCACTCGACTAACTTGCTCTCTAACACCAGCATATACAGCAGGAGGAAATAAAAACACCCCATCTTATACACAAGGGCTACTACTACTCCCATCATTCCTCAACTGGAGCTGACAGGCAATCTCACAAAACCTGGAGGAGTACACAGTTCTCAACCTGCTAATGGCAAGCTTATTTAATAGTAAGGTTCAAAAAAGTCCAAAACAAAGCAGCCCAATGGGGACTGAGATGCTCAGCGGCCATAGAATGCTAGCCAACAGGCAGGGATGGGAGAGATGTAACGGAGTTTCTTGAAAGATGGTGTGGCCAGCAAGTAGGCAAACATCCTGAACATTCCACGCTGCAACATTTTGGCCATTTCCGCACTAGCCTGTTATAGTGCGATGATTCCACTTTCACCATCCTCTGGAATCTGGGGTTTGCAGTTTCAGAGGGGCCATATGGCCCCTCCCAAAACTGCAAACCCCCGGATTCCAGAGATGTTGAAAGTGGAATCATCACACTATAACAGGTTAGTGCGGAAATGAAATTGCGGGCTCACTTTGATGAACTCAAAGAGAAGCCAGCCAAGGGGACAGAGCCATCATCAACAATACATTTCCCATTCCTCCAGCTCTCACCATAACAACGTTGGCCAGATGAGCAGAGCAGAGGGCATAGACTCCCCTGAGCCTCCGACCAAAGGTGCTCTCATGTCTGTGATGGAGACGGTCAGAGAACCTGCAGGAAAGGAAAGGAGGAGAGACTCCATTTTGATCAGCAACTTAAGACTGTGTGAGGCTAGAGGACCATCTAGGTGTGCATCTATACTTAACACAGTTACAGCACTATGATTCCACTGTAGCTTCCATGGGTCCATCCTACAGAATCCCGGGATTTGTCATCTGGAGAGGTACTTAGA
The DNA here is from genome assembly GCA_948472985.1 of Iguana delicatissima. Lineage (NCBI taxonomy): Eukaryota > Metazoa > Chordata > Lepidosauria > Squamata > Iguanidae > Iguana > Iguana delicatissima. Next base: position 1,062,655 of record CAOKZL010000074.1, on the reverse strand, counting down.
ATTCTCTGTTAGAGAGCTCCAGTAGATCTCACTCAGCGGAAAGTAAGAATGGTGGATCGCTCCCTCTCACACGTATCCTAACCTTCTCTGCCAAGGCCTCAAGAGGTTCTCCAGCTTTTCCTGAAGAACTGCTGCCTTCTGCATCTCACAAACATTCCCACACTTATACATTATCCAGATCCCAATCCTCATGAGGTAAAAATCACAGTGCCAGAAAGTATCCATGGCTTGTGCCACGTTGGAATCATTCCTCAGATGAATTTCGGAAGATGTCAAAGACCTCCCAAAGGCCTGAGGCTCTCTTTTAGTGCAGTGGCTGTTTAGTGCAGTGGCTGTTCTCTCAAATTGATTTTAACATTAATTATTTTTACTTGTTTTTATATAATTATGTATTGAATTTATCTTTACCAAAAAAATTGCTCCATGAACCTCTTTGGCCATGGGGGTAGGAATTATGCTTAATAGATATATGCTAATATCTGTGTATTAGTTAAATGAAACAGTTTGCCTTCCCATTTCTTTAGAAATAATCTAGGCATTTCTCCCCAACATGCACAAAAAAAATGTAGTGGCACTTGATCTGCAACTCACTTTAAGGTGACAATTCATCAGAGTTTGGAAATGTCACTTTTTTTGACTACCATTCCCAGAATCTGTCAACTGGCCACTCTCATTGGGGATTCCAGGGACTGTCATCTAAAAAAGCAACTTTTCCAAGCTCTGACAATTGTATGCACACTTTACCAACAGCAAGCCCCATTGAAGACAGTCGACCTTATTTCTTATTTCATTGTGCTGCACGTTGGGGTGTGACTCCCACTTCTGGAATTCCAAACTACCACCTGAAGCTCCATGTTGTCAGATGGAACTCACTGCCACCAGATATAGTCACAATGACCACTACAGCCATTTCCGCACGAGCCTATTATAGCGCGATGATTCCACTTTCAACCTCCTATGGAATCCTGGAGTTTGCAGTTTCAAGAGGGGCCTGCCGGCCCCTCCCGAGACTGCAAACCCCAGGATTCCACAGGAGGTTGAAAGTGGAATCATCGTGCTATAGCAGGCTCGTGCGGAAATGGTCCACATCAAGGTGGTTGTAAAAGAGGATTAGGCAGATGTATAGAGATAAGAGACAAGATGGTGTATCAATCATCACACTGGGAGACTAAATTCTGAACCTCCACTTTGCCATGGAAACCCAATGGATGACCTTTGACAAGTCACACTCTCTCTGATTCAGAGGAAGGCAATGGCAAATCTTCTCTGAATAAATCCTACCAAGATAGGATAGGGTTGCCCTGAGTTGGACTAGAGTTGAAGAGACAGAACAAGAACAATAGATGGCTACGAGTCCTCATGTCTACATGCTGGATGCTGTATAACTGTTGGTGGCAGTGAAATCTATGCCAGTGTAGCTCCACTAAACTTTCACTGCAAATCAGTGCATGACTCTGGCTTGAAAGCACCAGCCTGTGCTCTCATGGCCATTCACTGGCTTAGGGGCAGGGAGCTCCTGGGCACCAACCAGTGACAGCCATGCAGCTCAGAAAAAAAGACATCCATCGTCCTCTTAGATCTCCAGAACGCTGGACCAGAGAGGCCTTTGGTTTTATTACGTTCCTGTTCAGTCATGGGAACTAAATAGAACATTCAGTTTTAGAGGAAGTGTACCTTGAAATGCCAGTTGATGGGGGGCAAACTTTGGAAGGGGTTTACTGTCTTTGTGCCCTCCTTCTGGGTTTTTGTGGCTGCAGCGGAAGGCAGGATGCTGGACTAAGAAGAGAATTCCAGTAGTGTCCTCCTTCCACATTCACGGGTTTGACCTTCATTAATTTGATTATCCACAAGGGGTGTGTGTGTGTGGGGGGTGTGCGCGCCTCCTTCCTGCCATTCCTCTCCTCCCATTCCCTTGTCTTTTGCCCGGGTGCAAAGAAGGAAGGCACATGTGCCAGGGCAAAAGGCAAGGGAATGGTGGTGGGGGGAGTCCCAGAAGGGAATCGGAAGGAGAGCACAAGGAGGGGGCTTATTCTCAGTTTTTCCAGTTTTGTGAGGGTTCTGCACCCCGAACCCTTGTGAAAGAGGAGGAGCCACTGTGACACAACAATAGGGTCAGCTTCTCCCACCCTACAAGCCCTGGTCTTCTCTATGGCAGCCCCATGGCTCTGGAATGCCTCCCTTTGGGAGATTCACCTAGCATTCTTAGAAATATTTATATTTTAGTAATGCATTTGTTAGGCCAACTAAAAGGGCACTAAATACTTATAAGCTATTGAGAGCTTCAGAGTTCTTATGTTTTTAAAAACCAAGCAGGAAGACAGGGAAGAAGGCAGAGGAAGTCTATCTGAAAAGTCATGCGGTTTCCACTTTGTCCTGGGATGTAAGGAAAAAGAAGGATCTCCAGGCTCTCAAACAAAATGTTGTAATGGGGTTAATTTTTCAGCAGGTGTAGCTCCTGGCTTGCCAGGGGTCGGGAAGGCAATCCAGTTTAAGAAGGAAACATAGCAAGGGGAAGCAATTGAGGGCATTCCCCTCCAAACAAGAATTTTGTCACCCCGCTTGAAATTTTTATTTCATTCCTCACATTTTCAGCACTGCAAAGAGTGAGTTGCTGATAATTGCCCACACCTAGAACTCTTTTATTCCCTGGGTCCTCATTCCCTTGGTCACTTTCCTTGACCTTTTCTTTGGATGCGGAAGCAGTTTTTCTAAATGTTGGACTGAAATGTCACTGCAGTACTAGAAATTTGGGGACAGAAGTAAAACTTCCCTGAAGGAGCAGATTTTTTTTTTTTTTATTGGGGGAGTTTTTAGTGGGGCAGTTTTTATCGGGGCATTTTGCTCCTTCCATAGGAACAGCCTGGTTGAGATCTTCCCCTCCCAGCATTTCCTGTTAATTCCCTCCTCGGTTTCATGTTGCCTGGTTTTGTTTTTGAAGGCTTTTAAACCTCTTTTTAAAACCTGAAGCATTACCTAATGTCTTAATAATTTAGCATTGTAATATTGGAATCAGCTCTCTTATTCTTTTGGTTGTTTTTCGTGGTATTTTCTCGACTTTTTCCAGAATTTCATGATTGTAAACCAGGGTGAAGTGCAGTCATGCAACATGGAAGTCAAGCAACCCATTGATTAGATAAATGAAGACATGCTGAAGAGCAATTTGCAAGGACGGAAGGGACCGGAAGACCACGGGAGGGTTAAAACCTTATAGATAGACACTCGGTTCCCACAAGCTGCAGTCCTGATTTGATCAAGCCTTCAGCAGCCGCTATTTCTAGGTTAACAAAAGATTCACACCAAATCAAACCACGCATTTAACGTCACATCTGCTTCAGCCCTGAGAGCTGGGATCTAAAAATAATTAAATAGGCCTGGTGGTATAAGCAGTGAAATCTTAGCCAACTGATTGCAGGAATTTTTATCCCTTCATATCTACACAGATTTCCATTTGAATGAACCAAATACCAGAGGGGGAGGGGAAATATTCTTTTATTTTTAAATGGCACACACAAATGTCAGAGTGGACACCATCTTTGGGGGAGAAATCAGCATCCCCTAGGGCATGAATGGGAGTTTTTGGCACTTGGATATTTTGCAGGTACTTAGGTTACAAAGTAATTCATGAGTTTACAAAGAAAAAAGAGCCACTAAGCAATTCATTGGGAGGGGGCATCTTTTTAAAGGATCTGAACGGGTTTCCTTTAAATCAATTGAACTTATCAATTAAATTATTACCTGGAGCTGTAATAAGCACTCAGGTTTAAGAGAGATTGAAAGAGAGGGCAAGAGACTGAGGGGTGGTCCCCTATCTTACACAATTAAAACTGCTTCCATGTTGACACTACTATTAAATAAGAGGTGGGCAACTTTAGTGGGACTGAAAATGCATTTCTGCCCCTCCAGAAGATGGGGAGAGTGCCCAAAATGCCACAAAAAATAAAATAAAATAAAATAAAATAAAATAAAATAAAATAAAATAAAATAAAATAAAATATAAAAAAACGAAATCTGAAATGGTAAGACATTCACTTTTCCTTTTGAACAATATACATTTTTAATGTTAAGTAGTGCAGGGAGGCCATGAGACCTATTTAAAAGCTGAATAATCACTCTAAAGGTCTTCCAAGAGAGACAGGTCACTCTTGTTTGATCAGAAAGCGGGCAAGCCAGAGACCTCTGCGGGCCACGAAAACAGCTCTGAGGAGCTCCACAACAGCCCTTCGCACACTCCTGTTTTTAAACTATCAACCTTTTTCAAACTTATTTTTAAAAAATGTCATCAAGTGAGTCAATCCATTAAACAAGTAGTTGCTGAATGCTGAAATGCTGAAATTCTAACAATATAGAACAATTGAGCTCCTTTATCTGAAGTGCTTGGGGTCAGAAAAGCCTCATATTTCAGATTTTTTAAAATTTATTTTTGGAATATCTTTTGGAAATAGTCTCACATCTCGACCATTTGCTCTTGTGTTGTATTTGAGACGTGAGGCTGGAGAGAGACTGAGGATCTGTGAAATGGTGGGAATTCAAGTATAGCGATCAGCATGAATTCATGCCCCAAGCCATTTCACCAATCCTTAATCTCTCTGTTTGCCACCAGCCACCCACTTCTGCCTTTGAGCCGGCAGCCGCGGTGCTCCTGCTCGTTGGTCTCTCAGATCCTCAGTCCCTCTTTTTGCCACCAGCCACCCACTTCCACTTTTAAAGCGGCAGCTGCAGTGCTCCTGCTCACTGGTCTCTCAGATCCTCAGTCTTGCTTTTTGCTGCCACCTGGCGGCAAAGAGAGACCGAGGATCTGAGAACCAATGAGCAGAAGTGTTGCAGCTTCCGCCTCTGCCCACTCTTAGTCTGGCCAGTCAGCCAAAGGGCAGCTGATAAAGATTAGAAGCATACGGCAAGCAGTTCTTTCAACAAAGTGATTCCTTATTTTAATCTAGTGGGGAAACAAGACTCAAAACAAATATGAAGCGTAACAGTCTCAGTAAAATTCATAAATCAAAGACAGTCAATATAATCTTAAGTCAGAGACACAGCAGGAGAAATGATTAGTTAATCACCAACAAGTTCTGGAGGAGAATGGCTCAGCTTTTATAGGCTCAGAGATCAGCGTAGCTGGTGCTTGATTAACTGCTGTCTGTTATAAATTTCTTGAGCTCTGCATAGGTGTTCCCTTATGTCTACGCTTAGTGAAGGTGGGTATTGGTAAGTTATCTTCTGTGTCAGAAGGAGCAGGGCTCTCTGCTGAGGCTGGCACTGCCCCCTATTCTGTCTCTGTGGTGGGTAGTACTGTTTCCACTGTTTCAGTCTCTGAGTTTATGTCTAGGTCCTGAAAGCAGGGCATGACAGCCTCAAAGGCAGAAGCAGGAAGCTGATGGCAAAAAGTTTCAGGTTTTGGATGTTTTTCAATTTCTGAATAAGGGAGGCTCAACCTGCTCCTCGATTTCAAAAGAGGTGGAAATACGTGTCCCTGTGTGTTTATACAACTGAGGTGAAAGGAAGGCCCCAAGTAAAGAAAGCGTGAAATTCCTCTCCTGGAAGTGAGCAAGCACTAGTCAGGAGTGTCTTCGCGCCTCTCTTTTCTCTAGAGCCGGCTGTGCTGAGGCAGCAGCACGCAAGAGGAGAGAGGTGGTGGCGGCATGACTTGACGAGGAATTGTTCACCCTCCATTTCACTCTCTCCGCCTCTCCCAAAGACACAGTTTTGTGGCAGGGTGAGCGGGGGAGATTCCAGCAGCTGCTCTAATTGCCAAGGGAGCTCAGCAAAACCCCACTTGCCAGCAAGCGCTCTCCAGAGCCCTGTAATTTGAGGGGAGGCTTCTTCCTCCCCCACCCCGTGTGTACAAAGGACCAGGACCACGTGGGAAATGAAGATCAAACAGTCCTGAGCTCTCCAGTGAGGAGGCAACAGGCAACCAAGCAGCAGAGGATGGTGGGGGGGAAGAGGAGAGAGAAGATCTTGGACGGGGGAGCACAGATTTAGATGAGGGAAATTGGTGAGTTCACAGCTCCACAAATCTGGCCATCACTCACCGACAGCTGTCCAAACCTTTCTGAGGAAGGGAAACGGAATCAAAAGGAGATGAAATCAGCATCACCGAGAATGATTTATTAGCCCCTCTACACAAAGGCTCGTGGTGATTTAAAAGGCTTCTTTTTCTCTCCTTTTCTCCTGCAACGATGAAGGGTCTGGAGAAAAGCACAGCAGGGGAACACTTAAGGCACCCACAGACATACTGGCCACCTACACAATTGGCTAGGGGTGATGAACACATTGAGAGGAAGTGTTGTGTAGTGGTCTGAGCACTGGAACAAGACTCTGGGAGAACAGAGTTTGAATCCCTTCTCCACCATGGAAGACCAGAAGGTGACCTTGAGCAAGTCACATTCTCTCAGCCTTAGGGAATGCCAACAGATCCTTTTCTGAATAAATCTTGCTGTCATTTGGAGTCAAGTTGGAGGCACGCCCAACAACAACAAATTAACACATCACTCTCTCCTGACCCACCCCAATCTATTGGGGACTGGTTTGATTTTCAGGGAAAACAGATTTCATAGAAAAGTGTATATGTGTCCCCCTTACCTCTCATTTTACAACATCAAGAACATAACACGAGCTCAAGTCCAAGTGGGCAGCCGTCACTACACTTTGTGGAAGCTAATTCCATTGTTCAACTTAAATGTGTGAAGAAGCAACTGTTCTATATTGGGGTGAGGAACATGGAAGCTAGATTGCAGCTCCCATCAGCCCTAGCCACAGATGATGGGAACTGCAGTACACCAACAGCTGGAGGTTCACATATTCTCTGCCCTTTAAAAAATATATATGTTTCTAAAAAATTAGTTTACGGGATGAACCTCCAAGTCAACTCGATTTTTCAAGCAAGATTGTAGAACTGGTGCCTCTCTAGATCTTGCTGATCGACAATTCAGCCCTAGCCAGCCTGGCCAATGGTGAAAATCAGAGCGCCCGTTACATTCCTCTGCCAAGTTTGTTTGGTGCCCTATTGCTCATACTTTTGCTGTTTAGGTGTTGGAAGGATTAAGTCAGGAACAGCCTGGGAACCAAGGCCAACTGGTACAGCCTGGTGATGTGGTGTGGAAACGAACGTAAGAGAGAAGTTCTACACGGTCAATTCTGATAAAAGCACCGTCTCTGTGCTACATCTGATTTTAATAAAACCTTTCTGGATTCATCCATGAAGCCTGGTTACCAAATTAAGATTGAAACAGGACATTACAGTGAGGCATTATGAGAGATGCCATTCATTGACATCCGGAGGACCAAAAATTCCTCTTAAAATAGGGGTGGGTATCATGTAGCACTCCAGAAGTTTTTGGACAACTTCTAGCATCCCTCACATTGGCCATGCTGGGTGGGGTTGCTAGGAGCTGCAGTCCAAAACATCTGGGGGGCTGCACAATTCTCACTTCTGTCTTAAAGATAAAGCATTTGCCAATAATCAGAGGAAATTAGGGAACAAAATGCTCCTGCTTATGAAACAGAATTTCTGCCATGCGCACGCACTTGGACATTACCCAACACACAAACACTTGAGCCTGTCTTGAGCTATTTCTATTAATATTCCTATAGCCATTATGCTTTCAGAAAATGAAAAGAGGGAAGATAACATTTGTTATGCAAATGAACATTCTGACCCTGATGCATGAAATCCCTTTTGCATCACAAGCACTACTGAAACACACACAGGGATGCCTCTTACAGAGAGATGCTGTCAAAAACTGCATCCCCAGGGTGGGATCACTTCAGTTTCACTCCCTCTAACATCTGGGTGCAGCTGCCTGTGTTCTGATACTGTTCACATCAGCTGCTTTCCAGCAAGCAGGCAAACTACCAGACAACACCGGTTGTCATCGGCAGAGACAGTGAACTGCCCAACACAATGGCACTCCGAGACAAATAAATGTGCCCCAACGTAACAAGATGGCAAAGACCTTGACAAAGGGACACCATTTTGAGCAGGAGCCCTGTATAAAACACAGCAGCTAGAATCCTGAATAGGTGTATTATGCAGAAACAGCGACTATGGCTTCGTCAGGGTATAAATCTTCATAAACTTCATTCTTGCAAGTAAGAGTGAATAATTCTACCATTTATCTCTTTGCTGCAAGAAAGTCGTTCAATACAGCACAGTTTTTGAAGACTGTTTGCTGTTCAGAACGTTTGTGCAAAAGAACGGGTGTGAGTTTTTTGGACAGACAACAGCACTTTCTGCACAGAAAGCAAGCAAGCAAAGTCAAATTTTTTGTACACAAAACCCCCTTTTTATGTGCAGAAAATCCTGTTTTCCATGCAAGGGCTTTTTTTTTTTTTTTTTACAGAAAATAAGATTTTCTGCCCCAAAATCCCAGGTGTATGCATTCATTCATATCTGCTTTTTGACCATTTTCTGAATATTTCCCAACAGTCTTTCCATCCATAGTAGGCACTGGTGACAACAGAAAAAAAGGGCACGTTTACAGTGGCTAGGAAGGAAATCAAAGGACAAATGAGACTGCTCATAGTCAGGAAATTTTGCCTGCTTTCCCAGTGTGTGAACCTGAGAAAAGTGCTATTGTTAGTTAGCACAGTGAACCAAAAGGACTCTGGCCAATATGATCTTCAAAGCAGAGGATAGACTTTGCATGGCAGAGGCCCCCAGGTCAAATTCCTAGCATCCCGGTGCTTGGCCAGCAGGCTTAGGAAAAGCTTGGGTGAACGAGAGCCTGTTAGTTGGAAAAGGCAAGACTGGGCAAGGCATGTTCACAGCAGCAGCTGGGGAGGGCAGGGGAAGGATTTTCAGCAGGTAACAAGTATGGAGTCTTGATCCAAACTGGAAAAACATCCAGGATAAAAATCTCCATGGATTCTTTTCCTTCAGAACAGATGGAGCTTGCACAAGAAGGCTTCCTAAAAATGCAAACAAGACATCACGGTTTGGAGCACTAGGATGGGACCAGGAAATCAATGTTGGAGTCCCCATTGTGCCATAATACTTACTTAGCCTCTCTCTCTTAGCCTGATCTACCTCACAAGGTCGTCGCTGTGAGAATAAAGGTGGAAGGAAAGCCATGTAAATTGCCTTGAGCTTGCTAGGGGAAAGGCACCGTGTAAATGTACCACACAAAAAATTGACTGTTTCAACAAAAGGGCTGCTTCACAGGTTTTTGTAACATTTTGTAATGGGGTAGGGAAAAATATTTTCCAAAACTACAGAGGTTCTTTTCAGAGGCAGGGAAGAAATACGGACAAATCACAGAAGGATGCAGTTAAACCAGAATGGAACTGTGTGAAAAATCATATGTTTAGATCAGGGATGGGCAACTGCTATGGGGAGGAGGTAATATATAGTGAACTCTTCATATCTGTGGGGCACTCCATTCCAGGGCCCTCTATGAACGAGGAAAAAAACGCCAATGCTCATGTCCCATATAATTAAATGGCAGCACATGTGCATGGACGCTTCAGGGTGTCCACACACGTTGCTGCTATTTTTTGGTACAGGACACAACACTCCACAACGCTTAACTGTGCAGAGCAGGAGGCTGCTTATACGGAGGGCCCGATATATTGCCTCTGCACACACACACACCCTTACCAGTGCAAACAACATCAGAAGTGATATCACACCACTTCTGGCTTCATTTGGGGGGGCATATTTTTTGGGCTGTTTTTCCTCTCTCACTCTCTTTCTGTCTCTCACTTTACTGTTTTGGGGTATATATGGCTTTGGGAGCTTGTGGGGATAAAAGAGCAGTGTTTTACAGCTGTTTTGACCCAATTTCAGAGTTTTTGACCAAAAAAAATAAAGCACCCGATATTAACAAAAAATAAATATGGCTCTGGAGTTTTGGAGAAGCTCTAAGGGCTACGTTTTGGTCCTTGCCAGGCCTCCCATGGCACACTGTCTGTGCTTTGCCCACTCTCATTTGGGCATTAGCTTTTTGTGCTGGAATATAAAAGGCACTATAACACACCATAAAAATGATCTGTCTGAGAAAGACTTCCAAAGCAAAGGTAGGTTCTTCCCTCTCTCATTCTGACGTACCCCAGAAACAGCAGATGGTGTCAGACTAGTATTGGAAAGATCTGAATTCAAGCTGTCTATTCAGCAATAGAACTTCCTGGGTGACCTGCTTGGGCCAGTCTCTCTTAGCCTGGCCTCCCTTATAGGGTTGTTGTAGGGAGGAATGAGAACCATTGATGCTGCTTTGAGTTCCTTGGGCAAAAGTTGGGCTAAAAATAGAATGAACAAACATTGTCCAGAGGTATCCTAAAAGCTAGCAAGTTTATCGCGACTGTGCTCTTTTCCAGAAGACGAGACCAAAAAGGAGACTGTAAAGCAGAAAAGAAATAGTGAAAGGTTGAGTCAACCTGGAGCCCAGCAGGATTGAACTCACACCCTTGTGGCTGCAGTACGAGCACTTAACCACCGCACCAACAGTGCTCCACCAGAAAGAAAGAAAAGCACCTTGGGGTGAGGCTGTTCCCACGCACCTGCCAGAACCCCTGCGAGGTAGAGGAAGCTGATGCGGAGGATGCCGTGCACCATCTCGAGGGGCACCCCAATCATCAGTTGCAGGAGGGCATTGAAGCCCAGCTGTTCCAACCTGGAAAGATACAAGGGAGGAAGCATTTGCAGCAGCCACAGGACAGAACAGACAGCATTCAGCTCACCTTGGCTTTAAAAGAAATTTGGAGGAAGAAAAAAAGGGAGCTTTGGCTGCACACAATGTATTTAACGTCTGTGAATAATCAAATCTGCAAAAGTGAAACCCACATTTGCGGATTTCACTTTGCAGATTTGATTGTTCACGGATTATTTGCTGTCACCTCTGCTGCCTCTCTAGGCCATTTTTCATAGAGACCGCAAGCCTTGTGAGACTGAGAAACTGCGAACAAAGCTTGTAAGTCCCTCTTAAAAACGGTGTGGGGCAGCAGTGGAGATGGCAGGAAGCCCCCCAACCACCCACTTCTGCCTTGAGAAGGAGCCCCGGTGCCTCAAAGGAATCCACGGTGGGTTGAATATGGTGATCATACTTTTTTGTGTGTTAAATATGGTTTGGGAGGGCCTAGAGTTATTTACAGTTTTTCCACGTACATGGGGGTCCTGTGCCCCTAATCCTAGCCGATGTGGAGGGATGACTGTATTTGAAAAGGGGTGTATGTGTTGTGTCGGGTTGTAACTTTAACCCATGGTGGAACAGGACAAGATACCACAAAGCTCCACCAAGCAGGACAAAGGGACCTGGACTGCCTTAACTTCCAACCTCACTTCACTTTCAGCCACAGCTATCCTCTCAGCCTGCCCTAAGACCTGTTAAGGATTAGAGTCACAGGGGCCCTGCCCAGATCCAACCTGGCAACGCTAGTGCAATTTGCAAATCAATATGTGTGTGTGTGTTTTCAAGAGAGAAAGACACACACACACACAAAGTGTGCTATAGCCCTATTCACTTTTGCTTTGGCCCCTCTTGCCTCTGACAGGGAACTTTTGGAAGACAAGTGGTTGAGGGCCGTCAGCCTTCATCTGAAAATGGTTCTTCCCCACCTCTCATAGTTGTTCTGGAAAGTGGTACCAGGCATAAGGTGCACCAGGGCAGAAAAAGCCAAATCTCTGAATGCAGGGGCAAGGAACATGTGGCCATCCAGATGCTGTTGAACTGCAACTCCCATCAGTCTTGGTCCCCTAACTAGTAGATACACTGATGAGGGATGATAGGAACTGGTAGTTCAACGACATCTGGAGAACCACAGATTCCCCATATCTGCTTTCAGGCTTCTAGCTAGCTAGCTAGCTAGATTCCACAGGATATCATCATCCCACATTGGGGAACAGCAGAAGGATGTGTCCCGGATGAGGCTTATGCACAATATTGTCTGGGTCCCGTCATTCTCCCGTCCCCAGGCGGTGTGATTGTGCAGCAAATCTAGCAAATAGCTAGCTATTATATGTCACTTACCTCCCAGAGTGAGACCCAAAGTAGCTTCCAAAATTTTTTTAAAAAACTAATAAAACATTTAAAACAATTAAAAACATTAAAAAAATATAAAATTATACACACCTACAGAAATTTTAAAAACATCTTGATAAATTAAAAGCCTACCCTGCTTACATACTACGAGCCTGCTTAAATAAAGTTGGAGATGGGAAATCACAGGCAGGGATATATCTTGTTGACTGAAACTGAGCTTAGAAAAGTTGCTCATTTGGACTATGCTTCCCATAATTCCCTGGCCAGTAGTTGTTGTCCAACCAAGTAACTTTCCCCAAAGCTCTGCTCATCACAATCAGATCCTTTACAACTCTGACCACTTGAGACCAACCATGAGTTTCACTCCTATAAGAAATAGGTGAAAATTACTGGAGCCCCCAGAAATACCTACCCCACATGCATAAACATGTAAGTGAGGAACCTCCAGGCACGGGCTCGATGACCCGGGTGGTAGACGAGGGGCTCTTCATATACTCAGGATGGTAGGTCTGTAGCACCCACTTGTTCAATCGGGCCCCATAGCAAAGAAAAACGATGATCTAATTGGAATAGGGAGAGACTATTTAGGATGGTCAGTAGTACCTAAATAGGTGCTAATCCAGACTGTGTCTAGCCTGTACTTCTACAAGAGACTAGCAAAATCACAGAACAGAATCATAGGTTTCAATGTCCCCCTTAAAAAAAAAACTTTTCTAGTCCTTATGCTTCCAAAATAGAGCACTAATAGAGAGGCATGCCTATTATAATCTCAGAAGCCCCAAAGACTGTTGAATAAGGCCTTTCCACAGGATGTCGTCATCCCACATTGGGGAACAGCAGAAGGATGGGTCTCGGACGATGCTTTTGCACAATGTTGTCTGGGTCCCATCATTCTCAAGGCAGTGTGATTGTGCAGCAATCATTGATGGGTTGTACCCATCAATGACTGGCGATCGCACAGCCCTCCTTAGGTGCAGAGGTCCTGGAAGCGCAACGGCTGCACTTCCTGCTCCAGCACTGCCTGGGACAGTGCCCGGCTGTGCTGGGGTAAAGGAAGAGGCGGCACTATTGAGCTTCCTCCATTCACAGAGGCAGCTGCTGCAGAGAAGAGCGCTCCTGTCATGCTCCCCTCCCAGGAGAGGCTCATCTGAGATCCCCGTGGTACACCACCGGGATCCATTAACCTGTGGAAAGGGCCTAAGACGCCAATGTTTGGGAAGGGTGCCTTCCACTCTTCATAGTCCTTCCCCACCACTAATCAAAGCAGAATAAATTATGCAAATCAGTAACAACTACAGGACAAATGCGCCTATTTTACGCAGATTGAAGATTCAGGCTTTCGTGATGACACGTGAGGATGGATAATGCATTGTCCTATTGAGATTCCCACCAGCCACTGAACCTGGTAGCTTCTAGAAGAAGCTGAGAAAGTTTTCTTCTCTGCCTGTGTTTCCAGCCCTCATGGATATCAAAGGAAAAGCTGGAAATACCTTCCTCGGTGTTAGAGTACTTATTACTTAGGGCAAAACAGCCACTGAAGCTCTCAAGAGCCAGCTGCTCTCTTTTAAAAGTGAGCCATTTCTTTCCCTCAGAGCAGTAAGTCCTCTCATGGCCATAGGAGATGCCCTCTTCACACACCTGGGTCAGGGTGACAATTGCCATGAAGACCGGTGGCGGACACGCACGGTGTTGGTAGAAGTACCACCGCCGATCCATCTCGCAAGGCAGGATTTCGTAGGCCACGTAGCGCACAAAACGCTTGTAGAAACCCAGGCCGGTCTCATCCAGGAGTCCATCGCGGGGCAGTGCCCTCTGACCGTTGGCTATGGCCCGCTTGAAGCTGCTGGACCGCTTGCTGCTGATCTGGAAAGAGAGACCGTGATGTGCAAAGGCCAGCAAAGGATAGAATGGACATACCAAGAATTGTCCCGTGCCAGAAATCCCTTATAGAATTTTTCTGAAAAAAAGAAAATGACATAGTAACTTTTGGTCTTGATGATTAGAAAGAGCAGGCTATCAAATGAAGGCAAGAGGTTGTAATTTGGGAGAAAAAGGTATGAATAAATACACTGGGCCCTCCACTTTTGTGTGTTTGGCACTCATGGATTTGATTATTCACAGGTTCTTTTCTTTCTTTCTTTAGTGTAAAAAAAAAGATCTTACTCTATTTTATATTTATATATATAAATATAATATGCTCTCTCTCTCTCTCTCTCTCTCTATATATATATATATACATGACATGATATGAATATATGCTTTCTCTAGGCATCTCTAGGTCCTCCAGCACGATTCTATGGCACACTTCTGCTGGAGGTGGGCCACAGAGCTGTGCTGAAGGAGCTGGAGATTCCTAGAGAGAACACTACTCTAGACATTACTAGGTCCTCCAGCATGACTTTATGGTCCACTTTCACTGGAAGCTGACCACAGAATTGTGCTGGAGGACCTAAAGATTCCTATAGATGTGTTCTCAGGTTAAAAAAAAATAGTATTTGTGATTTTTATTCATTTCCCTCCACTTTCGCAGGGGTCTTGCACCCCTAACTCCTGTGAAAGTGGAGAGCTCACTGCATAGGCGTATATAACCACCAAAAGGAAGTGCAGAAGTTCCTTTTTTCTCTTTCTCTTTTTATTTTTTTGTCTTCTGCACTTTTTAATTTTTTGTATTGTACTGTATTTTAGTTTTCTCTCTTTTCATTTCATCTCTAATCTTTTCTAATCAAAACTATTTTTTTAAAAAAAGAATTGCTCCCTGTCCCCAGGATGCCACTGTCAATGTCCCTGGGCTAAGATGACCTACTCTGCAAATGCTGTGCCCACCATGAAATCAACTAGATGGGGAAGGAGAAGAGCAGTGCCATAGGGTGAATTCATTCCTCCTGAGAGTTCCTACTGCCACACCCTCAAGGAGAGTAATAGCTATGAATTTCTTTGCATATATTCTGAAAGCTCCAGATTTCCTCTAATAATCTTGGAAGCTAAGCAGGATCAAGCCCAATTACTTGAAATTTCTGGAATCACTGTTCATTTGACAGGCAACTTGGTGGCACATACTTTACTATGTTTATTGCAAAATTATAGAGTCATAGAGTTATAGAATCATAGAGTTGGGAGAGACCCCAGGGACCATCCAGTCCAACCCCTTGTCATGCAGGAATCCACATCAACGCACTCCTGACAGATGGCCATCCAGCCTCTGTTTAAAAGCCTCCAAAGAAGGAGACTCCATCATACTCCTGGGCAGCAGATTCCACTGCCAGACAGCTCTGACTGTCAGGAAGTTCTTCCTGAGGTTCAGATGGAATCTCCTTTACTGCAGCTTGAATCCATTGCTCCTTGTCCTAGTCTCTGGAACAGCAGAAACACTCCCTCCTTGACATGACATCCCTTCAAATATTTAAACATGGCTATCATGTCCCTTCTTAACCTTCTCTTCTGCAGACTAAACATATCCAGCTCCCTAAGCCACTCATTGTGGGGCTTCACAGCTTCCAGACCAAGTCAACAATTTTTCCAGCCAATTCCCTCCAAAACAGGAGAGTTGCACATCCTGAGAACATGGTGTTCTTAATTGCTGTCAAGTTGACTTTGACTTATGGCAACTCAATAAGGGGACATAATTTTTTGCTGTCAACTGCTATCAAGTCAACTTTGACTAATGGGACCTTATTAATGAGAGACTCCAAGTCACATCAGTGGCCCTGTTCGGGGCTCGCAGACTCAGGGCTGTGGCTTCTTTGGTTGAGTCTATCCATCTGTAGTGCAGTCTTCCCCTTTTCTTGTCGCTTTCTACCTTACCAAACACTATTGTCTTTTCTAGTGAATCATGTCTTCTCATGATGTACCCAAAGCACAGCAGTCTCGGTTTAGCCATCTTGACTTCTAGAGAGAGTTCAGGCTTGAGTTGCTCTAAGACCCATTCATTTGTCTTTTTAGCAGTCCAGGGTATCTGTAGAACTCTTCTCCAGCACTATAGGTCAAATGAGTTGATCTTCTTGCTATCACCATTCTTCACTGTTCAGCTTTCACAATCATATACAGAAATCAGAAATATGATGGCATAGACAATCCTAACTTTAGTATTCAATGATCTATCTTTATACTTCAGGATCTTTTCTAGTTCCTTCACAGCTGCCCTTCCAAGTCCTGGGCTTCTTCTGATTTCTTGACATGACTGTCCCACAATTAAAGAAGGTATAGAAAACTGAGAAGGGGGCAAGAGACACTACCCACCCCAAGGACCCCACAGCTCTTCCTGGCATGACCACATCACTTCTGGTTTGGGAATTTATCTGGAAAATGGCCAATTCACATGGTTTCCTCCTGCTCAGATATAGTGGGGAAGGAAGGGAAGCTACCATGTTTTCATGTGGTTTGCAATGGTTCTTTGAACAAACACTGACTACTCTTCTTAAAAAAATTTTAATACACACATACACACACACATACACACACATGCACACAAGAAAGATAAAATACACAAATTATAAATAGCAGTGTTAAGTGAACAATTCGAAATATCTTCTTAATATCTTCTTAACCTTCCGTTGTTCCCCCTCAGGTACAGTGCTTTTTATGTTTCTATTTCCAACCGTACTTCCAAGAATTTTACGTGATTCTCTGTTCCTGATGTTTAACATAAGAAAAAAGCAAAAAGTATACATTGAATTAAGAGTATGTGTAAAAATTCATTTTACACATACTGTGACACTGTAGGTTTATTTCCAGTCTCTTAAGTTGACTTCCAGCCTTGCAAGACTGGAAATTCCCTCCCAGCGTTTTACTAGGGTTCTTGCCAGCCTCCCAAAGCTGATTCCCACGCTTGGAACGACTGGCAATCTCCCAGCTCTATCAGGTATGCTGCCACCCCCCCCCCCGAATTAAGAATCACTTGGACAGGACAGGAGGGACCCTGCCCAATCTCTAAGCGTAAGGAACTTCCACCTCCCCCTCCCCTGAGTGAGAGGTCCTATGTAGCGTGTGCCAACCCTGGCGTGGAAATGGAGAGAAACGGAGGTTTATAGAAGTGTTTTAATCAGGGCATGCAAATAAACAATATCACACTTGGGAGACCCCCTCTCCCAGGTACACTTAGTTACAAGAATTTACAAAACAGATATAACAGCACAGATACATTCTTAAGATCAGCCAATTCCCAAAATAACAACATTAGCCCTAACGCGACTAACTACTTATTTCTAGTGACTCACAATTAGGTTATAGGCGTAGATGGTCTAAAGGAGGAAAGAGGGGGGTCCAGGAGACACGGCATGCTGCCAGCTCCACTGGGCCAGCTCTCCTCTCTCTCTCTGGCCACATATAAAACTCAGAAGTTTTATATTTTCCTCCTTGGAAGGACCTGGAAGCCTCTCCAAGATGCCCACCTCTTTTCCTTTTGGCTGGTCAATTCTCACCTTGTGACCTGTGATGCTGACCCTTTCCTTTTGGTTGGTCAACTCTCACCCTGTGACCCTTGTTGTAATCCCAACACCTCATTAACCCTTGGTTTACCTGAAGAGGGAAGTATCTCCCTTTGATAAGCCTAGATAATGGGAAGCCCCATTAGCACACATACTTTTAAGTCAATGTATATTTTTTGCCTCCCATATCTTCTACAAAGTGAAGTTTATTATTATTACTATTCTTTTTTTTTTTTTAAAAAAGGTGGATGTATCATAGAGTGGGTTTTTTTCTTGGCAAGATTTGTTCAGAGGGGTTTGCTTTTGCCTTCCTCTGAGACCGAGAGAGTGTGACTTGCCCAAAATCACCCAGCGTCCGAGCGGGGATTTGAATCCGAGTCTCCAGAAGCCTTTAACAAATTAATAAATATTTGAATATCTATTTGATTTAAGTCTTGGGTGTCCCTGGCAAAAGGTTTTCATTAGGGTTGTCATCAGTGAGAAGTGTCTTGAGGACACACAACCGCAAAGGGCCACTGACAGGGGGAGGTTTTTTCCTAGCTATCATGTCTCTCCCTTTTGAAAACTGACTTATGGCTAACTGACCTTTGAGGCCCCTCCCTAAACTGCAAACCCCATGATTCCATAGGATGTTGAAAGTGGAATAATAACACTATAATAGTCAAGTGTGGAAATGGCCCTGGTCTTCAGAATCATAGAATCATAGAATCATAGAATCATAGAAATGTAGAGTTGGAAGAGACCACAAGGGCCATCCAGTCCAACCCCCTGCCATGCAGGAAAACCCTCAAAGCACTCCCGACAAGTGGCCATCCAGCCTCCGCTTAAAAACCTCCAACGAAGGAGACTCCACCACACTCCGTGGCAGCACATTCCACTGCCGGACAGCCCTGACCATCAGGAAATTCTTCCTGAGGTTCAGGAGGAATTTCCCCTGCTGCAGCTTGTATCCATTGCTCCTTGTCCTGGTCTCAAGAGCAGGAGAAAACAAGCCATGGAATCATAGTTTGGGAGCATGCACATGCCTGCTGCCATGTCCTTTTCACTCGGGACGCATAGTGCGGGGGGTGAGGGTGCTGAAACCGCTCCTTTGGCATCTGCATCCCCATTGCGGCCGCTGCTGTTGTGACTCAGCAACAGGACTCCGCTGACCTCCCTGTGAAGTCTCCGCAAACCCCCGGGGGTTCCCACACCCCAGAGTAAGCAGCACACCTCTATACAAACTTTTAAAACATCACCGCGCAACATGAAAACCCCACCAGTTTCTAAGAACAGTAATCCAAACAGGAGCAATTTATTCAACATTCTCAAAGAAAATATTCCATAATCCACCCCCCCCCTTTTTTTGTTTGTCAATTTCAATTTTTTTCCAGGAGAAAAAGCTTTGAGATAAAAATTGCTGCTATCCAGACTTGCTTGACCACAACTCCCAACCACCGTAGCCAGCACGATCTCTGTCCTGGTCGGGGACGGCTGGGTGAAACAATCTCATTTTCGTTTCGACAATGCAGGCCGTTGTTGTTGTGTGCCTTCAAGCCTTTCCTGACTTATTGTGTCCCCAAGGAAACCGATTCTGGGGTTTTCTGGGGACAAGAGTGGGTGACTTGCCCAAAGGTCACCAAGTGGGTTTCCATGGCCAAATGGGGACTCAAACCCCGGTACCCAAGGTTGTAGTTCAACATGCAAACTACTACGCCATGCTGGCCGGTTAATTTAGGGGCATTCTCTCCTCCGCACCGGCCAAAATCACCCCAAGCTGGTTACAAATGTGGCAGTTTACATTTCCTAGCCCCCAAAGCACCAACAACAAAAAAGTGATGGGGAGGTGGAACTAGCCCAAATGGCAGCTGGAAGTGACATGGCATCTCTTCCTGTGCACCTTGAACATGCCAGCAAGGCCTGCAGGGATCATACGGGGCAAAATCGCCCTCACCCTCTCCACAGTTATGGTTGCCAGTGTAAAAACCGGAAAGGGCTCCTGTACGTTTAATGGCCAGGAAGAAGAGGGAATTTCTGCAAGTATTACTTGTCATATAGCCAGATAATAAGCCATCCTGGCTGATACTCCCACTTTTATACAAGCGTTAAAGGTATAAGAAGCCAATTCCAGTTTTCAGTCTGGCAAGACTACCCACATCTGTCTACCTGCCGTTCCCTCGCCTCCAGCTCCGTCTGGGAACCGGCAACGTCTGGACAAGAACAAAGCTGAGGCGGCATCACTCAGGGGAGAGTGCCGCTGCATTGGGGAATTGGCTTGCAAAGCACGTGGGGCCATCAGGACTGGCCTGCTAATGCCGCCGCCTCCTCTCTGGACCGGTTTGGCACTCAGCTTGAACCAATTACGGAGAAATTATTTAGCATTAAGTATTCATTGCTGAATAGAAGGGGGAGACTTAATGCTTTTGTGAAAGGAGCTTACAGCAAAGGGGGAGGAAAAAGGCAGGGAGACACCCTTACATTATCCCTTAAAACTTTTTCCTGGACTCTTTCCAGATCAAACTCCTGGAGCCCTTGGTATCTAACCTCATCCAATCTGCCTGGATTTCATGTAATTATTTTATTCTTTCTTTG
Source organism: Iguana delicatissima (assembly GCA_948472985.1). Taxonomy (NCBI): domain Eukaryota; kingdom Metazoa; phylum Chordata; class Lepidosauria; order Squamata; family Iguanidae; genus Iguana; species Iguana delicatissima. The sequence continues at coordinate 1,042,689 of CAOKZL010000074.1, read as the reverse complement.
CTCTGTTTTTATCCCAGTCTTTTTCTCCAACGAGCTGAAAGCAGCATACCTGCTTCTTCTTTCCCATTTTACTGTTACAACAACCCTGCAAGGTGGGCCATGCTGAGAGGCAGCAATTGTCCCAAGGTTACTGAATAAATTTCATGACTCAGCAAGGAGCAGAACCAGGACGTTCAAGGTAACTAACTCAGTGGTTCTGAGCCTAGGGGGCTCCAACTACCAGATGCCCCAGCCTGGCCAACGGTCAGGGATTATGAGACCTGAAGTCCAAAACATCTGGGAAGTCAAAAGTTCAGACCATCTCCACTCCATGCAGTATCATCAATATCATCTTCTCCCCTTAGCTGTCATTATTTTTCCTACCTCGATGAAATCACACCCATATGCTGTGGGGAAAGATATTTACAAGACAGCACCCTTGACTCTGGAGAAAGATCTTTACAAGACAGTACCCTGCAAAAACTCATTATCTTGCATACCCTCCAATTGTCCCAATTAATCCTCTCTTGTTCCACTTGTGCCACTGCTTTTAAAATGGGCCAGTTTCTCTCCCCTCATTTTACTTTCCTCCTCTGTCCCCAGCATGACAGTGATGTCGATTGACTTGGACTCAACTCAGATTTAAGTCACTTCAATGACTCGTGTCGGACATGACTCGGTAAAAATTACACACTGACTCGACTTGACTTGAGACTTGCATGTTTTTAGTGACTGACTTGCTGCCCTTGGTTCAGTTAACATAACGCATTCATCCAGAAACCTTACAACTTACTGGTCCCATGATGATCCATCTCAAGCCCAAGGTGTAGAAACATTTCTCAGAGGGAACAGCAAAGGGGTTAGGCAATGGGCTTGAGGCAGGCTTGAGGTCTGCTCAGCAGCCGGACCCCACTGCATATCAGAGGAGCCTTTTAAAGCTTTTCCTATGAACAAAAGGCAAGACTTGCCCCCAGACTGCAGGTGCATTTCTCAGCGGGGAACAGCAAATGTGTTAGGCAGTGGTCTTGGAGAGGAAGGATCCTTCCTTCTAAAGCTCTTGAAACTTCAGTAATGGGGAATAAGACAGATTCTATTCTCTACTTCTGAAAAAGCCTCCAGCTTTGCAAATGGAAGTAAGAAGGATCCTATTCCCCACTTCCAAAGCTGCAGATGGCAAAATCACAAAAGTAGAGGGCCGACTCTACTTAAATTGTTAAGACTGATTTTATTCGACTCTGTTGAGAAATTCTGGAATACAGGGTGGGGTGTAAAGTTGGCTCCCAGACTTGAGACTTGACTTGAAAGTTATCTTGCAGGGCCTTGAGACTCGACTTGAGACTTGAAGGTAGAGCCTTGAGACTTGACTTGAGACTTGGAGCAAAAGTTTTAAATGCATCACTGCAGCTTATTTCTGCTGCTGCAAAACGAAGTCCAAGGGCTAAAGCTATCTACACTCAACTCAGCAGCTGGAGAGAAGGATTAGAGTCTTGCCCTTCCCATGAGACTCAAGCAAAAGCAAACTCTTGCAGTTTCTCCAAACTTGTCTGCTCTTCCTCATTAATAACTGTTACCATCTTGACCACTTTCTGAGTCAGGCCACATGTGTTTCAGTTTTCGCCACTGAAATGCTGGAGGGTCTGATCTTGTTGATCAGAATAGATAAGTCTCTTGCAGGGGTGTATTATTTTGACCACCTGCCGTCGTGCAATTTGGTTGCCGTGCTTTTCTCGAGATCATCTTCTGATATAAGTAGAAACTGAACCAAGAGGCTTATTTTTTATTTATTTATTTCCCCACTTTTTCCCCAAAATGGGATCCCAGGCAGCTCACAACCTTAATTAAAACAAGACACAAGAGTGAAAACCTAACAAGAAACGATGAAATGTTACTGTATTTAAAAAATCAATACAGAAACAATATAACATCATTTTAAAGCACAACAAGAACAATAAAAATACTATACGCGCACCCCATTAGAAGGCCTTTCTGCCTAACCGTACAGGCCCTTTCCGCAACTTACCTTTTGCCGAAGCCATCGCGCAAGGATCCAGGGAAAGCCTCTTCCGGGAGGGAATCGCTTCTGCTGCGCTCCCCCTCCGCAGCGGCCGCCTGCTGGACGGAAGGGAGCGCGATGGCCCTGGCCTTCCTTTCCGCAGCGCAGCCCGGCAGTTTCCCAGCCTGTGCTGGGGGAGGAAGTGCAGCCGTTGCACTTCCTGACGTTCCGCACGAAACGTAAGCGTGGAAGGGAAGCAGGAGGGCTCTGCAATCATGTGTCATTTTCAGGAGAAACCCAAACATGATTTAATCTGCAATTGCAATGGGATGGCCACGGGATGGCTACGGGATCGCGACAGCATCATGTAGAACCCTCATCGCGATCCCATAGCCATCGCGGATTGGAGGTGGTGTGCAAAAAGGTCTCAGCTGTCAAATGCTTGTTCAAATCAAAAGACCTTTCCTGTCGGTGGAAGGAAAACCAGGAGAGAGCCAGAATGGTTTCTTGTGGCACAGAGTTCCACAGTTTGGGAACTCTTATGACTTGGAAACCACAGAATCTCTCTCTCCCAACCCCTAACCTTGCTATTTCCCTTATTCCTGGCTTGTCCATTGCCTCATAAGCACTGTTAAAGAAAGTTCAACATTTCTGATAATTATGATGGCCTGACACTTTTCACAACTGCTTGCTAACAAGCTGGATTTTTAAGCAAAACTATGGAACAAAGAAATCAACAAATTAATAAAAAATGAGAATGACTCTTTTGGAACAGCACCGTATTGATTTTCTAGACTGCCAGACAGTTTAAAGCCAGCAATAATTTTCCTGCAAATCCCTTCCCAAAAGGTGGACAGGCCACTCACAGCGACCTACCGATTTCCTTCAAGAGAAGCAACACTCTCCATTTTTGACAGCTGGGACACTTCTGCACCTTACTTCCATTCACGTGTTTCTTTAAGTATTAATCTTGGCTTATTAAAACACAATGTGCACCGCCAGCCTTCACAGTGGTCTGGTATTACATGCCTGCCAGCACCAACAAAGGTTAAGATGACTTGAGAGTCACCAAAACCAGAGTTTGATGCTAGTAAGCAAACCTTGGCCATTTCTGCCCTGCACTGTAGTGCTATTATTTCTCTTTCAACATCTTGTGGAATCCTGGGGTTTGCAGCTTAGGGAGGGGCATTTCGAATCCTCAGCCAGAGAGCTCTTTTGCCTCAGGAAACTACAAACCTCAGAATTCCACAGGATGCTGAAAGTGGAATAATAGCACTTTAACAGTATAGGGGAGAAACGGCTCTTGATTAGGAGCCAGTAGCCATGGTTCCACATCACTTTAAGTCAGGGATCCTGGCTTATTAAACCACAAAATGTACAAGATGTGGAGGAGGAATGCATGAAAGCCATTAGCACACCTTTGCTTTGCACCTCCTGCATGCACAAGTGGGTGAAGAAACTATGCATGGATTTGTTGTTTGTTGTTATGTGCCTTCAAGTCAATTCCGACTTAGGGTGATCCTGTCCTAGGGTTTTCTCAGCAACATTTAACCTGCCCACATTACAAATGGACAAGACTTGGAGCGTTCTGCGCGAGGCAGCAGAACCATCCTTTATCTAGTGGCAGCGGTTCCCAAAGTAGATTTGAAATCCATTAGATTTTCTGTCTGTGATATCAAAAGGTGCCTGATCATGGATGGCACTGGGAGCCTTCTCCAACAAGACTACAGACTTCTATGGTGCATTTCCTACAACTTTACAGAACTATTTATTATTAATGTGATTACTGCAGCATTTACAAACATAAAAAGAACTCTGGATTTGGATCTGGCAGAAGGCCTATCTTGTCCAGTTGTTACTGTGGTTGTATGCCTCCAGATCATATCTGACCTATGGCATCCATCAGGTGAACCTATCACAAGGTGTGGCAATATTTTGTCCAGGGGGTTGTGATTACCTTCCTCTGAGGCTGAGAGAGTGTGACTTGCCCAAGATCACCCAGCAGGTTTTCATGACATACTAGGGATTCAAATGTGGGTCTCTCAATGTCTTACTCCAACATTCAAATCACTATATCATACTGGTTCCCCTTATTCTCTAACTGGCATTATGGTTAAATGCATTCAAACAACCCAAGATTGTAAGCTAGGTGTAAACTAAAATTTGTTACCAGCATGCAAATTCTGGCTTATCTGGGTACAACAAATAAAAATCTAGGGCCCAGATGTCACACTAAGCAAGGATGCAGAAATATTGGCCCTCTAGATGTTTCAGATTTCAATTTCTAGAAGATCTAGAGGGTGTGGACAATGTTGGGAGTTAGAATTTCCCAAGGTGCTGGCCCTTTGGAGGAAATTCCATGAAAGCAAAAACTGTTAGGACTAAGCCTTCTTTAGTAGCAGAAGAAGCATGTCCCAATCTCTGTGTGGCTTCTCTGAACTGAGACTGATTTAGAAAGCAAAACAAGGCAGGAAGTTTCCACTTACAAACTTACAAAAGTTTACTAATGAATGTTTACAATTACATATGCATTGGAGAGCCTAGCTCCTAACTAGCTAACAAAAAGATTAGGTAAGATAGTAGCTTAATTTTTAACTCACCATCTTCTTGGTAGAGAGGTGAAACATGGTCAAAAATGGCAAAAAGAGCAAAGATAAAGGTCTGAGAAGTGTGGTCTTTTACGTAAGGCCAATGACCCCAGGGTCTATCCTGGGTCACATAGTCTGCTCACCTGGTTACCATAGCCATGCATTTAAATAACACAAAGAGCAAGACTGAGGCTTTGGTGAGAAGGAAGAGGGATTTGACATGTAAAAGAAAAAGATACTCTATGCTAGCTAAGCCTCATTTACAGAGAGGAGGAGAGAGAATGCCAGAATTTTCAAACAGGCAACAGATAAGGGCCACAGGAGTGGTAGTCCAAAACAACTGGAGGACCCTTGTACCAAGCTATCCATATTTTGTCTGCTTAGCCATTTGTATAAATGAGAAGAGTAAAGCAGGAGCAAACATGCTGTGAATAGTGCCATGCAGGTCATGCTGTGGGAAAAATGAGACTGAAACTGTCAGGATCCAATCTTCATTTAGCAAAGTCACACAGAGAAGTGGTAGAAGTTTTATCTAATGACTTGTGGCTTCAAACTGGTCCTTGGAATAAACACAGACGCAGGTAGCTTTGAATGAAAGACTAAATACTTTACTAATGACTCTTCATTTACATCTATATTGAGAGAGCCATCGACCTGTCTAATCTAGTGAATAGGAGATTCTTCAGTTTAACTCACCATCCTCCTTGATGGGACTCAAACTCGGAGCATGCGAAGAGTTCAGGGAAAGCAGCCATTGAGAACAGAGAGAGAGAGAGAGAGAGGGGCCTTAACTTTTAAAAGACCGATGACCCAAGCCACTGTCCTGGGTCACATGATCTGAGCACCAGAGGTATTTATGATCATGCAATAAAAGACAGAGAAGGGCAAATGGAGAAGATCTGGCATGCAACAGAAAGGGAGGCCCTATCTGGCTATTGCCCATCTGTTCTAACGACAAGATGGGGGGGGAGAGAATGTTGAGATTTCCAACACATGCAAAGTCGGTTTTAACAAGCCAGCATTCCTGGCTTAAAGAGTCATTACCCTCTAACCAGGATCTGCTAACTAGTTTGGTTAGCACCTTGGTGAGCGCTGCTACACATGTAATACTAAAACCACGATCTATCAGTCCAGGAGCCTAGCTGCCACTGATCCTAGTGCCTACCCTCCAGGCTTGCTCTAGACAAGAACTGTCTCCTACCACCTGGCTCCTAGAAGACATTATTAGCATACATTTTACAGAATGCTGTACACTCCTGGCAGACAAGTGAAGGGGTGATTCACATTGGGAAAGAAAGGCAGGATGGGAAAAGAGGGCACATTCCCAAGGTTGACTTCAAATTTGCAAACCACAATTTGTAAGGGGTCAGGGATATGTCTGCACCAGATCTCTGAAGAGGTGTTGCTCCACCGGCTAGGAGAGCAGGATATTGAAAATCAAAAGGTGGGGATTATTTTAGCACATATTTATCCAACACTTCTTTTTTTTAGGAGATCAGACTGGCGTACAGTATTGCCTCACCCTTTTTTCCTTTTCACAACAATGATGTGAGGTAGACTGAGCCAAGAGCTAGTCTAAGGTAACTGATGAACTTTATGCGTAACTAACGTATTTACCTGGCATTGCCTGGGATTTTAAGTTCTCATAGATAACACTTGTTAGAAATATTTGTGTCCCTAATTCCCCAAACTGCTTTGTCCAGTACCTGTAACTCATCCCCATATTCCCCAATCCAATCTGTATTCAGATTCATTAACATGCAGAGGTTGGGTTCCTGAGGGAATGCACTGCCCTCCTCCTTGCTGCTAGGCTTCATCTCCATAGCAACTGGCCTATTCAGGACAGACACAGCTGACTGAGGCCTAAGAGCTCTCTGGATGAGAATTCTAAAGGCCCTTCCCTAAACCCCAGGATTCCATAGAATCTTCTAAGACAGCCAATCATATGAGGTCCTCCCCTGACACAGACAAACTTTGACTTTTATATATTAGATGTGTGTCCAAATGCAGATCTCCTTCAAGTTTATTACCGCATGACGCTGACTTTCCTGGATTTATCTTTCTTAATAATGGCTTCAAAGAGATAGAGAACAACAATGGTTTAGCTGAGGAGCTCTGGATCAACAGGAAATGGTAGGAGTTGGATGTAATGGCCCAAAATCGTACTTTGAGGAATGTAATGTTCCACCTATGCAGTTCAGCATTCTCCCCTCGTCCTGGGAGAGCCACAGGAAGGTTAGGAAAGAGAAGGGCTGTTCAGATGACAAAGGAGCAGCTGGTCTCGGCTCAGAGGGGGAAAGAAACAAGGATGCACTTCCTGCCCCTCGGAGCCCAATAGTCACATCTTCATCACCTAAATTGCCATCCACCAAGCTCTCCTCCCCAACTAGCAGTGGTCCCTCTCAGGGCTTGACAGCTGCTGAGACTAGATTTTGAGTGGGGACAGAAGGTCGTAGAATAGCCCCCTGTTCCCTCCACAAAAGGAGACATAAGAACAACTAAGCCATATTTACGCACACGTATGTCACTATCAGGATGCCACCTATGGACTTAAATTCCCTTTCAGTCCTGTCCAAGTAGACCCACCGACTCCATCAGATTTATCCACATACTGGCTCACCATTTAACAAATGTTTGATAAGGTCTGCTCTAGCTGGAACTAACCAACAGGATACCACATCATTGTGTGAGAACATGTGACACGTTAATTTGGAAGTAACTTCTGCTTTATCATATTTCTATGCTGCCTTTCTCCTGGAGTGGGACCCAAGGAGGCTTTCAACAATAAACAAATACATTTTTGGCATAATGAGTACCGTTTATTCATTGCAGCTGAAAAGATGCTTTTTGGGGGGAAGGGTCATTCTGCGGGATTATTGTCCATTTTTGTTTTTCTTAAGTTTCTTTTTGGAAAGAAAAAGAATTTTAAAAGTTTAAAAATAACAGGAGAGTTAACAGTTCACTCCTCTAAGGACAAGCCACGTTAATTAGGTACTTTAAAAAAAAAAACGTGAACAAGAAATTGTCCCACAATCCCAAGATCTAGCAAAGATAGCAGAATCTATGATCAAAAAGTGGTGCAGCCATGGTTTGGCTGCTGGTACTCACGCCACTGACCAGGTCTACCAGTTCCTGATAGCAGATCTGTCCTTCGTCGTTGCTCTGTGCCAGTGCTGCCAGCATCTCCAGTTTTGCAGGGTCCAAGGGCAGTTCATGGCTGTGTACCAGGCTGGCAAAGGTCTCCACGCCAATGAAACCGGTATTTTCAGGATCAAGCTGTCAAAGAAGGTCAGAAGGTCTTAGCTCCAACAAAGGAGGTTAGAATCAAGACTAATCCAACCTGGAAGGCCAGCATTTCATTCTCTGCAAGTACAGGGAAAAGCCGATAAAGAAATCGGTATCCTCTAAAATTTAAATATTCTGTCTAAGAGAAGAAAGACAGCAAGTTTCTAGTCCACATGGCACTAAAGCACAAGTGACGAAACTGAAGACCTCCAGATGTTGTCAGACTGCAGATCCCAGTTTTCTGCATCACCGGCTGTGCTGGCTAGGACTGATGAGAGTTGTAGTCCATTAGTGATGTAAGATTTCTGGAAATTTTGAAATAATTTTTCCCTGGTTTTTGGAAAAAGTTGGATTTTTTTTTTTTTTTGAAAAATTGGATGAAAAGCAACATTAGCACTCTTTGCAGATTGCAAACCATTTTGTTACTTCGTTATTGGGTGCCTTCAAATCATTTCCAAGTTATAGTGACCCTAAGGTGGCGCCATAATGGTGTTTTCTTGGCTAGGTTTGTTCAGAGGGGGTTTTCTTTTGTCTTCCTCTGAGACTAAAAGAAAGCAACTTGCCCAAAGTCACCCAGTGGGTTTCCACGGTAGAGCTGGAATTCGAACCCTGGCCTCCAATCACAGTCCAATGCTCAAACCACTACACTATGCTGGCTTTAGGAACTTCAGGAACTTCAAATGCATTATGTGTAACTTAGGCCATTTCTGCACTAGATTGTTATAGCGCTATTATCCCACTTTCAACATCCTGTGGAATCCTGGGGTTTGCAGTTTAGAGGCCCCTCCCTAAACGGCAAACCCAGGATCCCATAGGATGTTGAAAGTGGAATAATAGTGCTATAACAGTCTAGTGTGGAAATGGCCTTTGTTTGGCACAGAAATGTCATATTTGATATATTAAAGGTGGAATTTATTCAGAAAATAATAACCAATTGAATCAGTATTTTTTTAAAAAATGTTACAAATGAAGCTGCAAGGTCCTGAACTTTAAGGAACACCTGAAATACAGGGGACTTCTTTGGTTTTGCCAAAGGAGGAGTAGGTAAAGGAAAAACAGAAGAAACCGTCAAAATTAATAAAACAATGGAAATCATTTTCTCTCCTCTAGTCCTCCACATTGAAGCTAAATACCCAGAAAGCATCAAATCCTACCTGATTTGGAAGCTAAGCAAGGTCAGGCATGGTTAGTATTTGGAAGGCAGACTATCAAGAAACACCAGCTGCTGTAGGCTATAGGTCATTTCCGCACTACGTTCTTACAGCGCGATTATTCCACTTTCAACATCCTATGGAATCCTGGGGTTTGCAGTTTAGGGAGGGGCTGGCCAGCCCCTTCCTAAACTGCAAACCCCAGGTTCCATAGGATGTTCAAAGTGTTATAATCGCGCTATAAGAACATAGTGCGGAAATGTTGCAGAAGGCGGCAATGGTAAACCACCTTTGAGGGTTGCTTGCCTAAGAAAACCCTATGAAATTCATGGATTCATCATATACCCAGAGATGACTTGAAGGCACGCAAACACACACATGGAATTCGTCTATAGTGCCAAGCAGACATAAAGCTCTCAATCCCACAAAAAGAACTGATACAAGGGAAGAAAGACCACGAATTGCAACAATGAGAGATCCTATACCTAAAAGTCTACCTGCTACAGATTTTAGAAATAATGTGGGGAGAGTAAATATATGAACACATGCGCTCCAACATTTCACAGCTGAAAACTGGAATGTTTGTGGTCAAGCCGTATCAGAGAGTGGTCAAGAGAGTAAAAGTCATCAGTAAGGCAGAACAGACAAGCTAGGAGAGGCTGAAGCAGTCTGTTTTAGTTTAAGTCCACTGGGAAGGGCAAGATTCTGCCTTCTCTCCTCTGTTCTCCCCAGCTGAGTGCAAGCTATTTTCGTACTTTGAACTTGTGCCATTTCCGCACTTGACTGTTATAGTGCTATTATTCCACTTTCAACATCCTATGGAATCTGGGTCCCTCCCTAAACTTCAAACCCCAGGATTCCATAGGATGTTGAAAGTGGAATAATAGCACTATAACCGTCTAGTGTGGAAATGGCTTTGGTCTGCAGTAATTGAGGTAAGCTGAGGACAAAGCGGGGGGGAGAGAGAGAAACAGAGACATTTTGAAAGCAGTTTAAAAGTTGGGAAGGCAGAGGATGAATGGGGAATGCCTCAGACAAGCTGAGATGGTTGGAGAATATGTGAAAACCTTGTCATAAATACTGCATTCGTCATGCAAAAACAAAATAGACCATAATCCATATTTTCAATTTTTCCTTTAAAAGAGACTTTGGAAGAAAAAAACAGGGGAAATGTTTTTTTCCATCTAATTTTTTCTGTTTTTTTCCCCTATGCCTGAACTTTGCCCACCTTTTCTCTAAACACTGTTGCACAGTTTTAAACCCACAGCTAGTGAACTGAATGCCAAATGGGATTTCTATTGACTGGGACAGAGAGATGGCTTCAGCTTCTCCATAGTCATTTGCCCATCTCATAGCAGCAGCAGAATCATTTATGCAGGGGGAAAGAGAAGCCCAAGAGGAAAACAACAATCTCAAGGCACATAAAAATAAAGGTTTTATGGGCTGAGCACATTTTGAAATGCCACTGGTCCCCAGGGACCCTTGAAAAGCACACCATTGTGTTCCGTGGTAATCAAATGAATCCATTATTTGACATAAATCTAGCCACGCTGGCTAATTCCCATGATTTGGCTTTGGAGGTTAAATGAATTTGGGAGAACGATGTAGAAACCGGGTTGTTTCCCCAACTAACGGAGAGAATTTATTCATTCTTTCGAAGAAGATGCTCACAACACTGTCCCAACTTACTTTGGAGCTCTGGATTTAGGAAGGCAGTTATATGCCCGAGAAGAGCTTTTCAGTGCCTTTTCTGCAGAGGCGAAAGGGTAGCCAGGTACTGGTGGGGCACAGGAAGCTAACTAGGTCAGAGACCTTGGAAAAGTTCCTTTTATGGGCTACAGTTCCCAGAATCCTCCTAGCCAGCATGATCCTAGATATGGGTCCCAGAGTGGGGAAAAGGCAAGCTGATTAATAAATATTGCTTCCTATTTATTTCTTCCTTACAATGTATTTTTTTCTGCACTTCTGCTATACCTCATTTTAACCACACAACAAATCCCAAAGCTAGTAACCTGTCCTAATAAGAGAGCCAGTGATGTATTTAAGTCTTTCACTCCAAGTCTCAGGTTGAGTCTCAAGTCCTTGCAAGATACTCCCAAGGCCATTTCCGCACGGGACTGTTATAGCGCGATTATTCCACTTTCAACATCCTGTGGAACCTGGGGTTTGCAGTTTCGGGAGGGGCCGGCCGGCCCTCCCGAAACTGCAAACCCCAGGATTCCACAGGATGTTGAAAGTGGAATAATCGCGCTATAACAGTCCCGTGCGGAAATGGCCCAAGTCAAGTCTCAAGTCTAGGAACCAACTTTAACAGAAAAACGGAGGTGGTGGTGGGTCGGTGGGGAGGTCAATGGGCTTACCAAAGATCTGCAGCTTCAGAAGCAGGGAATAGGATCCATCCTACTTCCCATTCCCCAGGCTGGAGGTTTTGTGTCAACGGGCATAAAAGAGTCCACAGCTTTGGAAATGGGGAATAGGATCCTTCTTACTCCCCATTTCCAAAGCTGAAGGCTTTTTTGGAATTAGGAAATAGGATCCGTCTTACTCTTCATTACTGAAACTTCCTTTAAGTGCCTTATTCTGTTTTATGAATTGACACTTATTGTTACGACGGCTATTCAATACATTTGTTGCTCTTGATATAAGGAATGTAGACATAACAATCAAGAGAAGAGTAACCATTCGAAGTGCGTAAAAATAAGGAACTTGACAGATATACTATGTATATGAATGTAACATGCACAGTAATAAGTTTGATCTATTTTTACTTTTTTAATAAAAACGTTATTTAAAAAAAACCCAAAATGACTTGGATGAAGGAATAGGGGGCATGCTGATCAAATTTGCAAATGACATCAAATTGGGAGGGGTTGTTAATACCCCAGAGGATAGGATCAAAATTCAAAAGGACTTTGATAAGATTGAAGAGATGGGCCAAAGTTAACAAAATGAGTTTCTACAGAGAGAAATGTAAGGTCCTATACTTAGACAGAAAAAATGGAATGTACAAATATAGGATGGGGGACACATGGCTGGATAGTAATACGTGTGAAAGGGATCTAGAAGTCTTGGTGGACCACAAGCTGAACATGAGTCAGCAGTGTGATGCGGCAGCCAAGAAAGCCAATGCAATTCGTGGTTGCATCAATAGGAGTACGGTGTCTAGATCGAGGGAGGGAATGGTACCACTCTATTCTGCATTGGTCAGGCCTCATTTAGAATACTGTGTACAGTTCTGGGCACCTCATTTCAAGAAGGATATCCACAAGCTGGAGCGTGTCCAGAGGAGGGCGACCAAAATGGTGAAGGGTCTGGAAGCCACGAAGCCCTATAAGGAGAGGCTCAGGGAGCTGGGTATGTTTAGTCTGCATAAGAGAAGGTTAAGAGGGGACATGATGGCCCTGTTTAAATATCTGAAGGGATGTCATGTCGAGGAGGGAGCGGGCTTGTTTTCTGCTGCTCCAGAGTCTAGGACAAGGAGCAATGGATTCAAACTGCAGGAAAGGAGATTCCACCTGGCCTCAGGAAGAACTTTCTGACAGTCAGAGCTGTTCGGCAGTGGAATATGCTGCCTCGGAGTGTGGTAGAGTCTCCTTCTTTGGAGGTTTTTAAGCAGAGGCTGGATGGCCATCTGTTGAGAATGCTTTGATGTGTGTTCATGCATGGCAGAAGGGGGTTAGATTGGATGGCCTCCAGATCTCTTCCAACTCCATGATTCTATCATTTTATGAAAAGCTTTAGAAGGAAGAATCCTTCCTCCTCATTGCCTAACACATTTGCTGTTCCCCTCTGAGAAACATACCCTGCACTCTCGGGGTGAGTCTTGCCTTCTGCTCTTAGGAAAAGTTTTAGAAGGCTCCTCCGATATGCAGGGTGACAGGCTGCTGAGCAGACCTCAAGCATGTTGCCTAAGATGTTTGCTGTTCCCCTCCGAGAAATGTTCCCATGCTTCGGGCTTGAGATGGATCGTAACATGACCAGGAGGCAAAAAGAGATGGAAGCATTGTTTAAGGTTTCTGGAATAATGGGCTACGTTACTGAACCAAGGGCAGCAAGTTAGTTACTATAAATATACAAATCACAAGTCGAATTAAGTCAGTGTGTCATTTATTGTCGAATCGAGTCTAAGGCCCTTTTCACATGGCATTTTCCAGGCGAAGGGTGCCTGGAGCATCACACAATTGTGAGGAGCGATCTGCAGGACGCACTCACAATCGCACGATGCTCCAGGGTAGGGCAGGTGCTGATCACGCACCTTTTCATTTTCAGCTAGAAGCTGAAAATGGTGCGTGATTGCGCATTGCTCCTGGGCCCCACGCGTGCTTACCTGGCATGCGGAGCCTCCGGAGCCGCGCCGATCGCGCTTCCTGCCCAGCGCAGCCTGGGAAACTCCCAGGCTGCGCTGCAGAAGGAAGAGGCGGGGTTCTCGCACGAGCAGGCAGCTTGTGCAGAGCCGAAGGACCCTGGACACGAGAGCCTCTCGCCGGAGGCTGCTCGCGCAATCCCCACACCCCAGCGCTGGAAGAAGGTAAGGTGCGGAAAGGGCCTAAGTTGGATCACTGAACTAACTTGAGTCCAACTTGATTCTGAGTCACTTGACTTGAGCCTACATCACTGAAGAGAGCTTCCCCAGCCTCCAATCATTTTGGCTGATCTCTTCCATACTTTTTCCAGGCCAAGTAACTTATTTAAAGTAACATGTGGGCAGGACCTCAGCCACATTGCCTCCCCCAATATCGCAGGAGAAGGCATGATGCAACCAAAATGGATTTTCCCTTGCAATGGAATCTCAGCTTTCCTTTTTTTAAAGAAGTATTTTCCAGCCTTTTTGTAGCAAAGGCAACAGAAGGTGCACGAAGGCACTGCAACCTCTAAAAGTCGTCTCTGCTAATCACCGTGACAAGCCCATCTTGAGAGCTGCAGCATTGTTTTCTCTTATCAGGGCGTCTTGAGCAACACACAGAACTCCTGAAGTACGAGTCACTTTGAAAAACAATTTGTCTGTGCATCTAATGAATTATTATTTTTCATTTCATTTACATCTTCCCTTCTCCCACCATATTGGGACTCAGCACAGCTTACAGAAATTACAACAAATACAGTTCAAAACACTCACAAAGATATAGAATACATAAAAATTTAGTGTTAAAATGAAGTTAAACTACTCACAGAATTAAAACCATTTAAAACAAATCCATTAAAAGACAAAAGACAAAAATCAGCAAAGCAGCACACTATAGCGAAATACACTCTATAATGAAGGAGACTGTACTTTAAGGAAGCTTATGCCACAATAAACTGATTACAAACAGCCTTCCACTTTCCTGGGGGTTAGGGGTGCAAGACTCCCATGAAAATGGGCAAATGGCAAATCGCAAATAAAACACTTTTTTTTTCTTTTTGGCAACCTGAGAACACTTCTCTAGAAATCTCTAGGTCCTCCAGCACAATTCTATGGTCTACTTCTGGAGGAATTAGGCCACAGAGTCACACTGGAGACCTAGCCATGCCTAGAGGAGTATTCTTCTACAAATCTCTTGGTCCTCCAGGACAATTCTGTGGTCCACTTCCAGCAGAAGTGGATCACAGAATTGTCCTGGAGGACCTAGAGATTCTTAGAAAGAATGTATTTTCTCCATGGAAGGGGCAAATACAGGAAGATTTTTTTAAAAAAAAATTAATTAATTAAATCAAATAAGCCACAAATAATCAAATGTGTGAATGCTGCACCCGTGAAAGTGGAGTGCCAACTGTACTTTTTAAAACAAGAGCAGGAATTATATGACTTATGGACTATATATGGCCTTCTGAATTCCAGTGTGCTCCTTAAGATCTCCATGATACTCAAAGCCCACAGTACCCCAAAAGATTTTCAGTTGATTTTCAGTCTTTTGGCCAAATACTTCTTTTCAATAATAATAATAAAAAAAAATACTCGCTTCCTTCTGTTCCAAAAGTGTTTGGAATGTATTTTAATGGGTGATCCCACCACCACCAGTCCAAAACAGCCCAGGTCTTTGTGGTTACAGGGTATGATGTGGTCTCACTTCCATTCATCCACAGTCACAGATGTGGCACCCCAGGACAGTCTTCCAGACTCCAAAGCCCTCCCTTTTATAAGGCATGCATTTGTGTTTTAAAAAGGCCAAGCGAAATGCAAAAGATTGCAAGATACACAGAAAGACACCCTAGAAAGTTTACAGCACAGAGTTTCAAACATGTGCCAGAAATAGTATAACCAACTTATTTTATAAATAAAAACATCTTTGTCATTTTAGTGCCCAGGGGAGGGAAAAAAAGTACAGAACAAGCTGACGGTGTCACTGAGAAATGGACAGGACAGAGAACGCTTGGAGCCGGTGGGTAGGAAACAAAGACACAGGACACACTGAAAAGTTTCCATGTTTGGTTTGCAGAAAGATTTCTGCCCTCAGTCGAAGCAGATCCCAGCCAAAAGCTTGATGCTTAAAAACAGTGACTGGTAGGTTAAGTATTTAATGGTACACAAAGTTGTCTGAGGTGGTGTATTACAACCCAGAAACATGTTACCTAAAGGAGGACTGCTAAAAAGACAAATAAATGGGTCCTAGGAGCAAATCAAACTTGAACTCTCCCTAGAAGTCAAGACAACTAACCTGAGACTGTTGTACTTTGGACATATCATGAGAAGATATGACTCACAAGAAAAGACAACAATGTTTGGCAAATTAGAAGGAAGGCAGGCTGATGGGTGGGTGACTTTGACGTTTCTCATTCTTAAGATTGCTATAAGTTGAAGTCAATTTGACAGAACAAAGTTGTGGGAATTTGACTGGTTGACTGCGATTTCGTTTGTGTTCCAAGGGAAGTTGGTGGCATCAAGCCTCAGGCTGAGAACAAATCTTCCTCTGTCAAGGTAGCCTGCCTCAAGCCAGGAATAGCCACTTGTACAGAAAGACATAACCTGCCCACATTACAAACAGACAAGACTTGGAAGGTTCTGCGTGACTCAGCAGGACCACACAGAGTCTAACGGCAGCGGTTGCCAGTCCATTAGATCCTCCGTTTGTAATGCCTGACCGTGGACGGCACTGGGAACCTTCTCCAACAAAGTAATAAGAATTTTATGATGTGTTTTCCTACAGCTTTGCAGCACTATTTATTAGTAATGTGATTACTATAGCGCTTAAGGACACAAAAAGAGCCCTGAAGCTGGATCAGGCCCAGGGCCCATCTCACCCAGAGCTAAAGCCTATCTAATTTGGTTTTTACTATTACTGTATGCCTTCAAGGCATTTCCAGCTTATGGAAATCCTAAAGCAAACCTATCACTGGATTTTCATGGTCAGATATGTTCAGAGGGGGGTTGCCAGGCCTTCCTCTGAGGCTGAGAGAGTGTGACTTGCCCATGGTCACCCACTGCTGTTCCATATGAGTTAGGATTTGAACTCTAGCTTCCAGAGTCCTTTTACAAAACTCAAAGCACAAGACCACACTGGCCCCTAATCCAGAGCCAAGGCCTATCTATCAACTGGAAATTCAGAATCACACTGTTCCTGATCTTGGAGACGATATGTAGCTATCATGACAGGCAACTATTGATTGTTTTATCGGCCACTAATCTCCCATTTACAGCCTTCCAAGTTGGTGGTCATCACTACGTTGTGTGACAGTGAATTCTACAGTTTAACTCTGCAGTATGTGAATTTTTTTGGTCTGACCTGAATCCCTCGCCATTCATTTTTGCTGAATGACACCCGCAGGGTTCTAGTATTATGAAGAAAACAACTTCTAGATGTTTTTGGTCCCACTTTGGGAATAAAGTGGGGGATATATTAACTAACGAATGAATCAATTAAACTTCTTCAATCCACTTTCTCTGCACCATGCCCCACTATATTACGTCTCTTATTACACACCCTGCCGGTCTAAGCTAAAGACCCCACCCATGCTAAACAGTCTTCCAAGGGGAAGATGGTCCAGCCTTCTCCATCAGTGAGACTGCCATTTTCCGTGCCTCCTCCGGCTCTACAAATACCCTTTTTTGAGATATGATGCTCAGGGTTCCCATCTGATCTCAGGGCCTGACACCTCTTCTCCAGTCCTCAGAGCAAAGGGAGGAATCTCAAGGTAAGCGAACAGCATTAAAAAAGTTTTTTTTTTTTGGCCCCTCCCGCAACTGTAAACCCTAGGATTCCGGCGGAGGTTGAAAGTGGAATAATCGTGCTATAATGGTCTAGTGCGGAAAGGGCCAGGGTTATCAGGCTACAACCTCGAGACAGATATTTCCTCAGAAGCTATGGGAGACAACTGAGCCATGGCTTATCCTGTTGCTCTCTCTCTTGTTGCGCTCTGCCCCTGAGCTTACAGAAGTTACTTTTTTGTACCACAGCTCCTGCAACAACCTGTCAGCCTGGCCGTGCTGACAGAGAGATTCTGAAAGCTGCAGTCCAAAAATGACTTCTACTAGAAATTATTTTCATTGTGTGTTCCTGCATGAATTGACAGCCAGTGTGGTGCAATCTGAGCATTGGACAACAGCCCTGGAGAGCAGGGTTTGACTTCCTGGGTGACCATGGGCACATCACACACACTCTCAGCCCCAGAAAACCCAGGGATAGGGTCACCTTAGAGTCCCTTAAGTCAGAAATGACCTGAAGGCACACAACATTCCTGCATCGCCCTTGTGGTCTCTTCCAACTCTTTGACTCTTTTGGCACTACCCTCCCAACGCGCCATGGGGATGGGAGAAGGCGAGGACTGCAACGACACTTCTGCACAACGTCGTTGCGGTCCCATTCTTCTCCCATCCCCAGGCAGCGCAATCATGGATTAAATCACTGATGAGTTTTCCCCATCACTGACCCGCAATCACGCCACCATCGTGGACTGTCCTGCAGAAGCCTGGGAAATTCCTGCCCCAGTGCAGCCTGAGAAGGTACCTGGCTGTGCTGCGGAAGAGGCGTGGCCATCACGCTTCCTTCATACGGAGCCAGCCGGTGCGGAGGGGGGCACTCCCATCACACTCCCCTCCCGGCAAAGCCAATGCTGGGATCCCCACCAAAGGACTCTGCAAAAAGCTAGGGTGTGGGAAAGGGCCTATCTATTGTATAAAACTCAAAATTTGTGAGTTCGCCTGTTTGTCTGCATCAGGCAGGCCAAGACCTCATATGACTGGCTGTGTGAGGCAAGAAGACCTCATACGACTGGCTGGCTGTGAAGATTCTATGAAATCCTGGGGGTTGGCAGTTCAGGGAGGGGCCTTTAGAATTCTCAGCCAGAGAGGGCCGGCCGGTTGCTATGGAGACGAAGCCTAGCAGCAAGGAGGAGGGCAGTGTATTCCCTCAGGAACCCAAACTCTGCATGTTAATAACTCTGAATACAGATTGGATTGGGGAATATGAGGAAAAGTTACACGTACTGGACAAGACAGATTGGGGAATTAGAGACACAGGATCTCAAATCTGTGTATTTCAACCGCATTTAATTCCTAAGGTAAGGTAAGGTAATTCCTAAGGTACTTCTAACAAGAAAATAAAATCCCGGGCAACACCAGGTAAATACACTAGTGATTCTACAATTCTAGAACTGGAGTCCTGCCTTACTACAACAAACGGAGGCAAAGAGACCCCACAGAAAATCAAAGTCAGACAGTATTATATGTAATCATTTCTCAAAGAAAATTAGTATCTCTGGGTTGTACCCTGACATCATAGGAGGCTGCCTTATGACAACGGTCCAAGTAGCTAGATATTACACTGCCTGCCAGCCAGCCACTTGCTGTGGCTTCTGGTATGGTTCCCCTCCAGCCCTGTTTGTTGATTCCAAAGACTGAACATGGGTCCTTTTGCATGCAGAGTGTGTGCTGCACCGGAGAGCTACGGACCCTTCTCACACTCCATATGTCTCACAGCTAGGGAAATTGCATTTCTAGTTCCGAGGTGCCCTTTGTGGACACTGCGTTGCTTTTAAAAAAAAAGGGCCGGCTCTAGATAACACTTAATAAATTACCTGAAGTTCCTAAACCCCTGGTGTCTATTTTTTTGACAGCTAGCTACTTGCAATCTCTCCAGCTGTAATCACGAAAATCTTAGAAGGATGCAATGCAGTTTAACTCTATTCAAGAGCAATGCACACTTGCTCCTATGCGCTTAAAAAAAAAATTCTTATTCTGTCGGGTTTTTAAAAATGGACTATGACGGACTTTAATAGTGCACTCTGCTGTTCTGTTGGTTTTTATATGATCCTTTAATCAATTTTAATGGTTTTAACGTTAGGGATTATTTAATTCCTTGTAAAATAATTTTTACATTTATACTTTCTACTGATAGTTTTGTTTAGCTTTTAATTTGGTGGTTAGTGTTGCTGTTGGAGTTGTTTTCTACTCACGCTGACCCTAAGGAAAACCTACGACGGGGTTTTCTTGGCAAGATTCATTCCCAAAGGGCTTGCCTCTGAGGCTGAGAGAGTGTGACTTGCCCAAAGACACCTAGCGGGTTTACACAGCTGAGCAAGGATTTGAATCCTGGTCTTACAGAGTCATGATGGTCCACTATTCAAAACATTAAACTAAATTGGATCTTTTAATCTGTACTGTTTTTAATAAGCGACCTGGCTGAAAGCAGAAAAAGGAATCTCTGTCCCCCTTCCCAATGACTGGAGACAGCAGGAAGTCCTCTCACTCTCTCTATTAGCCTGGAAGGGATGGGATTTTGAGAAGCAGTGGACCAGTCACAGGTTGGATTGCATCTGTGAGCCAGAGGCTTCTCACGCTATTCTAGTGTTCAGGATCACAGCATTCGTCTCTGCATCTTAGGCATGACCCAGAGAAACTGTCCCACCGCTGACAAAGGCTACCGGTGGGACGTTAGACTGCAAGGAAATGAGGAAACGGGCTGGCTCAAGCTGTCCCACTGCCTGATGTGGGGAGCAAAGTACCTCACTTTGTGTGGAGGTCACACTGGATTGCATCCACACATAGAATGGAATTTTTAATTTTGTATACATTTCTACCATGCTGAATTTTTAAACTTATATATGAGAGGGTCTCTTTTAGGAAGCAAAATGAGGACACCACTCCTTCAAACGAGAATTCACTCCCCTTGTGAATTTTTTTTCCGGCTCCAAATTTACAGCATTGCAGAGAATGAGACACCCAAAAGTGCTCACACTTAGGACTCTTCTATTTGCCATGTTCGCATGCCCTCGGTACATTTCCTGCCTCTTCTCTTTGGATACCTACATTGTACTTCTAAAAGTTCAGCTGTTCAGTGCAACACTAAAAATGTGGAGAGGGAAGGAAAACTTCATTTGGGGGAAAAATATCTTATTTGAGGGCCAATGCCCACATTCTGCCACCTCTCATAGCTACATCCTTGGAGTCCATTCACACTACATAATTGTAGTGGTATGATTCCACTTTAACTGCTGTGGCAACATCTTATGGAAACCTGGGATTTGTAGTTTAGGGAGGCACTACAGCAGGGCTTTCCAAACAGTGTGCCATGACATGTTAGTTAGTGTGTCATCTGAGGTGTGTAGATGTGTCACCTACAATCTTGCAAATGCATGTTATTCTTTATAAATCATATATTTTAAAAAACATATGAAAGGTTTTCATGAGATATGTTGTGTCCCCATACATTTTGTTATTACAATTTAGGTATGTGTCTATATCTCTTATAAGGGGTTAGTTTAACCTCTGGTTTGCTAGTAAAACTGAATTACTGTGTCACGAAATGATGCATCCCTAAAAAGTGTGTCACCAACATGGAAAGTTTGGAAAGCTCTGCACTAGAGGATCTCTTTGGCTGAGAATTCTAAGCAGTCCTCCCTCAACTGCCATTCCCAGGATTCCATGGGATGTTGCCATGGCAGTTAAAGTGGAATCATACCACTGTAATTATGCAGTGTGAATAGATCCTGGTCTCTTGGAGATCTTGCATTTACAGGATTGCCATAAAGTGAAGCTGATCACACCACACAGACATACACACATTTTGCCAGCCAGCACAACAGCACAGCCAGCTAGCCAGCCTCCCCAGTGCACCAAATGGGAGGCACCAGTCCTATCAACACAAGAGGGGGAACAGGAGGAGGCAGCAAGCAGGAGAACCTCCGCCATGGAAGAAAAAGGAAAAGCAACAAGGTCAGTATTGGTTGTGGCACTGGCACCATTTCCCCCTGCACGCTACTGAAGGAGGAACTGCTGGGTGGCAGTGGCACAGATACTAGCTCTATCTAGAGCGGGGTTTCCTTCCTTCCTTCCTTCCTTCCTTCCTTCCTTCCTTCCTTCCTTCCTTCGCCTGGCTTCAAAGGGTCCTCAGAGCCAAGGCACTTTGGGAGCAGCAAAAACTGCCTACTGCTTAATTACTTTTATGTTTATGCCTTTGTTTTTCTTAGTTGTCTTACTGGTGCAGATAATCCTTTCCTTCCTGATGTGGCGTTGCTAGGAGCAACTTGTTTTTATGGTTTTTTTGTTCTCTGTGTTAAATATTTTAGTTCAAATGGATAAGCAGGTTCAGTATTTGGAAAACAAGAAATTATCTCCTAGAGTATCTTATTAGAGATCTAAGCGCTCCAGTCTGAACTGCATCCAAAGTTTGGAAGGGTTTCCAAACCCCTCCCAGTTAGGTTCTGGTACAGGTTAGAAGCCCGGTGGCACTGCCATATGTTGTTGTTGGTGTTTGTTGTTAATGTGCCTTAAAGTCAACTCCAACTTACAGAGACTCAACCATAGGACTTTCTCAGCAAGATTTGTTCAAAGGCAATTTGCCGTTGCTTTTCTCTGAGGCTGAGACAGTATGACTTGCCTGAGGTCAGCTAGTGGGTCCCCAAAGCTGAGCAGGGATTCAAATCCTATTTCAGTCCTCTAACCACTACTCCATACTGTCTCTCATTATGTGTTGTAATACAGGGGTCATTTTTGTTGCTGTTAATTGCTCAAATTACGGTTCAAAAATTATGGTTCAAAGTATGGCAGCAACAGTCCCGCTCAGGGCCTGCAAATTCAGGGCCGTGGCTTCCTTGATTCAGTCTATTCACTTCTGATGAGTTTTCCTCTCTTTCTGCTGCCATAATACAAGGATACCCAGCTAACAAACTAGATGTGCTCCTGGGCATTACATCTTTAACAGAAAGCTTGGTACCAGAGGCAGAAATGACAGGGAAAGAACAGGGATAGGTTCCTCCACCAAATAAAAAGAGCAGCTCAACATATTTCAGCAAAAAGTTTGTCCAAAGCTAACAATGTGCACATGAGAAACCAAACAACCAGGTCAGGTAAATCTTTGTCATGTACTGGATAACCCACACTCTACAAATGACATTCTGAAGTAGACAGTAGATTTATTTGTAGAAAATGGAAGGACTACAACACACTTCTCCAAAGCTGCTGAGACTAAGGCCCTCTCCGCACCCTACCTTTGTCCCGGCAGCATCTGGTGATAATGGCGGCAGTGGCTCTCCCGGCAGGGGAGCGTGATGAAGCGCTCCCCTCCACACCGGCTGCCTCCAGGATCCCGGGCATGTGATGGCCACACCTCTTCTTGCCACAGTGCAGCTGGGTACTGTCCCAGGCTGTGCTGGGGCTGGAAGCGCAGCCATTGAGGGTGTGCAGCGGGAGGTCAGACACTGACAGGGAAAACCCATCAGTGATTTGCAGCATGATCATGCCACCTGGGGATGAGAGAAAGATGGGATCGCAATGACGTTGTGCATAAATGTCGTCCCAGTCCTGTCCTTCTTCCATCTCTATGGTGGGTTGGGAACATTGAGTGGAAAGAGCCAAGAGCAGAAATGGATCTTTTATAGGTACAATTCTGACATTTAGGCACACAAAGCTGTGTTTGGAGAAGATCATAAATTTAGCATCACATCACTTCTTAGACAGTTCCCAGACCTGCCTTTGGTTCCCACTTCTCATCATCCTTGACTCACGCACAGATTTCCTGCCTCTTATCTTAGAGACACCAGGTTCCCAAAACGCAAGCCTCTACACTTTCATTTTCACCTGGCTCTGATCTTCCCCTGTCACCAAATACATTGTAACAATAGGTAACAAAGCAATTAACCACTGATACTTTGCAACAATCCAGGCAAGCTCCAAGCAGTTACCTTGTTGCAATATTCAATTAGCATTGAATACTTTGTAGCATTACAACTAGGCTTAATGGCATTCTATAACAGCTACTTCCACATTGACTACAATATGCTATTTCAATACACATCCAGCAGACCAACATGTGTCAAGGGCTACACATCCTGACGGCCTTGCATAAATAAATCAAAACATTTTAAATATTCTAAAAACCAGTTTCTTTCAAAATGCACTCAAGGATGATTTTTCTTCTTCCTTTCATCACTCTCCTCTTTTCTTATGATTTCAGTTTCAGCGGCCAGACTGACCCATGCTTCTTCAGCATGTTGTGCGGAGCAGATGAGGCAGGCTTATCTGCTTCCCTCTTTTCTCTCTGTTTTGCTGTTCACTCATGCTCAGAAAGGGCTCCTGGAAGCAGCTGGTTATTACTTTACCTATTGTAGGCAGGTGCACAAAGTTGCAACAGGAACAGCTACCACAGTATCCCACTTTTTCCCAGATCAAATTTTATTGCACTGTTCACTGCAGATGCTCAGCTGCAATCTGACACCAAAAGTGGGTGTTTCTCCAGCCCTTCATTACCCCCAAGGCTGATGCTGCTAAAAAAACTTCCAAGCAGACAGAGGACAAAAAGGACAAAATAGGCTAGGATGTAAAAAAGACTTTGTAAAAAGTGGCTTATTTGTCAGAGGCTTTGTTAACTGAGGTGTACCTGTACATCAGGCGCTGTAATACCTAAATTAAAAAAATCCAGCATGGCAAAAAAAAAACTTACAATGCAAAAATTCCAGGAGTGACAATGGAAGTCCCTTTTCTCCAAGCAGCCGCCACTTTTCATCTCTCCCTTGGGAGGTCACTGGGGGATACTAGAAGCTGTTCATGTGGATTATTTAGGTCAGGATATGATAAAGCCAGTCAGCTGGGCCCTACTGTAGCCAGCTGCTCTTTCCTCTGTGCCTCACCCCAGCACGGAGGCATCACCCAGCGCAGCAAGTAACAGGATCACGAACCCACAGGAACTTGCACAAAATTTACCAGAGCATGAACAACCCAGGGGCGGATTAAGGAAGCAGGGCTGGATTAAGACATGCGGAGGAGCTAAATTTGGGGCAGCCAAAGCAAAGTGCCCAAGCCCCTGCTAACTGCTAAGTAGTGAAGATATCCTATGGCACTTTCCCTCAAAATGTATATTCTTCTAATGACTATAGAAAAATTAAGGTTTATATTTCTCTGTTTTAGACTCTGTTTTCCCTGTTTCCTTCAAACATTAAATTGTTGTGTCTTTAAAAATGTGTTAGCATGTGTGTTCAGAGATCTCTTTTTTAATAAAGTTTTATTGAATATTTAAAATAAAAAAGACAACACAGAATACACAATACAAGTAAACAACTAAACATATTAACAATAAACCAAGGCCATTTCTGCACTAGACTGTTATAGCACTATTATTCCACTTGCAACATCCTATGGAATCCTGGGGTTTGCAGTTTTGGGAGGGGCCAACCGGAAAATCCCAGGATTCCATAGGATGTTGCAAGTGGAATAATAGCAGTATAACAGGCTAGTGCGGAAATGGCCCAGGTCAGAGAGAGGAGAGGGAAAGGGGGTGGGTCAGCATAGTGGTCCTGTACTTCCTTCCTCTTGCCCATCTCCTTCCTTGGCTGTGTGTGTGGGAGCATCAGGAGGGGTTTGTGTTGCAGAGAAATTGGGCTGCGAGGCGTCCTTAGCCGGCCAGATGGTGGCTGATAGAAGAGGAGGAGGAGGACCTGAGGCAAGTTTTTAAAGGGCTGCATGGGCTGATCAGAGCCACCAAGAAGGAAGGATCCCCCAGAAAAGAAGCACTTGAGGTGCGGGGGGGGCAGGGGTTGAAGAAACTCTTTGGCCTCTGACCAGCTGCTATGGAGACGAGGCCTAGCAGCAAGGTGGAGGGCGGTGTACTCCCTCCGGAACCCAACCTCTGCATGTTAATAACTCTGAATACAGACTGGATTGGGGAATATGGGGAAAAGCTACAGGTACTGGACAAGACAGTTCAAGGAATTAGGGACATGGGATCTCAACTCTTTCTAACAAGTATTACCTATGAGAAAATAAAATCCTGGGCAACACCGGGTATATACACTAGTTTGGTATTAAAAAAACAACAACTACTCATTAATTATTTTTTTCATCTTAACTTAACGAGGACTCAAAAACAGTTTCAATATAGAAAGCAAGCCAGTGCAGTGTTGTTATAAGAGTATTTAGTGGTCTCAAATTTGGAAGATTTGAGTTTAAATCCCCACTGAATCATGAAATTCAGTGAATGACTGTGGGTAGGTGAACCTCTCTCTCTCTCTCTCTCGCTCTCGGTCTGACACACCTCACAAGGTTGCTGCAGGGATAAAGAAAGAAGGAAACAAAAGACAGGGTATAAATGTAACTAAGATATGAATAAATATATTTTCAGGCCCAAGATTGCTCCTGCCAGTCAACGAGCATCCTCTCTGAACCATGAAAGAGAAAATTCATTTCTCCCTCATCCAACCACAGATAATCCCTGAAGCGCTTCACATAAACACCCACAATCATGGACCTCTTGCCAGCAGGATTTTACACCATCTCCAAAAGTGTTTGGGTATCACAGCAAAGATCACCAGAATGTCCCAAAAGTTGTCCAAAAAGTTCCCTTTGCATTATCTTCTGCTTGTATGAACCCGGGAATCAAACTGGCATTAATTAAGATCTTCCAGTCAAGCCAACTGCACCTCTAATGTTGTTTAATTTGTCCTCATAACAACCCAATGATTTGGACCTAAGGGTTGGCAGCAGCAGCAGCATCATCATCATTATTATTATTATTATTATTATTATTATTATTATTATTATTATTATTATTTCTACTACTATTACCACATGTGGAAATACTGAGAAATAGAGTTTTCAAATTCACCTAAAGCCCAGTCGGCCAAACTGTAGTCCTAAACATGCTTACTGGGAGAAAAAGACTCATCAAATATAGTAGGATTTACTCCTAAGTAAATATGAACAGGGTTACTCTATTTATTGGACAATTCTGTGGCCACCGTATCCAGAAATAAATCCCACTGAGTTCAATGAGAATCCCACCTAAGTGAGTGGAATGGCCGCTTTGGTAAATCTATATCAAGGAAGAGATTTTCATATCTGACCTTTTCGTATCTGAACCTCTAGGCCAGTGGTTCTCAACCTGTGGGTCCCCAGATGTTTGTGGACTTCAGCTCCCAGAAGCCCTGAGCATTGACCATAGTGGCTGGGGCTTCTGGGAGCTGAAGTCCACGAACATCTGGGGACCCACAGGTTGAGAACCACTGCTTTAGGCCAAGGATGGTCCACTTGTCACCCTCCCAATGTTATCGGACTGCAAATCCCATGTGTTCTTGCTAGCCTAGCTAATGGTGAGGAAGGATGGGAGATGCAGTCCAGCAACATCTGAAGATTCCAAAGATGACTATCCTGAAATTCAACCCAAACTACATTATAGGGAGATCCAAAACAACCTGAAGACCCACGTTTAAACTCCCTCCAGTGATCATTCTCAACTATTTGTGGTGATTTATAGTCTGTCCAGTAAGTTATAAATGTAGTGCTGCTCCTTCAGAGAGGTAACAGGATGCAGTGCATTAGACAAGGGTCAAGTACAACATCTGGGGCTGACTTTACAAGTCCAGAAAGAGAAATCAACAGCATCTGCTTGCCCAGACCACTTCTTGAAATGCACAAACCTCCACGTGTTCATCCGAGGAAAAGAGCTGAGTTCACTGATAACATTACCATGAGATCACTCACACAGAGCTCAAAGTTATACCGCCACCCTATAAGGTAGCCTGGCATTATTATTATTCCCAGATTTGCTAATGGGGAGGGGAGGAGGACAAGCCCGGAGTGACAGAACAGCAGCTTACTTCACATCAAGATGAAACTGGAACCAGAAATGCATGTCTGGCAACATCGTTCCACCACCGTTCCAAAATGACAACAGATCTACCTGGTCTTCCAAAGTGATCAACCCACTGAGATATCGAACTCAGAAACTTCCCTCCTTAGATCCTTAGAGCCAGCCAAGCCATGGTCATTTTCATGAAGGAAATATGCCAATGGGGCTGCTCCATTTGCCCAAGGCCGTCAACAGAACAGAGGAAAAGCTGCTTTTAGGTATTGTGCTTGCCCTCCACGCCTAACCTGTACCCCTCAAGCGGGAGGAATGCTGCCCTCCACTTTCCAAGAGAATCAGCCAGCCCCAAACAGTCCTGACACCCCTTCCAGAGCCAACAAAGAAGAAGACTTGCCCTTTCCAAGGAACACAGAAACATGACATCCCAGCATCCCCAGGAGAATCCAGCACTCCCCAGCACAACCCGTCAGCCTGATTCTGTCATTGAGGGGGATCAGCACACTCTCAGTGAAGCACAGGCATACTTTGCTTAACAGTGCTCCATCGTACATTCTTTTTACACCTGCCTAGCTCCCCTTTCCTCCTCGTCCTCTATCTAGCTGAAGGTTTTTAAGCAGCATTGGGAGCATGAAGGAAGTGTGGAGAAACACTGACTTTTGATACTGGATTGCAGCAGCAGCATGTCTGCAGCAAAGGATGCAATGAAGCTTGAACTAGAAAACAGCGGGATTCTGCTCTAGCCTATCCTACAGCAGGGGTGCATACATGCGTGCAACAGGCAAGATAAACAGCAGCTGCCTCCGGAATCCCTGAGTGTTTGTAAACAACAAGGAACGAGAGGGGGGGACACAGATAAGCCTGTCTCACCAGCTACTCCCAGCATGTTAAGAAAAGAAACATAGATTTGAAAATTGAGACCACAAAATGAAAATCATTAGAAAAGAGCAGGGCCATGAAATAAAAAGTCATCCCTGGCTGCATTTTGGAAGAAGCCTTTAAGTCAGTGGTTCTCAACCTGTGGGTCCCCAGATGTTCGTGGACTTCAGCTCCCAGAAGCCCCAGCCACTATGGCCAATGCTCAGGGCTTCTGGGAGCTGAAGTCCACGAACATCTGGGGACCCATAGGTTGAGAACCACTGCTTTAAGTGGTCTCTGGAAGGTTCAAAATGTTTTTGGCTCACCTGATTCGGTTGTTTCTTTTCACATATGCATATAGTTAGTTTGGAATTAAACATTTGAAACGTGTTGACCTGCTCTTCATTTTTGCCAACCCACCCCTATTCTTTCCCTGCTACTTCTGCCTCTGGCGCCCAGTTTGGGGTTTTAAAAAAAGCAATGCTCAGGAACACATCTGGTTTGAGGGACACCCATACTGCCAATGCCCTGTTGAATCCCCGGCATGCCCTCTGAGGCAGCAATTGGTCCTCCCCGACCGCTCTTCCTCCTCAAAGCTTGCCAGCCCTTGCTTTGCCTCACGCCTTTAGGTCCGACGCAGATCAGGACAGAAAAGAGACAGTGGCAGAGACGGCACCCCATCACCCCTCCATCACACGGTGGTTCCAAAAGTTTCTGCCACTCAGATCCACTGGCTCTGAAAAAAGCCCAGTGGCCACACCTCTGCTGCTCCAAAGTGCTCAAGTGTGGCCCTGTGTGTGCTTCCTAAAGTTCCCATAGTGGATCTCTTTGGAGTTCCCACTTTTGTGTAGATCTTGGAAGAGAAAGCGGGGAGAACACCAAGACCTCTGCGTGCCCTACAAACACATATATACACACTGACACCCCCCCCAGACACACAAACCCAAACCCACACAGGTCCCTGGCTTCTCCCTGCTGAAGCTCCCAGCCACCACCGTCCGCTTTCGCCTTCCCTTCATCCGGCCACCCCCCAAATCGGGATGTGCGCTTTGCCAACCCACGCTCGGCCCACCGCCGCCCGCTTGCCCTCTTCCTCCAGCCCAACCTCTGGCTGAGCAACGTGGCCGAGGACTTCTGGGGAGGGGGGACCAGACCCATGGAAAGAAGCGGCTCCTACTTAGCACCCCCCCTCCACACACATATACCCTGTTTGCTGGCATGTAAGACGCACCTGTGCATCAAACGCACCCCATTCACACGCTGGGAAATACTACGCGAAGACACACCAGCCTATAAGACGCACCCCATTTTCAAACGGGGTTTTTTTTGGGGGGGAGCGAGTCTTATAGCCCAGCAAAGGTCCACACACGTGTTCGTCCGGCCGCCCGAAGCTGCGCGCCTGGCACCGTGCCCGACCGCCCTCATTGGCATGCCCACCGCCCGGCGGCTTGCCGGGGGGCACCTGGGGCGGGCGTCCTCGTCCTCCTCCTCCTCCTCCTCCGCGGCGCCCCGCCGCCTAAGCCCGATCTCCCCCACCCCGCTCTCCGCGCCCCCGGGGGAGACGGCGCCGACCCCCGCTCCCGGTGCCAGGCGGAGGAGCGGCGCTGCCCTGGAAACGGCCGCCCGGCGGCGACGGGCACCCTCTCCGGGCTCACCTGCTCCTGGATGAGCTGCAGCAGCGAGCTTCTATCCATATACCTGCCGCGGCGGGGCTCGGGCTGGACGGGAAGGGCGCGCGGCGGCGGCGGCGGCGGCGGCGGCAGGAGGAGGGCGGCGGCGGATCGGAGCCCTTCGCGGAGCCTTCCCTTCCCCGCCGCCGGGGAGGCGAGCCAGCCAAGGCAGCCGCGGCAGCGACGACGGCACAAGCGGCGGCGGCGGCGGCGGCGGCCGGGCTCCGGAGGCGAGCGGGGCGGGGGCGGGGGCGGGGGCGGGGGCGGGGGCGGGGGCGGGGCGGGCGGGCGGGCCGGCCAATGGCAGCGCGGGGGCGGGGCGAGGGGCGAGGGGCGAGGGCGGGGCGGGGCGTTGCGCAGGAGCGGGAGCCCCCGGAGGCGGGGCTGGGCGCGGGAGGCCTCCTTCCGCCCTCCCCGCCGCCCTCTCGCTGTGCCCGGCGCCGGCGGGGCCCCTCCGGCGCTGGGGCGGCTCCCGCGCTGGGCGCCCGGAGCGCGCTGGGGCCGCCGGCGGAGTCGTGGGCCCGCTGGCCCCTTCCGCGCTGGGATGCCGCCTTCAACCGCTTGCGCAGTCCTGCCGACCGCGGGAGTCCAGAGGGCGTTGAAAGTGGAATCCCGGCGCTATAGCAGGCCAGTGCGGAAACGGGCGTAGAGTTGGAGGAGGCCCCGGGGGCCGCCCGGCCCGGCCCGGCCCGGCCCGGCCCGGCCCGGCCCGGCCCGGCGCCCTGCAGGAACCCCCGCCAGAGCGCTCCCGGCCGATGCTCAGAAGCCTGCGAAGGAGGAGGCCCCGCCGCGCTCCGCGGAGGCAGCGGCAGAGCCCGCTGCCGGACAGCCCCGGCCGCCGCGAAGTCCTTCCCGAGGCTCGCAGCCGGAGCCCGTTGCTCCTCGCCCTGGTCGCTGGAGCGGCGGCGAACGAGCCCGCTCCGCCCGCGACGTGACGTCCCTCCGAGCACTTAAGCGCGGCAGTCGTGCCCCTCTCCGCCGCCCCCTCTGCGGACTCGGCGCCCCCCGCGCCCTCAGCCGCGCCGCGTAGGGCTTCGTGGCTGCCGGACCTCCCGCCGTTTGGGTCGCGCAGGACCCTCTGGACGCGCCCCAGCTTCGAAGTTCCCGGAACAGGACACAGGACTCCCCGTGTGGCCTCACCTGGAGTGCTGTCTCCGCTTCCGGGCGCCTCATTTCAAGAAGGATACGTGGGTATAGGTATAGGTATATATACGCATATATGTGTGTGTGTGCACATGTGTGTATATATATTTATATATTTGTATTTCAAATGTTTTAGTGTATTTTAACTGTGATTTTTTTTAGTTCTATCTAGGCCGTATCCTGTCTCAATCCCTGGAGAGAGATGGGTAACAAAATTTATTATCATCACTGTTGTTATTATTACTACTACTATTAATATTATTACAGAGGAAACCCAAGTGCTTCAGCGTCAGGGTGCAGGTAAATCCTACAAACTTTCCACACTAAACTGTTCTAGCACTATGATTCCGCTTTCAACATCCTATAGAATCCTGGGGTTTGCCGTTTAGGGAGGCGCCCTTGAGGGCCGTTTCTGCACCGCAGCATTACGGCGCTATGATTCCACTTTCAACATGGAAGGGTTTGCCCCTCCATAAACTGCAAATCCCAGGAATACATAGGATGTTGAAAGTGGAATCGTAGCGCTGTAATGCCCTAGTGCGTTACCTCTGCAGGATTTACCTGAGCCTTGATGCCGAAGCACTTGCGTCTGCTCTGTAATAATAGTAGTAATAATAATAATAATAATAATAATAGTAAATTTTATTTGTTCCCCGCCTCCCCCAAGGGTTGAGACGAGATACAGCATAGATAGAACTAAGAAAATCAAAGTAAAAATGCACTAAAACACTGGAAATACAAATATACTATAATTAAAATATATCGTAATTCAAGGTACAAGTAATGCTATGATTAAAAATAGACTGGGTAGGCCTGCTGGAAGAAATAAGTCTTTAGTACGTCTTTGAATTTTTTGAATTTGGACAGCCTCTTTTGCTGTCGAATCTCTCCCGGCAGGTCACTGCACGGTCTCGGGGCCACGGACGAGGAGATCCTCTGGGTGACCATTGGGAGCTAAGCGATAGGATCCCGGGCGCTTTCAGAGGACATGGCTCGTCCCCTTCTCCGTAGGGGGTGATCAAAGGGAGAAACGTTATGGGACAGGGGCTTGAAAGTTGGACTGGGACTCTGGGAGACCAGCGTTCCAATCCTCGCTCACCTTGGAAAGCCACTGGGTGCTCTTGGGGGGGGAGTCACACTCTCTCAGCCTCAGTGAGCCGCCTTGCCAAGAAAATGTCATGACAAGGCCAAATGACCCAAGGGGCTCCTTGGGTGAGGTCGGTGGCCCTCAGAAGTCGTTGCAAGCAGCAGCCCAGCTGCCTTTGAAAAGCCACAGAGGGCTCGCCGCTGTCGCTGAGACTTGGCCGAGCCGTTGCAGCTTGTGGTTTTCATTATGGATGGGTGGATTGACTTGCCGCAAGTTGCTTTTGAAAGTCCCCTCAGTTTCAGTGCTAGTTCGGCATGGCCATTTCCGCACTACCCTGTTAGAGTGCTATTATTCTGCTTTGAACATCTTGTGGAATTCTGGGATTTGTAGTTTACGGAGGCCCAAGCATGCTCTGGCTGAGGATTCTAAAGGTCCCTCCCTAAACAGCAAACCCCAGGATTCTGTAGGATGTTGAAAGTAGAATAATAGCACTATAACAATATAGTGTGGAAACAGCCTAAGTTCATTCACCAAAATGGACATTGTAAGTGGTGGCTGGTGAAAGAAAAAAAATCTCTCAATGCGTTAAGAAAGAAGCTTTTTTAGTTATGTGCGTTTATATTATAATTTAGTTTGATATTTGTAGTTTGGTTTTTTTACTTTTTTTTCGTATTGTACTGTTGTGTGGTTTAGTTTTATAGCTTCTGTCTTTGTATTACTCTGTTTCTTCTAGTGTTATTGTGTTTTTCAATTTCTTTTGTCTTTTTGTTGTCCCTTTGTCTTATACCAAATAAAAGAAATAGAAAAAAGAAAGAATGAAGCTTTCAAGTGCTCTCTAGAAGGTTCTTTTTTTTGTTTTGTTTTCTTATGCAAGACTTACCTGACCTGGTTGTTTCATTTCAGATTTGCATATTCTTCGGTTTGGGGGAAAAAAAGTTTGCTGAAACATGTTGAACTGCTATTCTTTTTCTGAGGTGTAGGAACCGGTCCCCATTTTTTTCATGTTATTTCTTCCTTTGGTACCAATTTTTGTTTTGTTAAAAACAGGGACACATCTACTTTGTTAACTGAAGTTATGTTTGTGTGCATGTGCCTTCAAGTGGTCTGTCGACTTGCGGTGGCTAAATGGTTAACAGCCTTATCACCCTACACTGTTATAGGGCTATTATTCATAGAATCGTAGAATAGAATCATAGGATCATAGAGTTGGAAGAGACCCCAGAGGTCATCCAGTCCAACCCCCTTCTGCCATGCAGGAACCCACATTAAAGCACTCCCCACAGATGGCCATCCAGCCTCTGCTGAAAAACCTCCAAAGAAGGAGACTCCACGACACTCCCTTGAGGCAGTGTGTTCCACTGCCGGACAGCTCTGACCGTCACAAAGTTCTTCCTGAGGTTCTGGTGGAATCTCTTTTTCCACTAAATCCATTGCTCCTTGTCCTAGTTTCTGGAGCAATGGAAAACAAATTTCTCTTTGATATGACATCCCTTCAAATATTTACACATGGTGATCTTGTCCCCTCTTAACCTTCTCTTCTGCAGACCAAACATACCCAGCTCCCTAACCATTCCACATAGGGCATGGCTTCTAGACTCTTCACCATTTTGGTTGCCCTCCTCTGGACACATTCCAGCTTTTCGATATCCTCCTTGAATTGAGGTGCCCAGAACTGGACACAGGATTCCAAATGAGGCCTGACCAAAGCAGAATAGAGTGGTACCATTACTTCCCTTGATCTAGACACCATACTCCTATTGATGCAACCAAGAATCGCATTGGCTTTCTTGGCTGCCGCGTCACACTGCTAACTCATGTTCGCTTTCCACTACCAACATTCTATGAAATCTTGGGTTTTGCAGTTTAGGGAGAGAGGTTTAAAATTCTCTTGGGCCTCAGGAGACTACAAACCCCAGAATTCCACTGGCTGTTGCCCTGGCAGTTAAAGTGGAATAATAGTGCTATAACAGTATAGTGTGATGAGGACCTTAGACCACTGACAAAATGTGGCAGCATTGGGTTGCTCCATTTCAGGGTTCCACTCAGTCAACTAGCACCAGCGCCATTCCCCAAAACACTCCGTTTCATTCCATGCCCCACTCCTTCCAGTTTTCTGTTTTCTTTACTAATAACTACTCAGATTCCATGGCAACTGGGAAAGCTCAGCCTTTTGGGCTATGAGGGTGGGGTGGGAGTGCGTTTTGCCTCCTTTTTGTTTTTAGAGAGGGTTTATGTTTGCAGATCTTGATATCTTCAAGGATGCTAATATCTCCCCCTTGTGTCTTGGCCAGGTTTGGCACTTTTTCTGTTGGCACTTATAACCTTAGCTTGCCATTATAGGGAGGGATTTGGAATGTAGGCAGGAGGCTTGGCAGGGCACCTGGTGAAGTTGTAGTTGATTTGCCCCGCAGCAGGGATGAGTTGAAACTGCAGTCCCCATTTCCACAGACTTTATCCAGACACCGAAAAGACACCATTGGTGTTGTGTGCATTTTGCTTATCTTACCTCAAACTGCCAGAAAATACTTTTACCGTTTTTCCATCTTTTTTTCTCCTTAATTTCTGTATTTCCTTCCAGTACAGACTTGACTGGCTGCACAACAACATGAGGGCATGTGTCTGCATGCTTTGGAATTCCCTTTCCCAAATCCATCCTGGGATAAAGGTGGCCAAGCAACATTGGAATGTGGCAGTTTGCTATTACCTGAGCTTGCCAGGAAGGGTAAGGTTACTCCCACTCCTCTCCTTTCCCCTCTGAAGAGCTGAGTGCAAATGACAGATGCCCCTCAACTTTTGTGAGGGCTCAGGGTGCAGAACCCTTGCAAAAGAAAAAAAAAACATGAATAACTTCCAACTGCCCAAGTGAGCACTTCCCTTCCCATTACCTTACGTTTTGCCTGGGCACGCATGTCTTCCTTCTCCCTGCCTGGGCAAAAGGCAAGGGAATAGGAGAGGGATAATGGGAGAGAAGACTTGCATGCACCTTCCTTCTCTGCAATCAGGGCTCTCCCTCTCGTTCCCTTATCTTTTGTCCAGGTGCAGAGAAGGAAGGAACATGTGGCCAGACAGAAGGCAAGAGAAATGGGCGTGCGGAATGGGGAAGGGAATGGGTACAGTGCATCTGGGCAAAAGGCGAAGGAATAGGAGGGGGAGAAAGAGGGGAGGCAAGCAGGCACCTCATAGATAATCAAATTTGGGAAGGTCAAACCTGCAAATGTGGAGGGAGAACTGTACTTTTGCACTTTGAACTCAGGCCATTTCCGCACTGGACTGTTATAGTGC
Organism: Iguana delicatissima; assembly: GCA_948472985.1. Lineage (NCBI taxonomy): Eukaryota > Metazoa > Chordata > Lepidosauria > Squamata > Iguanidae > Iguana > Iguana delicatissima. The sequence goes on along the minus strand of CAOKZL010000074.1, from coordinate 1,007,666 downwards.
TGTTATTCCACTTTCAATATCCTATGGAATCCTGGGGTTTGCAGTTTAGGGAGGGGCTGGATGGCCCCTCCCTAAACTGCAAACCCCAGGATTCCATAGGTGGAATAATACCATTATAACAGTCTAGCGTAGAAATGGCCTCAGCTTGTGGTGATTGAAATGAGGACAAAGAGAGAATGTGGAAAGAGGAGAGAGAAGCTGGGGCATTTTAAAAGCTGCTGAAAAAGTGGGACAACAGAAGATTAACTGGGACTGTCTTCGCCAAACTGGAACAGGCTATGGAGGCTATGCTTTCCTGATGCCTACAACTGTCTTGTATCACAATTGGCACTGGATCCCATCTTCACTGTCAGTCTGCTGCTTGTACCCTAGCCCTGAAGCTTGCCCTCTGATGCTTCATTTGCATCACGGACATCATAAGTGGAAGCTGGTGAAAGAAAAATGTTCATCTCTGGATGCATTTTGGAAGAAGCTTTCAAGTGGTCTCTAGAAGGTTCAGTTTTTCCCCAAAAAATCTTTCCAATGTAGCATCACTCTAAAGCACTCTGGGAAACTTAAAATGGTAACTCACAGCTGCTCGTTGTTCCTGTTGCCAACTAACTCCCCTTCCAGACCTAGGGCCTTTCTGCACCACACTGTTATAGTGCTATTATTCCACTTTCAACATCATGTGGAATTCTGGGGTTTGTAGTTTCCTGAAGCCAAAGAGCCTCTCTGGCTGAGAATTCTAAAGGCCCGTCCCTAAACGGCAAACCGCAGGACTCCATAGGAGGTTGAAAATGAAATAATAGCACTATAACAGTGTAGCGCAAAAAGTCCCTTAGAGTGAAGTGCACTGGAGGACACTTTGACCTCAAAAACATGGAGGAAACCAAGTTCAAAGTTAAAAAGTAGTTTGCACTCAATGACTCTTGCCATTCCCAGTAGACTCAGGCAAAAGCAAACTGCTAACTTGTGTGTTTTTCCTCATTAGTAAATATATATATACATATATACACACACATATGCATATACATATACGTATATATTGCTATTTTGGCCACGCACCGATGTTGCTCAGCCACATGTCTCCAAGTTTTCATCTGTCAAAAGTGGGAGGGCATGCTCTGCGGTAACACTTTGCCATGAAAAAAATAAAACGATAAATATTTGGTGTAACCTAATGCAGGGGTTAGTGATGGCTCATAGGCATGGTGTACCAAGACTTGGAACATTTCCGCACCGCACTCTTATAGTGTGATGATTCCACTTTCAACCTCCTATGGAATCCTGGGGTTTGCAGTTCCGGGAGGGGCAAACCCCAGGATTCCATAGGAGGTTGAAAGTGGAATCATCGCGCTATAAGAGTGTCATGCAGAAATGGCCTTGGTGTTTTACTTTCAACAGCAGCTTCCTGTGCAGAAATCAGTTGGTGATCTTTTTCACACCAGCATGAAGAGACACAAACATTTTAACCAGCTTTTGTCTGCAAATCAGGCTAGGGTTAAAGGCAGCGCTGCAGTAGCTTGCTGAAAAGTTGGCCCTCCTTGCATGAGGAATAGGAAAGCCAGAGGCAGGATGTATGGATACTCACAGAATGATTGTTCTACCAGGTTAACAGTCATCTGTGAAGTGGAGATATGGGATGATGCCACGGAGGCAGCGGGTTAGCGGATCATGAAAAGCAGAGAACCAGTAAGTTTGAATATTCATCGCTGCACCATGCATATTCACACTTTCTGGGGAGTGAGCAATTGTGGATCAGAAAGAAGCACCATTGTCTCTGCTCCTGGAGGAATGCAGAAGACAACTACGGAAGGGACAGACTTCAATACAAAATCATTTATAGGGTTTGCACGTTTGTAGGTTTGCACAATTCTCTAGCGGCCCCAGTCGATAGTCCTTATAACCTGGGGAAAATTGGGCACTTGGTAAAGATGGAGAAGTCTGCCTTGTTTCCATTTTTGCTGCATTTTAATATCTCAAATCTCAAGTTCTTTTAATGATCCCAAAAGATGAAATTTGCAATAGTGGTCAAGTCTTTAAAAAGAAAATGCAAACAAAGTTTTCCCTCATTTGTTGTTGTTGTTGTTGTGGTCCTTCAAGTTATTTCTGACTTATGGCAACCCTGAAGGGAACGCTACCACAGGGTTTTCTAGGGCTGAGAGTGTGTGATGTGCCCAAGGTGGCACATCCATGGCAAAGCGCATTCCATGGCAAAGCAGGGAACTGAAGCCCGGCCTTTGAGGTTGTAGTTCAACTTTCAAACAATTACATGACACCCGTTCATCTCTCCAGTTTATACCAGCCAAATTCAATACGTAAGGCTATTCCCAGCATGGTGAGGAACCATGTTGAACCTACTCGCCATATAAATGTTAAGGTGAGAAACCTTTCAGGAAAAAAAGAGGTGGCAACCCTGTTCCAGCACCAGAAATACAGCTGGATGCACAGGATCCAAAGGCAGACTTGTAAGCGCTCTTAAGCCATTTCCGCCCTTCACTGTTATAGTGCTATTATTCCATTTTCAACCTTCTGTGGAATTCTGTAGTTGGTATTCTACTGAGGCCAAAGAGCTCTCTGGCTGAGAATTCTAAATGCCCTTCCCTAAGCTGCAAACCCCAGGATTCCATAGGAGGTTGAAAGTAGAATAATAGCACTATAGCAGTCTAGTGTGGAAATGGTCCAACAAAAATTATTATCAGCCCATAAAGGTGGTCCTTTTCCTTGGCCTTGGGCAGTAAAACGTCTGACGCCAACTCTTCCCCCAAAATAATTAAGAGTTTTAGGCCAAATAGTTCCTATATTCCAGGTCTTCAGGCTGGATGGATGCTCTATATGGACTGTCTCTATAACACGCACGTATACCTATAGAATGACTGGAATGGACCAATTGCAGCCTACCCACTGCGTTGCAGCCCCTGGGTGACAATATTGTCTTTGCAAATACGCCTTTTACTCTTCGCAGCCGGTGGTGTGCCTCCGTGCGCCTTCCCTCACGCACGCGAAGGCCATCCCTGCCCCCTCTTCTTCCCTCTGGTCACCAACCTTCGATGTGGGATTTGAGACTTATTAATACACAGCTTCTTGGCTGTGTTAGCATGTTGCCGCCTCAGGCGGAGAAGTCCTGTTTAGATCTTCATTAAAGCGGCAGCGGAGGACGGCCTCTTGGGGCCAGAAGGCCCGGTCCTTAGCTTTGCTCCGCTCTTTCTCCCCAACTACAGCACACACTAGTGTGCATTATTACTGTTATTCTTATTGCAATGGTTATTTAATAGCCAGCAATAAAGATTCAGTCTTTAAAAATGCAGCACGCCAGGGTTGGACAAGCACACACACAGAACTGGCCCCATAGATGACACAGGGTTCCCAGACTGAAAACTGGAGAGAGTTCTTGTACCTTTAACACTTGTGCAAAAAGAAGGAATTTCAAGGCAGTGTTACTTGTCACACAACCAGGTAACAGCACCTGCTGAAATTGTCTTTTCGCCACAAACAAAGGTGCAAGATCCCTCTCCAGTATTCAATCGAGCAGCCCTAAAATATGGCCTCCATTTCATTGATATTTTGCTGTGCCGGAGGGGCCCTACAGACAATGTAGAATTATTGGGAGTGGATATGAGAGGAATAAATAATTGCACAAGTCCAAGAGGCCCTGAGTCCCTGACCCCAGATCTAGCCAAACCAGCACACCCTCTCCATGGCCTTTTCAGGACGGTTAGTAAGGCAGGTCCCTTAAACATATAAAGAAAAACCTGCTCCCTCTGTGATCTGAACATTGCCACAGACAGATGTTCTCCCTACATCATGTTTGGCTTGTCTTTACTGCCCTGCAACAGCACACCTGTTTCTTACCTGCCCAGGTCCCCAAACAAACATCTAGTTTAAGCAAGGGTATTTTTTTCCCAGTGCCGTGCTCAAATTCTGGAAGTCACAACCATAATTTCAGCACAATAGTTTAAGCATGTGCAGAGTGCTTTCTCTCAAGAGAGAGCAATTAGATCTTGCCATGCAGACAGGCTTGAGTTCACGTGTCAGATACTGCTGCATAAACGAGTGGATGATGATGATGATGAAGACGACGACGACGACGACGACAATAGTTTTATTTATTTATATCCCATCTTTCCCTCTCAATAATGGAATTCAAGGTGGTTCACAAATTATTAAAACCAGTACAGGTCAAAAACATTAAAAATGAGTGAAATGTGTGTGTTATTTAAAAAAGGAAACAATTAAACCATGGATGGAGTTTAAACCATCTAAAATTAGTTAAAAGCTGGCATTTAAAAAAAAAAAGCGAACCCAATAGCATACTGCTAAAAGCCCACCACAGTCAGGTCTTAAAATGCTAATGGAACAGGAGAGTGATCAGTTGCTGGCAGAAGGAAAAGAAGGAAACATCCATCCCAGCTTTCGCAGCGAGGGAGTTCTTATGTTTGGAGGCAGCCACCAAGGAAACTCTCACTGTTGTCTCGGTAAACACAACTCCGCACTAGACTGTTATAGTGCTATCATTCCACTTTCAACATCCTATGGAATCCTGGGGTTTGCAGTTCAGGGAGGGGCCGGCTGGCCCCTCCCTGAACTGCAAACCCCAGGATTCCATAGGATGTTGAAAGTGGAATGATAGCGCTATAACAGTCTAGTGCGGAAATGGCCTCAGACAGCGGTACGGACTCATATAGGGCTTCCGGTCGCCTGGAACTGAATCCCATATGGCTCTATTGGTTATAACCAGCACTTTGAATTGTATTGAGTAAAGGCTGTCAGCCAGCAGAGGGGATTACACCATAAATACCTAATTCTTTCCCCCTCAACACAAACACCCGTGGTTTTCCATGCTGGAGAAGCTGCTCCCGTTGAATTCCGGTTTCCTATGCAGCTGTTATGGACACCGGAACTTTGCTACTCAGAATACAGTCAGCCCTCCGCATTTGTGGGTTTAACTTTCGGATAATTTGCAAGTTTCTCTCACCCCTTCTCCCCAGCCTCAGGCACTTCTTTTCTGGGGGAACCTTCCCTCGCAGTGTGTCCGATCAGGCCGTGCAGCCCTTTAACACCCTCCCGGCAAAAAAACAAAAACCCACTTCTGGTCCTCCTCCTCCTCCACCAGCCACTGTCCAGCCAGCTAAGAATGGCTCACAGCCCCATTTTTCGGCACCACAAATTCTCTCTTGATGTCCCCCCCAACACAAGGAAGGAGATTGGTGAGAGAGAGGAAACCTAGGGCTACCATGCCAACTCAGCTTCATTCCTTCTCCTTTCTCTGACCTGGCATGGACCCTGGGTGCCTGCTCTCCCCGCCATGCCTCTGTCCCCTTCCCACAGAAACACACACTTTTTGATATTTGTGATCTTTCCAACTTTGTGGGGGTCCTGCCCCCCAATCCTTAGCAAAAGTGGAGGCCCAACTGTAAAATTAAAACAACCCTGGCGGAGGAGGGAGACACCAGGCTAAGGAATGAAGGTCTCCAGGAGCAGTGGTGCAAACAGCTTGGTATCCTGGCCTAATAAAAACTCAAAACATTTCCAACAGCTTCAACTCCCACCCATCCACTTTGCTTCCAAATTCATCAGCTTCCTACACCACTTGGTACTGGATGAGGCAGCTGTGTCCTTTCTGCTTCACCTGTCCTCTCTGGCGCCAGTTTTGTGGGTCTCTGATGATGCAGGAAAAAGCTTCCAGAGCTGCTCCGTTAGTGGAATAAAAACACCTTTGCTTCAGAAGAATTGGAGAGGAATCACTTGTATCAGAAATTCAGCACCCTCTGCCTTTCCAGGGACAGTCTGCATTAATGTTTTGTCATCCCCCTTTTGCTGCTGCTTTTCTGATGTCCCAATTTCTTTTTTCCTCCTTCCCCTTTCCCCCTTTGGCCCTTTCCACACTGATCCCGGTGGCATCCCTCAGGGATCCTGGTAGAGCCTCTAACAGGAGGGGAGCGCGACAGGAGTGCTCCCCTCCTCACCGGCTGCCAGCGGGAAGGAAGAAGGCGCAATGGCCACGTCTCTTCTTTCTGCAGCGCAGCTGGGCGCTGTCCCAGGCTGCGCTGAGGCGGGAAGCGTGGCCATTTCGCTTCCTGACCTACCGCAGCTTAGGTAAGTGTGGGAGGGTGGTGGGAGGGCTGAGCGATCACCGGTCATTGATGGGTGAAACCTGTCAATGGTTTGTGGCATGATCACACTGCCTGGGGAGAGGAGAACGACGGGACACAGATGATGCCCTATGAGGAGCGGCTTAGGGAGCTGGGTAGGTTTAGTCTGCAGAAGAGCAGGTTAAGAGGGGACATAGTAGCCATGTTTAAACGTTTGAAGGAATGTCACGTGGAGGAGGGAGCAGGCTTGTTTTCCGCTGCTCCAGAGACTAGGACAAGGAGCAATGGATTCAAGCTGCAGGAAAGGAGATTCCACTTGGACCTCAGAAACAAATTCCTGACGGTCAGAGCTGTCCGGCAGTGGAATGTGCTGCCTCAATGGGGTGTGGTGGAGTCTCCTTCCTTGGAGGTTTTTAAGCAGAGGCTGGATGGCCATCTGTCAAAGGGAGTGCTTTGATGGGTGTTCCTGCCTAGCAGGGGCTTGGACTGGATGGCCCCTGGGGTCTCCTCCAACTCTATGATTCTAGGATTCTATGTCATGCATAACTGTAGCCCAGGTCCTGTCCTTCTCCTGTCCCCAATGTGGGACAATAACATCCTGCGGAAAGGGCCTTTCTCTTCAGCTAACCTCAGCTGAGTTCACAGTGTAAAAGTTGTTTGCAGTCAATTAACTCATCAGAGAGGAAAGAAGAATAGGGGGCAGAATCTTGCCCTTCCCAGGAGGTTCAGGCGTATGCAAATTACTGCAGCCTCTCCTAATTTGTGTGTTTTTCCCTGTTAACAACGTCTACTATCTTGACCACACTCTGATCTTACTTTATGTCCCAATTTTCATCTGTGAAATATGGGGGGGGGGTGAGGGTATGGATTTTTCTCCCTGAGCCTTTCTGCATCACTGTGGACACCAGAGTTAGGGCCCTTTCTCCACATTTGTCGCTGCGCAGTCCTTTCACAAGCCCCTTTCCAGCTCTAGTGTGTTTAACCTGTCTGGCCACAGTGATGCCAGCGGAAGCACGCTGTTCTCGGAACATTTACCCACACACCCGTATGTACTGAAATCTCTGATTACTAAGTACCTTGGTCCATGCTCTGACAGATCTGGAGAGTACTTGGATATCTGTGATGCTGCCTAAACACACAAGCTTCTTCCTTGGGAAATCTTTTCCCTTTTTGGTGCTTTAAACAAGAGCCATCCGTCTGACCAGCAGAGTTCTGTCGGAGACAGGAGAAGAGCGGCGGTGGTGATGGGGAGATGTAGCTGAATTAATCATAAGCAATAGCATATTATTGGGAGAGGGCAGCCCTTCAGTTGTGCTTATTCTAAGCTGCTTTTTTCACCAGGCTTTTGTGCACTTGGTTGGTATGAAATGACACTAGTTTATTCTGTCTATATACCTTTGCTTCTCCACTGGGTCCCCCACAGAGATCAGAAGTAACTGTGTCCCCTGCTGTCTCTTGCATTTTCCAAAAGCCTTTGTCCGTACTTAATTTGGATTCCAGGTCAAAATGAACCCTGGCCCTCTTCGTGCACAGACCCATTGGCACGAAATCTCTTTCTCTCGTATATGCACCCCACAACCCATGTTGTTTTTACCCTTCTGCACTAACTGAACTGTGTGTATCAGGGACGGAAAACTTTCAGCCGCAGGCTAAGTGCAGCCTGCAGGCATTCCTCACCCAGCCTGCAAGCTTCTCCTGCTCTTATTTCTGATCAGAGACCGGCAATAAGATTGCATTTAAAGGTCAGGAACTGGGCTGTGCTTTGCCACCACTGAAGCTGTTACATGGGGCTGAGAGATGCTCTTAATGGCAGCTGGGGGTCTTGGGAGTTGCAGTCTGAAAAAAGTTAACCATCTTCCCAAGGATGGAGTATCTGGGAGAGCTTAGGGGTAGACTGGGACCCCAAACAGGAGCTCTTCTGTTAGGAGGACTGCACAGCTGTTGGGTGGCCTCAACTGTGTACCATCCAACTGTTCTAATTCGGTAAGGACAGTCCGGGTAAAATCCTCGCCTGTCTCATCTCTTCAGCTGCTTTTGAAACGTCCCACTTTCTCTCTCCTCCCACTTTGCGGCGACTGAAAAAAAATGAGGACAAACTCAGTTCAACGTGGAAAAGTAGTTGTTATAGATCATTATTTAAAAACTTAGGATCCGATGATTAATTTTCTCAGAAACAATGATTCTGAAATAACAGTAGTTGGCTTCTCTGATTAAAAATTATATATATATACCTACACACACACACACACACACACACACACACATATGAGAAAATTAGATTTTTGATAAGAATTATGAAAATTAAATAAGAAGTATGAAAATGTTCAAGGATCTTTAAATTATATAGCTTAAGAAATAACCAAAGACATTCAGGGGGAAGTTTTTTTTTCTTTGTTGTTGTTATTGTGTTTGTATAAGTTTACTGACTTTGGATTTCTTTTCTTTTCTTTGTCCTTTTAATTTTTAGAATTAAATTAAATAAATTAAAATTCTAATTTTTATAAACTAACTTTTATCATTGGTAACCTTTCTCAAATAAAAATAGATTTTAAAAAAAGTGGAAAAGGAGTTTACACTCATGCCATTTTTGCACTACACTGTTACAGTGCTCTTATTCCACTTTCAACCTCCTATGGAATCCTGGGGCTTGCAGTTTCGGGAAGGGCATTTAGAATCCTCAGCCAGAGAGCTCTTGGGCCTCAGGAAACTACGAATCCCAGAATTCCACAGGAGGTTGAAAATGGAATAATAGCACTATAACAGTCTAGTGCGGAAATGTCCTCCAGTAACTCAGCAAGAGAGAAAGGACGTGAGGGATCGGAGCCTTGCCCTTCCTAGCAAGCTGAGGCAAAAGCAAACGGCCACGGCCTCCTCTGGTTTGGGTGTTCTTGCTCATTGATAGCTTGCTATCTTGACCATGGTGTTATGCTGCTTAGCTCCGCTTGTCCCAGTATTCATCTGTGAAATATTGGAAGGTATGTAACTAGAGTAGACCTATTCATTCAACAGCTGAATGATGAGCCAACGCATAAGTAGGTCCAACTGAGTCACTGGCTCTCCTCTAATCAGGATCAACAATAGGATTTAATCTGGACGTAAGTAGCAACGTTTTGGTTCAGGCGTCACTTGTCTTGTTGGGTAGCAAAGACCTTGGTGCGTCCTGTATAATTATTTGCCTTAATCAGGAGAATGCAGAGGGTTGGGGAGAGGACGATGCAGGCTTTTCTTGCTATTCCCTTGAGGACTCCTTGCATGCAGGGAAGAGCAAATGCTAGCTTTCAGGGGATTTGCAATTCTCTCAGAATGGTATGCTGTTTGCTCTGAAAATCACATTGTCTCCCAGCTACTAGCGGCAAAGGATACTCCACGCATGAGCATTTGTGTATTGACTACAGGCGGTTTGCCTTAGTTGGTTTTTCAAACGCCAAAGATGTCCATTTGAAGAGGTTAATTTCTGCACATCTTGGTGAAAATTTCTGCACCCTTCCCTGACTTTTAGCCAGTTTGGGAAACTAAGCCAGCAACGCTACGGGCTAGTGCACTGGCACAAGATGTTCCACTGGCCAAGGCAAAGGATAGTTGGCCCCTTCCCATCGTGTACAGACCAGCAGTTGGGTTTTCTTTGAACAGTGGGGACCAAGACAGTGTCCTCCACTGGACACTGGGCTTATCTTGTCTTGTAAGCTTATCTTGTAAGCAGTGAATGGTCTGTTTCAATGAAAATACGTCTCAAACAGCTGTTAGGTTCAAAGTGAGCTCTGTGCTTCAATGGTGTTGATATATGAAACTAACAGGGAAGGAGTAAGATGAAGGGAAATAATAATACCACTCTATTCTGCTTTGGTCAGACCCCACCTGGACTACTGTGTCCAGTTCTGGACACACAGTTTGGGAAGGATATTGACAAGGTGGAGTGTGTCCAGAGGAGGGCGAGCAAAATGGTAGAACGCTGGAAACCATGAAGTTCTAAAAGGAGTGGCTTAGAAAGCTGGGTATGTTTAGCCTGGAGAAGAGAAGGTTAAGAGGCAACATGAGAGCCATGGTTAAATATTTGAAGGGATGTCCTGTTGAAGATGGAGCAAGCTTGTTTTCTGCTGCTCCAGGGACTAGGACAAGGAGCAATGGCATCACACTATAGGAAAAAAAGATTTCACTTAAACATCAGGAAGAACTTTCTGATGGTAAACGCTATTCAACAGTGGAATACGTTGCCTTGGAGTGTGGCGAAGTCATCTTCCTTGGAGGTTTTTAAACAAAGGCCGGATGTCCATTTGCTGGGAATGCTTTGAGTGTGTGTTCCTGCATGGCAGGGGGTTGGACTTGGTGGCCAATTCTACAATTCTATGATATGTTTTGTTTTTTAACAGAAAGTACCATGGTGGATCATGCCTCTGTCACAGTTGGAATGTTTATGAACATCTTATGACATCACACCAGTTCTGCCAAAAGTTTAGAGGGCTTACAACAGTCCATGCAAAACCACATCTGTGGATTGTAGCAAGTGGAGCATGCAACAAAATGTTGTGGTGTACCTTTTTCTTCTAATAAGCAGCGACAAACTTATCCAGTCATTGTTGTGATGGGTTACGGGAGAAAAGGGCAGCCCTCTGAAGCTTTTTCTCTTTTTTTAAAAAACATCTTTTTTAAAACTTTGGGATTTCTGAAACCCACTCATGCCTCCTCTTGTTTCTACAGTCCTGTTAGCATTCACAACCTGACTCTGCTGTTAGGAAGGGTGATGCAAATATAGCTTATCTGTGTATATGATATTATCCGTATATGATACTGTCCGTACTACATTGTTATAGTGCTATAATTCCGTTTTCAACCCCTATGGAGTCCTGGGGTTTGCAGCTTAGGGAGGGGCATTTAGAATTCCCAGCCAGAGAACTCTTTGGTCTCAGCAAACTACAAATCCCAGAATTCCATAGGATGCTGAAAGGGGAATAATAGCACCATAGAAGTGTAGTGTGGAAAGGCCCACAGACGCAGGGCCTCTGACTTGCTAGAAAGAGATGAGGTAAAGAAATGTTTAAAATTGTGTGGATTCTGTTATGCAATGGCCAGCCTCTGTTTTGCCACATCCTTGTCTTTGAAGTCCAGACTTTTGATGGCTGCCTGGTACTCAAAGAAAGCCAGCAAAGAACGAGGACTCCTAAAAGGCAGCCCCTGGCCTCGTTTGCCGCGGCAGCCAAGAACGATGCCTCCGTCCCCAGCGGCACTAAAACTGTCTTCCCGCTAGCAGCATCAGGCCCAGGAAGACTTCCAAGGAAATGTTCCGGCGCCAGGCAGTTCTCGTTTCCCTTCGGCAGGCACGCCGCGAGCTTTGCTCCAACTGACCCCTTCAGAGACAGAAATAGCCACAGAGGGAGAGAGTGCTATTGCAAGGGATGGAGATGAGAGGGACAGAACAAACAAAGGCAAAGTGAGAAATTAAAAACACATGCATACACACACTCGCAGAGGAGGAACGCGGAAGATGGGAGAAGAAATTGAGGACAAGAAAAACGCTCCAAATGCAGATGGAGAATAGGTCTTTTACAAAGATCTTCAACATCTTTCACCACGAGGCATCTCTCAGCTATCATTAAAGCAAAGACGGAGCGTGTCCAGAGGAGGGCGACCAAAATGTTGGTGGGTCTGGAAGCCATGAAGCCATACGAGGAGAGACTTAGGGAGCTGGGGATCTTTAGTCTGCAGGAGAGAAGGTTAAGAGAGGACATGATAGCCATGTTTAAACATTTGAAGGGATGCTATGTGGAAGAGGACCAGGGTTGTTTTCTGCTGCTCCAGAGACTAGGACAAGGAGCAATGGATTTAAGCTGCAGGAAAGGAGATTCCACTTGAACCTCAGGAAGAATTTCCTGACAGTCAGGGCTGTCCGGCAGTGGAATCTGCTGCCTCGGAGTGTGGTGGAGTCTCCTTCCTTGGAGGTTTTTAAGCAGAGGCTGGATGGCCATCTGTCGGGAATGCTTTGATAGGTGTTCCTGCATAGCAGGGGGTTGGACTCGATGGCCCCTGGGGTCTCTTCCAATTCTATGATTCTAAAGCTGTAGAATGTCTGGCTCTAAAGATGCTGATGGACTACAGCTTCCATCAACCCTGACCAACCTAGTAAATAGTGATGAACAAACGGTACTCTAGTCCAGCAACATCTGGACAGCCAGATGTTTTAGAAGACAGGAGTCAGTGTGGTGTTGGTCTGAGTGTCGGGAGATCAAGTGTTGGGAGAGCAAGCTGAATTCTTGCTAGGCCATGGAAACCCCATTGGGTGACCTTGGACAAGGCACATTTTCTCAGCCTCAGAGAAAGTTGAAGGCAACCCTCCTCAGAACAAATCTTGCCAAAAAAATCTCTGTGAAAGGTTCACCTTAATGTCGCCATAAGTTGGAAATGACTTGATGGCACAAATCAACACAAAAACTGCATAGATATAGATACAGACATATAGTATGAACCTTGTGTCTGCAGGGGATTGGTTCTGCGCCCCCCCCATGGATATGGAAATCTGCGGATAGTAATGAATGCCCCAGCCCTGATCGCGGTGGGCCCTGGGCCTGCGGCTGGAAGCGGGAAAACAGCGGGCAGCGCATCCCATGCTCCCCACTGTTTTCAACCACGGATAACTGAATTAGCGGATTATGAAACTGCGGATATGGGGTCGTACTGTATAGTAAAACAACTGAACAGCACTGCTTCCAGACAGAATCTGGATCTCAGGATACCATGAAGTTGAAAGGGTTTTTTAAAAATGACTGATAGGCACAAATCAAACACATATATACACACGCACACCCACCCACCACTTATACAGCCTTGCAAATCAATCCACAGAAATTATCAGCCCATAAAAACATTCTGGGGAGTGGCAGATGAGGAGTGATCGGCCTTTCTTGCATTAAAAGACCACTGAATTCCTATGCTCGATCTAGAAAAGGGAGCTTTCTCTGGCAGCCCACCAAGTTTCTGCATACGGATCACAGAGGAAGCCTGGAGCGGGCACTGTCCTTTTTCTATTAGTCGCTTCCCTCATCCACATACAGCTCCTGGTCGCCTATGGTGAACAGAGGCATGCTTTAATACAGTGGTTCTCAACCTGCGGGTCCCCAGATGTTTGTGGACTTCAGCTCCCAGAAGCCCCAGCCACTATGGTCAATGCTCAGGGCTTCTGGGAGCTGAAGTCCAAAAACATCTGGGGACCCACAGGTTGAGAACCACTGCTTTAATACAAGACTGTGCTAACAGCTGTTGGGTCATTGCCTACACATATCACCTGTTCAGCACATTCAGTGACTTCAAAGTTCTGAGCTTTAAAGCCTCAATTAGTCCTGAGATTATGGTAAAAAGGCTGAAGGAAAAACTTCCCTGTTTTTATATCCAGCTACCTCGAGGCTGAGAGAGTGCAACTTGCCCAAGCACACCCAGTGGGTTTCCACGGGTGGGAGGGATTTGAACCCTAATGTTCCAAAGCTCTAGACCAGCACTCAGACTGTGGGAACTGTTCCCATGCCGTACACCCTCAATCAGTGATACAGCATAAATATTATTTAATTGGCACGGAAGATACAAATCATATACATTTACGGCAAGAAAGCCATGCTGGCAAGAGAAGTCCTTGTACGCGGCTTTTTTGCTTAGGGCATGTGCCCTACTTACCCCACCCTAGATACGCCTCTGGGGATGGGGGTTCTTGGTGCCGAAAACTATTGAAACTACTGATTTTCAGTTTATTCTTGTTTTCTAACTCTGCACCACTGAGTCTGAAATGACTTTTCTGAAAATCTCGGGGTGCACCCAGACGATGCCCCTACTGCTCACAAAGAAGAGGCATCATGCAATCATTGTCACCCATTCCCAGTCGCTGGTAAGAAAAAAGTCAGGGGGAAAGACAACAGAACATTGGTGGGCTGCTGGAAATTTAAGATGTTGCCAGCTGGACCTTTTATAATCTTCTTTGAAGGAGCCCATGCACTGTAAAAGACTGGTAAAGAAACTTTCAGTGTTTTCTTGCCCTCTTGGCTTTCTGAGGAGGATGCTGCACTTGTTTTGGAAATGCGTTGGCTGCAAAGGACTGTTGCAAACCTGATTTCAACAGAGGAGACAGTGGAGCCTCTCCCACCGGCTCTGCTGAGATGCCAGCTGCCGTTTGGCTCACCTGCAAATCATCCGCCAGCAATCCTCGCATCCGGCCGCAGCAGAGGGCGAGATGGGGGCAGCGGGGCGGCTCCATCAGCTTGGCTGAAAGACCAGCTGCCAATTTGGCTTTCCCTGTTCCTGCTTCCCTTTTGTTCAGGCTGGTTATCAAAACAATGGCCTGGATCCAAGATGATTTTTCTGGTCCTTAATGTTCCATTGAAATCCACCTGACAACTTTTAGAACAGAGGAGTGAATTTGCTGGCTTTCCTGTCCCTGCTCTGTAACTCTTAGGCTGTTTCCGCACCAGCCTGTTACAGCGCGATGATTCCCCTTTCAACCTCCTATGGAATCCTGGGGTTCGCAGTTTCGGGAGGGGCCGGCCGGCCCCTCCCGAAACTGCAAACCCCAGGATTCCATAGGAGGTTGAAAGGGGAATCACCGCGCTGTAACAGGCTCGTGCGGAAATGGCCTCAGATTGCAAGTCTAAGAGGTAGGGATGACCTCTTAACCTGTACAGAGCAGCTGGTAAATTGTAGGTGGTTTATGCAGTCAGCCCTCCACATTTGCAGGTTTGACTTTCACGGATTTATTTGCAAGTTTCTCCAGCCCCTGCCCCTCCTACATCAGGCATTCGTTTTCCAAGGGACCCTTCTCTCTCAGTGGCTTCGAATTGGTTGTGCAGCCCTTTAAAAAACCACCTCTGGTCCTCCTTTTCCCTCACCACAAATCACAACCACAAACCCTTTCCCAACACCCCCCTCCCAAAACTCAAGAGAGGAGATGGGAAAGAGAGAGAACACAAACACAGGCACGAACACACATTTTGATATTGCAGTTTCCCCCCTTTTGCTAGGATCCTGCACCCCTAACTCTAGCAAACGTGGAGAGCTGACTGTATATTATTCTTGTAATGTTGCCCTCTCTTAGGTTAAAGTTTATCCGCTCAGGAACTTCTAGTCTGGTTAAAATAGTTCTTGCGGTCTCTTGGTTTTACTGTATTAATGGTTAGCTTTATGCTCATTTTATTGTACTAAACACATTCATGTTTACCACGCTGAAATATTTGTGTGTATGTGTATGCACGCAAAGAAATAGTCTATACATTCTTATTATTAAAAATAAGAACGGTTGCTGTTTTTAAGTGAGCACAGTCTCCTTTGGGAAACTACTTGCTGTTTTCATTTATTTAAATTATGGAAATGGAAACGTGCAACGATGAGATAGGGAAACCAGCAAGCTGGCTTTACCTCCGCTGTTTGCAACCGCTATGCTAATTCTAAAGCTGTGCTGACATCACACAGGGCAATGTGGTTGCATCGTTTATTCCACCCCTCTGCAAAAATATTGGAATTTAAGAAAATCGTATCGCTTCTCACCAACCATACTGGTGAGTATTACGTCGTAAGGAAGCTGCAAATAGTCCATTGGTTCTCCACTTGCCTCCCCTGGAAACAGAAACCACACACGAGGAGTACATTTCCCCCCTGCAACCAGCAGGTGCAGAAAGATTTATTCTGGTCAACAACTGTAGTCAGCTGATAAAGTCCTACCTACGGTTGTACGAAGAAGCAGGCAAGGAAGGAGGCGGCAGAGAGAGCTGGCAACGTTTCAGCCTCTTCCCTTTGCGAGAAGTCATTTTTCCGGCAGCAAACTTTTACGGTTGGGACTCGGCTTCTCGCGCCGGATATGCAGCATGGGAGAAGGAGAGGGAAATGCAGAATTCCACATGTAACCTCCATCTCACCTTTGGGTGCATAATAAAGGGGATTCCCAGAGACCTCCAAAGGATGCAGAGAGGCCAGGCCCTCCGAACTGTGTGCAATGCAACTGAGAAATACCAACTTGAGCAGCAATACTTAAAAAAGCTAATTCTCCTGTTACTTTATCCAGGATGGAGCATACAAGGCCCTCCAGAAGTGACTAGACTGCAATTCCCATGATCTCACCATTGGTTATGTGGGCTACAGCTGATGCGTGTTTCAGTCCAAAATCTACCCTGGCCTTTTATTATGGTCTAATTGAGGAGAAACTGAGGTGAAAACTGTTCCTTCACAGACCCACTTCAAATGGGGTAGGCTGAGTAGTAGCTCCTCTCATGTAAAAATAGGCCTCAATAAGGGAAAAGGAAGGGAGATGGAATTTTTGTCCACATTGTAGTGGACAAAATTCTATTCTATTTTGTCCACTTGTCAGTTGCAAGAGCTTTCTCCACTGAAATGGTGCCATCAAGGAAGCGTTTTCTACCAACTCATGCTTTGTGCGCACTGCACCTAGAAACCTTTTCAGAAGTGCTTCACATGGGCCACTCTCTGAGAAAAGCACCAGTGGGGAACTGCTTCCAAATCTACACTGGGACTCAGCACCCAGGAAAAGCCAACTACCTCCGAGCCTTTCTCCCATCCTGTTTCCCCCCAGCACAACTCCTGAGACAGCATCTTTGGGAATGAGCAGTGGTGGGAGACCATTTTCAGTCAGAACATGCAACAGAGAGGAAGGAAGCAGCTGCCCTTTTCTCAAGAGAGAGAAAAGTCAGCGTTAAGTGCTTTCTAGTGTAGCTAGTCCTTATGAGTCATACCGCTATCTAAAAAAACAACCAGGTATATGTAAGGTAAGGGTGAGAATTGCTCACACATACTTTGTTGTACTGAAGAGACATGCATACAAGGGTTAAAGCAATCACACAACCATTTTCACGTCAGCAGGCACTTCTTCAGCTCAACAGGACTCATCTTTTTCATGAGCTGCAAATATTGCATGATACTGCCAGCCACAACAACACTTAAAAAAACACTTTCCAGAGATTACTTGGTAACCTTAGGCCACTTGTGTCTGTCTCGTCCTTGGTTCAGGGCCTACATTCAGCAGGAACCCACTCAATTCCTCACAATATCACTTTTAACGGCTGTGGCTCCATCCCAAGGAATCTTGGGATGTGTAGTTTAATGAAGTACTCTGCTAGGGAGTACTAGTGCGCTGTTCTGAAGTGAGCCCAAGCAGAGATTGAGAATTAAATCAGGGTGTTTTGGGGAGCTGTAGATCAAGAGTACACTAGAGCTCTTCTGCAGAAAAGTCTAAGTACCTCGTTAAGCTACAGATCCCAGGATTCCTTAGGATGGAGCCATGGCTGTTAAAAGTGGCTGAATTAATTTCAGTCCTGTTAATTCAAACCAGAAACTTATCTAGGGTGCGGCAAGTAGGGCACATGCCGCGGGTGCCCATGCCAGGGGGGTCGCAAAAAAAACAATGCATGTACAGGTGGGGGTAGGGGTAAGAAGGTAGAGTTGCAACTTCTATGCTTGCCCTAGGTGCCGTTTATGCTACATACGCCACTGATTCAAACCAAATTAAGTGTGTAGGGTTGATGCACCCTTAGTGCCCCTCAGAAGAATAAATCTAAGAGGCTATAAAGAAATTAGGAACGTGGATGAGATCCTGCCACATACATTTATCAGGCCATGACCTGGGATGATGAAGATCCATCCCTGACTCATCTCAGCAGATGGAGTCTACGTGTCTGGAGGAACACATGCTGAAGTACGCTGATGGGCTGTATCTCCTACCTTTGGGTCTTTTGCTCTTCAGCATGCAATGTTCCTCACCAATTTGGGGTGTTCTTTCATTTAAAAAGAATAAAAAAATCTATACATATCAAGTATCTTTCAGTCTGATGGCAAGACGAACGTAGTCCTAACACTTTCAAGAAGCAAGAGCAGGAAGAAGTCAGATCAGCACACCAGAAAGAACGCGGGGCTACGAACAAAAACATCAGCCCCACAGCAAGGTCTCTTTCTCTCTTGCTCTCCCCTCACCTTTCTATTGCATCTCATTCAGTTCGAAAAGTCATCATGACACAAGCGTGAGATATCTTCTCCCAGCTCCACCAGCCAACAATGTGAGGACAGAGATGAGGCAAAAGCACAACCCAATGACATCAGGACAGTGTGGATACTGGACTATGCTAAGCAGGCAGAAGGGAACGTTTGGATCTAAGCAGTAGATAAATATTTGCAAATAAATAAGGGCTCACCCAACAAGTTCTCCTATCTGGAATGTTAATAGAATTTCCAGTGTGGGGCTGTGTCAATCGGTCACACACAAAACCTATCAACACAGCTAGTGGTACATTAACAAGGCCCACAGGCATACTTTCTGGGTTTATTGGACTACTGTGCTCATCATGGGGGGAAGACTGGTGCAATATGAGAAATATTGATTGGGCAGCTTCTATTCTTGCAGAGCATGCCAATTCCCCATTCAGGCTTACTGTTTAGTGAACAGAAAGAGGGGAGAAGCTGTGGAGCTAGCAGGGCCCTAAACTGGAGGGGCAGCTCCATTTGGCCACACATTCCTCGGGGAAGCACTTTGGGGTGGGTGTGCTAATTGAATATCTCCATCACAAGCTTTCATTGATCGGTGGCTTTACTCTGATAAACACTGCGGTGAACCCGAGGGGATGAACAGGTCCAGTTCAATACTGGGCATCACCAATGGGAAACAGAGGCATGCCACAACTCTTAACAGAACTGCTGAACTTGATCAGCAGCAGGTTTAATACTGGGACAGCAGGCAGGAAGCTTTCAACTGAAACAGCACTGAGCACTAAAATTAAGAAAAATGTATCTGATGAGCTCATACTAGATGAGATACAAATGGGCTCCAGAGCCTTGCCTCTTTTACAGAGACTCTTATTTTTCCCTGTGATTCTCTATGCCCCAATACCTCTCCCCTTTTAACTTCTAGCTAGCACGGCTTCCATATAACCCTATTCCTGCCTTACATCAGAAGGAAATGATGGGCAATGGAGAAGGAAAAGACGGGGACAGCCTAGGACTGCCAGCCTGTGGAAGATCTGTGGATGGGTTCAGCAGAGAGAGCTGGCTAGTCCGCTCAACTTTTTCCTTAACACTGCTTTCGGCTCTTTTGCAGATGGTATTTGGGAATATAGGGCTGTTTTTCAAGAAAGTATAAAGAGGTTCAAAAGGCAGATCTTATTTTAGCATACCTTGAACAAAAGTGACCACAGCTGTACCTATAGTACTTTGATGCCACTTTAACTGCCTTGGCTCCATTCTGTGGAATCCTGGGATTTGTAGTTTAGTGAAGCACTTACAGCTGTTTGTCAGAAAGTTCTGGAGCTACTGTTGAGGGGAGTAGGTTGGAGAATTCTAAGTATCCCATCACACTAATTTTCACCTATTAAATTAAACCGCTCAGCTACTAATCCCAGGATTCTACAGGATAGAACCATGGCAATTAAAGTGGTATCAAGCTGCTGTCCAGTGTGGATACATCCCAGTACTAACCACCATTCATACACTACAGTCCCTCTGTCTGCACCAGGCAAGAGAGAAAGGTGGGAAGGCAAGATCATGGTTGCAAGAGGAGTCACTGCCCAAGTGTTTCTCTGCACTTTTCAAGTGACAAGGGGAGACTCCAGGCAGGGATTCAGAAATGCTAAAACCAGCCAGCATATTCCCCTGATGCTTGTTTGGGCCTGCCACATGAAGATCACCCTATATACAAGTAATCACAAACAGAAACATTCCAAGTATCTTGGCGGTACACAGATACTGTCTTTGCAATCAACATCTGGTGGAAACTGCTGTGTCTTGGTTCACAGTAAAAACTTTGTGTGTCCAATGCATGGGAAAGTTTTTGGACCACAATTCCCATAATCTTCTAGTCAACAATTTTTGGACCACAATTCCCATAATCTTCCAGCCAGCAGGGTGAATGGCCATATTGGTTGGAGGATCCTGGGAGCAGCAGCCCCAAAACTAACTTGTCCAAGCTCGGGCAATGTTTCTTATATGTGGGCATGATCAGACTGCACAGAGCTAGCTAAGAGCAGCTGCTTTTATTTGGTGAAGAGTTTGCATTCCAACATTGGGCAGATGTGAGGTTCGTATTCAAAAATAAAAAAGCAGGTGAAAAGCACAGGGGAGGAACTCACGAAAGACCTGCTCTCTCCCTTCCCCAGCCTTTCACAAAAAGGACAAAGCATGAACTGTGCAGGAATGGCTAAATACTACCCCTGTTCTTAAAAGCATCATGTTTAATTTTCCCGAGCTATTTACTGTAGAGCACAGAAAAGCTTTCCTTTTTCATATACATATTTACACTACTATTTTTTAAGCTGAGCGTAGATTAAAAACACACACACGAGGTCCTCCTCCCACCTCTCTTGCGGTGGCCCTGCCCCTTTCAAATGAGAGCTGAGTTAAGAAACACTTTTCCTAGTATGTGATTAAGAGGCTAGGAGAACACCAACTCTTAAATCTCCACCTGTCAGGCTTCCACTGGAGACAGCCAGGGACGGGCTGGGGAAAAAAAAGCAGGAGAGGGCAACCTCACTATTAACCCAAGACTACTCTAGAAGTCAAGGAATATAACCATGCTGCCATCACTTCCCTCTCTGCCACTTCAGAATTTGCTTCTGCGTTAGAGTTGCCAGAGTGAGAACTGGAGAAGGTTCCTGTACCTTTAATAGTTATGTTGAACAGGGAATTTCAGCAGGTATTATTTGCCACTTGGTTGTGTGGCAGGCAACATCTCCTGACATTTCCTCTTCTGCATAGCCAGCAAAGGTACAAAAGCCCTCTCCAGTTCTCAGTCTGGCAACCCCACCATGGTTACCAGCAGGGGTACTGAAAACCCCTAAGTCGAAACAACACCTGCTGACAGACAGGGGAAAGCAATGGATGGGATGGAGGGAGCAGGCAGTCACTTAGCAACAGCCTCATACACCTTCACTTTCTTGACAGGGGCCGAGAACTTGTGGTTCTCCAAATCCTATCAGCCCCATCCAGCCTGCCTAGCAATCTGAGAGGATGGGAGATGCAGTCTGTTAACACGGGAGGGGAACAGGTTCCCAGCCCCACTGAATTTGTTCAGGGCCTGGTCCAGACAAGTTCCCTGCAGCCTAACCTAAGACAACCAGAGATAGTCAGAGGCCTTTCAAGTTGCCATAGCAGAGAGCCCAGTATAACCATACAAAAGGGGAAGACGGCAAAAACACATGGCAAGTTGACATTAGCTCTGGGGGACACAATGCACTTGAAAGAAGCATATCACAGAGCAGCCATTATCCTCTCATTGTTTAAACTACCATGCCATCTTTTCAGGCTTTCCTCGTCCTGCGTCAGTTTTGTCAAAGCATGCGGCCCACGTGAAGACCCATGCTAGGAGAAGTGTGCCAAAGAATCCCAGAAGCCTTTGGGTCCCCCCCTCCCCACGATGGTTAAGAGTATCCATTAAAACGCTATCTTCACTACAGAAAAGACGCAGAAGAAAGGGACACAGCCTGCTGCTGCTGCTCCACCGTCAAGAACCAAACAGCACACAGTGATTTTGGGGGCGGGGGCCTCACCATGAGCCTGTGCGTCCCATAAAACGGAAATCTTTTAAAAAATAGTAATACATTTTGTTGCAACAGCTTCAGGCTTTGAAGACATCCCAGAGAGGTAAAAAAAGGTGAAGCGGAGGCTTGAGATGTGTCTAGCAGCATAGAAGAGGCAACTGAATCTACGGCCGGTGGGGAGGCACTCCCTGAGTGAGGAAAATGTACTTTTTTTTTTTTTTAGAAGATGGAATGAGAAGGCGAGTCTTGCCCATGCAAGTGGGGTGACTCTGTGACAATTTCTGCTTTTGCTGGTGCAATGACTGCCAACCATCCTACCCTTGCCCCCACGCTGAGAGTGAAGGAGGTCGAGGGGAAAGCCATTCTCCTGGGGCCATTTTCTTCCCCTTGTCCATTTCTTCTGGGGTGCACCACTTGCTTGGGGCCAACGAAGCTGGTTTTGTGGAGCTGGTTGGGGAAAAGGCAGAAAAAAAAGAGAGTTCTCTTGTTTCTTCTTCTTCCTCTTCCTCCTCTATTTGTTCTTTGCCATTGCCTTGTAAAGGGTGACACCCACGATGGCGGCAACAGTGGCTCCCAAGGCGACTCGGATCCAGAAGGACGCAGCTCCCAGGTCGATGTCGTTTAGGTGCCTGGAAGACAAGGGAATCAGCTTTTCCAGTCCAAAGGATAATGCAAAAAGAGGAAGGGAAGGGACAAAAGAGATTCATTTCTACAGCCCACTGGCGTAGGGGAGGACACCAATATGAGTCTAAATGGGTCTGAATTCTGTCTCCAGCACTAACTTCTGCATTGAACAGGAGGCACAGAGTGGAATATACCCAGAACATGCACAAATTCCTTACTTGCTGGTAGAGTCTTGACATTTTAGTCCCCCCGCCCCAAAAAAACATTTCCAGGCTCTTGGTACAATCTCCTTCTCAGCAACAGAAGAAGCTGCTGAGAACAAAATAACCTCTTGATTCATCTCCTATAGCCTGGCATTGGAAGCAGTTCTTCAGGATTTCAGGCAGAGATGATGCTTCCAAGACTACCCATCCCAAAATCCCCTTCAAAATGGAGATGCTTGGGGCTGACTCCAAGACCTCCTGCTTGCAAACAAACTCTGCATCACTCCCAGTAGGTGGGTCAGGCTTTTACTGCCCTACATAGCATTCTTTTCCCTGTCAGACTAGTAGATGCAAAATAAATTATGCATCATAAGCAAATACACACTAATCTAGATTTGTGTAAGACATACAACTCCCTCCTTTTAAATACCTCACTCCATTTTAGCATGGGGTTGAGAGAGCAAAAGACTTGTGTGCTCCTTTCCTGGGCTGCCATGTTTACGTGACAGGTAGGGCTGGGCTAGAGTTGTAACACCGATGCTTTCTACTTAGCATGGGTATAAATAGTGTGACAACTTCTGAATAATTTGTAGCAGAAAAGAGCTATTGCTGTGCCTTTCTAGGTCATTCTCCTTCAGTACCTATTCCTGTTACAGAGATAAAAATAAAATAAACATCCACGCTCGAAAAAGCCATGATCTTTGCATCAGTTATATGAATCCTCCAAACCAAGCTGTGTTGAACTAGAGAATACCTGTGAGAAGCACCAAAAGTAAGGACGAGATCTACTTAAGGCTCCAAACTTTTCAGTACTCTAAGACAGACTACAGTTATCCAGATATCTTCCACCCAAAAGCCTCTCTATCTATCCACTTTCAGTTCCTGAAACTGCTCCCTCTCAGAGGAACAGGCTTATGTGGCCTGGAGAGATGTATTAGTTCCAAGCATACAGAGAAGTGGAAGTAACAAACTGGCAGTTAACTCCCTTTTTACTAGTTAGAAGAAAATGCCTGCTTTCTGTAGAAGTGTACACTTGGCCCTCCATATCTGTGGATTCTGTATCCATTGGTTCAACCAACTACAGCTAGGTTGAATCCATGGATAAATCAAAAAGAAAAGTTTTATTTTGCCATTTTATATAAGGAACACCTTTTACTACACCACTGTGTAGTAAATAATGGGACCTGAGCATCCACAAATTTTGGTATCCGTGGAACCAACCCATAGGGGATACCAAGGGCCCACTGACTGGGAAACGACACTGTTCTTCCTTGGCTTCCGGGAAACCTTGTCGCCTTTGTGACATTAGCAGCCTCATACAGCAATTCCACTCTCCGTCTCATATTTATCCACAAGCATGGCAACCAACACACCATACATTAAAAGACTGCCATGCTTAACTGCAAAGGCTGAATAATGAATACGAGGATACAGATGTGAGCCACAATCAGCTACTATCTGAAGACATGATGGTGCAAGACCTAGGGCAGCAGAAAGACATTATCCTAAGGCTTGGGAAAATGTCACATAGGTGAAGCTGAGTGAAATCCAAAACCCAACTGCTTGCCCCAACTACAGTACAGCTGCTGGACCAATGGGACCTTGGTAAGTGAGTATTTACGCAAGTTACACTGATCTGTGGAGTCTATTCTGTCTAGGACTAATATGCAGATTTTGGCCAAAGGAAGCTGAAAGAAGGGTGCAGATGAAACAGGGCTCTAAGAGGGAGGGAGAGAAGCAGCAGTAACAGCCCAGGAAAAGAGCTGGACCACAAGTCTTCAGCTACTCAGCCCATGCAGATGGATAGCCACATTTCCAGCATCTAGTAGATATATTGCCCAAGCAGTGGTATCTATCTCCACTTGGACAAGCTGAATATTAAAGGAACCAAGATAAAATTAGATCCTTGAAATGGAAAGGATGTTATCACTCATACAGAGCACTTTTTCTAGCCCTCTTTCAACATATATTTCTTTTATCATATGCGCTGCCCCCGCCTTCTTCCTCCTCCCCTTACAGATATATTAGGATGTTTTAAGAACTGTGGTATAAATAAATAAAGCTCTTAATGCAGGGCCAAGACTGGCTCATTCTCCTCTGCCCTTTCTGGATTTAGCTGAGTATAAATAATGGATTTCCCACATTCCTCGGGGAGATGCTTACATTCATATGAGCCAGGGAAACACAGCATGCTCCCTCTTTGCAAATTCTTGACTTGGTAAAATAATAGGCTAGGCCAAGCCTTGGCACCAGTGTCACGTTTGCCTGTCTGAGGTGCAGAGTGGACAAAACAGCATCATTTTGTTTGCAACATCAGAAGGGCATGCTTTTGAGCTACACAGAATTCTTCTTCGGCATCACGTTTAAAAATAAAGATGGAAAATTGATGGGCAGGACCTGGCTAATTGCAGGGGCTGGCTCCCACTCATAAGATGAGAGCCTTTGTAAAGGAAGCTGCTGCTCGAAGGAACAGATAAGGGACACTGTGACCTTTTCACTGTATCTATAAAAGCTTGCCAGAGTTATTTAGGATTAAGCCATGATTTTTGACAGATGAAGGCTTTTGTGCTGCCTTTAGCACAAGACCTATTAATGAGGATGCCCACTTGGGTAGACTTCCTGTCTTGCCTTCTGTGGTTGGTCTGCTGCTGAGAGACAGCAACCACAACAGTACGTCACCACAAGCGATGGCATAGCTGTTTGAGATCTGGCTTGCTGTGTGAACATGTCTCTGCTAACAAACTATGGTTTGTTAACCAGTCACAAACCACAATTGGAAGGCATGGTTTACTGCCGGCTTATAGATGCTAGCCGCTGAAACAATGGGTTGTTGTGAGACATGCAGCCATAGCTCTCCTCTGACTTGTTTCCCAGGCTATCCACCCTGCGAAAGCAGCTGGCAAAAGGAGCAATAGAGAAACTATCTAGACATGCTACTGTTTGTTTTTCCACTATGCAAGTCATGGGTCAAGGTACAAACCATGGCTAACACAAACCATGGCTTATCATATTTGGAGAATACCCCCAAGGCAGGAGTGGAAAAACCATGAAGATGTGGGTACATCTACTGGTCTTGAGACATGGAAGCCTGTTGGGAAGATCTTTGTGGGTGAAGTGCCTGAAGTGCCTTGTGGTTATTTCACTTTTGGTTTTTCTGCTTGGCTACTAGTTAACAGGAACTGCTCAATGAATCTATATTTCCTCCCCCTGAGTGCAGTGCTAATGCTATTAATACTGAATGCTGTTAACTAGCTAACCAAGTTACGTCTTATGCTCATTTCAAATTTTGATATCTTTTAAAGGAAGTATTATTAACTTTAAAGTGTAATGATACTATAATTACAGTTGCCACATTTAAAATTGCCTATTCTGTAAATAAGCTATGAGCACACTACATAGCAGAGAATGTGCTATACAAAAAAACTAACTACAGTTAACACTTTACTACATTTCTATCCTGTCTTCTTCTGTGGAATAGGGATAGGTGGGATACACTATGTTTCTAAATAGGCTCCCATCCAGGGTCTTGCTGCATCCAGATCTATTTAGCTCCAGAAAGATTTGACTCATCAAGCACTTTTAGAGTGTGTCCTGGGACAAGGCCGGTCTGAGAAAAGATGGCTCCCCTTCACTTGCATTTCACCTAAAAGCTGCCTGTATTGGCAGCTGAAGCTGCTTCCACGCTGGAGGTGAAGTAGCATCCTTCATCTCGCCTCACTGAAGAGAATAGCTCAGGCAGGGCAGGGCAGGATTGGTCCTAACCCTGGAAGCTAAAAGGTAATATCCAAATGGTGTTTATCTTCATTCTAACTTGAATCTAAATGCTCAGATAAAATCTGAATGCTAAGTGTTCAAAGCGGAAAGGGTGCCTCTTAAAAACTTCACACCTCCAGCACTGCTTAAATGCTTGTACATTTTGCTATGATGGTCCAGCACAGTAGGTAAGAGAGTGATTCATGAACTGCAAAGTCCCCAGTTTGAATCTTCCCTGACATGAACTCACTAGGCAAGACTGTCTCCCTCAGCCATAATAACTTCTGCCCCCCCCCCATTCCAGCCACACAATTTGTGTGGAGTACAACTAGATTAAGATGTGTGAAATGCACTGAAGAAGTATTGAGTATTATGGCTTGAATGTTTTCACTAGCCCCCATTTTGGCCTCAGGTGCCAAAACGGCTTGGGTGTCCCCAGAAGTAGTCCTCGTAACGCCTGACTGCTCACCGAAAGGAACATAAACAAGAATGGAAGGAAATACTAACGGGAAGGTGGCAGCTGAGGCCAGCTTGGCGTAGATGGCGGGGCTGGGCGCTCCCTGTCCGTTGCAGGTGAAGTAAAATGGCGGCGGGAGGCGGTGCTTGTAACAGAACTCGGCGGGCGAGAGGCCGTGCTGTGGAGACGTCTCGGGTAAGTCTACCTTGGTGGCCACAAACACACAAGGGATCTGTCCATCCATGTAGTGCTGCTGCAGAGACAACCATTAACAGGGGGACAATGAGTAAAAACACACAGAAGAAAGGGTGCTAGGTTTTTGGGAGGGGGAATTTTGCAGCAGACCAACAGACTCTTATTTGCCTCCCCTTCTGCTCTGGCTTTCCTGCTTTTTTTTTTTTTTTTTTGGTTGAAGCGTGAGCTCCGTTCCTTCCTATTTTCCCTATTCTAGAGAATGCAAGACAGGATACCGTCATCTGTAAGATTTGGGACAACAGAACATTTGAAACAGGGAAGGTTCCTACCTAGCTTTAAATACAGAGATCCACTGAAGACTGGAAGGATTATAAGATCCACAGCCACTCAGTCTCCAAAGAAATGTGTATTTTTAAATCTGTTACACACTTTTTAAATTTAAGCCAAGGATCATGGTGAAAAGGCTCCACATACAGCGTACATTTGATTATGGTTGTATATGCCTTGGAAATGTTCAGATACTAAGTGATTTATAAATATTCATAAATGAAGCAACAGCAGTGAGAGAAAAAGGAAGCAGAGAGAAGGTGTTCACCCTCAAGATACTGACCCTTTTCTTATCCTATAAAACTGACAGGGAGAAAATTTATGACTTCAAGAAAGCAGGAGGAGACGTCTTTGTACAGCAAATGGAGCACACTGTCACAGGATTCATGTGAAGGCTCAAGCAGAAATATGGCTTTGAAGAGGTTATTTTCAGAAAAGGCTTTTAAGCTGTTGTTGCTAGTAATGGAGTTTCTAATATAAGAAGCAGCTTGAGTCTGCTATCAAAAAACTAGGGAGAAATAAGAGGGAATAGCTCTCCTCACTGGTATTTATTTCCACTTTATAAAAAATATTTTAAAACCACCTCCCCTCCTTATGGATGCCAGGGCAGTAAGCAAATCTAGTTAAAACAACTAAATATCGTTATATAGCTAATCATGATAAAACATATCAAAACCAAGCAGGAAAACAGTAAAACAGCTCAAGACAATCGTGCAAAATGCCTCCGGAAGAAAGAAGATTTTGAGCTGGCACTGAAACAGGTGCAGGCATGCCAGCAGCCACACCTCCCTGGTAAGATTCTTCTGTAATCGGAGTGCTGCAACCAAGAAGCTCTCCATCTCATTTTAAAACTTATTTATACAAAGAAGAAATGAGAGCCACACAAATGACTGAATGATTTTTTCCCTACACTGCACAGACAGGGCAATAATCAACTGTAAAGGATACAATAAATGTTACTTCTTTTTTATGGAAGGGTCTTTTTTGTCACCATTCACAATTCTGTGCTGATAAGAAGCCACTGAAGTCACCACATGTTGGCCAGCGTAGCTTTGAATCTGTGTCTCATTCCAAACATACCAGTGTATTCAGTAGTTACATCCATGCATTCATTAAAAAGCATGAAGATAATCAATTAATTAATCTCCATACCCTTCTTGTAAAGTTCTACACCTTGCTATTAATTCTCCATTTGAAGCTGGTTCTCATGTTTTTCTCCATTAAAGAGTTATATCCAAGTCCTCTACAGTTTTCCAATATTTGTGCTGTAAGTGTTGTTAAAAGATACTGACAATGATGTACACATTTTTCACGCTTACTTTACGAACCCTATTTTGGACTGAAAAAGGCAGAGTGACAATAGTCTACCATCATGCTCCCTACATTAAGCTGTAATCTGATTTATATAATGATGTCTTTTTTTCAAACAACATGAATTTTAGGACACAGGAGCCACACACGTAATAATGGTAGTCTTTGATGGCAGCCTCTGCCCTGATTACATGTTAACACTGATACATATATTAACACTGATATAGATACAAAAGATTATTCCAGTGATTAATACAAAACAATCAGTGCTACGCTCACAACCAATTCTTCAACTTTAAAATTGGCACCACACCATCTCAAATTTGGCCTAGTTGTGAACATGCAGCCAGTGCAGCTGCCACAGAATCATTGGAAATTAAGGAAACTAGAAATTAAGAACTTAAGAGGAGGGGTTTTGTGCTATACCTCTGAGAACTCCTCAGTCCATATGGTTGCCCTAACTGGAGAGTACGGTGTGGTGTAGTCCAAAGAGAACAAGTTTTCACATTTCTTATACGGCTGAACCAAGCACAATTCTTGCCATTCCTGTGAGCTTGCCACTGTCTAACTCACTGGGCTGGTGATGTCCAGACCTTATCACTCTAGCTTTGATCTCATCCTACAGACCTGGCCATGGCAGCATCCCTTCTTAGATGTTTCCGAAAACACTGGACCACTTAGTTATTAGCCTGGGTAGCAGGAAGGAAAGAACCTTACCTTATAAACACTAGCACAGTAGTTGAAAGACTTGTGGTCTGTCACATCATACAATAAGCAGGCAACATCACAAGATGCATCTGGTGCCTTCACAAACTCCATGTCCACATCAATCTCGTGCAGCTGGAGAGAAATGCAAAGAGGGAGTTCACTATTTCTGAACCATTTTGTGGTGGCTTTTTGTTCTCTTTTGCTGTTTGTGTCTTCAAGTCATTTCTGACTTCTGGGGAGCCTAAGGGGAACCATCATGGGGTTCTCTGGGGCTGAGAGTGTGTGATGTGCCCAAGGTCACCCAGTAGGTTTTAGTGGCGGAGCCTGGAGCATGTGGAGGGGGCGGGGCTATGATGCGAGAGGTGTGGCCACTGTGAGTGGGGGCAAGGCCAGGGTGCCTGGGGGCATGGCTACAAGTCAGGACTCCCCAAAAACATTGCCACCCGGGGTGAATTGCCCCCTGTCCCTACCCGACTGGTGGTTTTCCATGGCTAAGCAAGGAATTAAACCTTGGTCTCCACGGTTGCAGTCCAAAGCGCAAACCATTCTCTTCCGACAGGCCTTCCCAGACTAGTGCTCCACCGCCTCCCACCAACTGTCTTCTTGTTTTTAATAGTTAATGTGTTTTAGGGGGTTTAGATGGGTTGGTGGGTGGGGAGGATGGGTTATGTTTTAATTGCTTTTAATGTATTTATATACTGTTGTAGTACCACCTGGATCTGATGGGAGAGGCGGGATATACATAAATTTTATTATTATTATTAATATTATTACATCATACTGGCTCTCTTAGATCTCCTTTATATGTTCATTTTTCTTCCCATAAAAGGGAGCACATGCGTAAGTTTTATTCTCATCGGACAAAACCAAACTTCTGACGACTGATGTACAGGGAAACCTGGAAAGGTAACCCTGTTTCTGTCACCCCACTTCTCTACCTTTGCCCCCCACCAATCTTCAAACTACAGACCTGTTTTCGGTATCACATGGTAAGATGTTGTGTCCATTAAGGGCACTAAATACTCAAAGTCATATATTTGGCAAATATTTTAAAAAGCAATAATGAAACCTGAGAGCGTAAATAAAGTACATAAAAAAAGGTCAAGAAAACATATTGTTTATTATTTCTTGCTAGACTTGTGCCTGGGCTAAGTTTTAGCTTCTGAGAAGCTGTAACTCTTGGGCCCCTCAAACTCTTGGGCCCGTCTTGGCCCTTCAAACAAACTATTCTGGGCATGCTACATTGGATTTCTTCACTCATCTCTTATTCACATGCAAAAGATCACCTTTCCTGTTTTTGAAAGTCTCTTTCATTTCAACAGTGACTTCATAGAAGCCACAAAGGGAACTGCAGTTCCTGAAAGGTGAGCCTGAAGCCTCTGGTTCAACATACTTGGCTAGCGGTTTGACCCTTCAGTTCCTAGAGAAATGGCTACAATTTATTTGACAAAAATCTTCTTTTTTATCAGAGAATAGATTGCCTTGGAGAGTGGTAACTCTCCATCTTTGGAGGTTTATAAACAGAGGGTGGGTGGCCATTTGCTGGGAGTGCTTTGAGTGTGGGTCCCTGCACGGCAGAGGGTTGGACTCGATGGCCCTTGTGGTCTCTTCCAACTCTAAGATTCTATCATTCT
Organism: Iguana delicatissima; assembly: GCA_948472985.1. Lineage (NCBI taxonomy): Eukaryota > Metazoa > Chordata > Lepidosauria > Squamata > Iguanidae > Iguana > Iguana delicatissima. The sequence goes on along the minus strand of CAOKZL010000074.1, from coordinate 976,883 downwards.
TTTTGTATCGGCCTTTCCAAACCTGGAGTCCTTCAGCTGTTTTACACTACAACTCCCATCCCCAGGAAGCAATTTTTTTCTGGAGCGATAATAGGGTGTTGCAGGTTCCTGAGGGAATACACTGCCCTCCTCCTTGCTGGTAGGCCTCATCTCCATAGCAACCAGCCTACTCAGAGCTCTCTGGCCCCTCCCTAAACTGCAAACTCCAGGATTCCACAAAATCTTCTTGGGCAGCCAATCACATGAAGTCTTCGCCTGACCCAGACAAACAGATAAACTTGCACATTTATAGTAGATTATGCAAGGATCAAGTTAATTTCCTCCTGGCCTTGCTGTCATCTGATAAGGATTTGCCATCACTTTCACTGGAATGATTGGCAGTAATGTGCAACAAGGCCTTTGCTGAACTGCTACCCAGCTCTGTGCAACAGGAGGTTACATGGAACGGCATCCTGACAAAGGGTTCTTCCATACAAGACTTTTATTGTATCATCTCCTGCCTTGTTCTTGGAATTTTGCTGGGGATCCAGATATAACCCTCCAGCTTTCTTCTCTTCTTTTCTTACCAGGGAAAAAAATCCACTAAAAGAAGGAAACAACAGAAGAGCTGCTTTAGCCTTTGGATGGTAGTGCTAGGAATACTCCATCTGGAGAATCCTCAGTTAGCTGAACTTGGGTCCAGCTGAAATGGATGAGATTAGCTACACATGGCTTTAGTTCCACCTTTTTCAAAAGGAACTAAGATAAACTAAGTCTGAATTCAGCCCAGCACCTCCCTCTTTGCACGTCTTCTTACACTGACTGGAAACTGTATTGTGACTTTTCTGATGGGCACATTTCTTTTGGATTGCTTTTAGATTTATAATTCAATTTCGTGCTCTACTAGTTACAAATTAATTAACAATTAATTGATTAAATAGTCTGCTGATTTGGTTTTCACTGGACTGTTGGCTATCAGCTGTTTCATTAAAAATCCACATATCTGAATACCTCCATATGGAGAAGGAAAGTAGGGTATTAAATGTTTTAAATATAATTTTGAAGATGTATTTAAGTTAGTTTAAAAGAAGAGATCAGTGGTTAAACTTAAACGGCAAAGAGATAATAACAGAAAATTAATAACTGGTAGACAAGAGGTGTTAATGTCAGTATTTAGACCAAATATTGTATCAAACAAAGCAAAACAATCTATTTTTAAGAATCACAATAGGAAGACTTACTATTAGGTACTTTTCCTGCCCGTTCACTTGCACAGTGTTAATGGTATAGGAGAACCCTTTTCCCTTGGATTCATTCTGGGCCTGGAAACAGAAGAGAAAGCAAGGATTTTTATGTTTTGGTGTCTCAGAAGCCACATGCATAGAAATATGGATTTAGAAAAGATGGCATGAACAACGCTTCTGAAGCCTCAATCTGACAATCTTGGCCTCAGACAAGAAGGCACTTCTTTGGTCAGAAAAACATGCATCTTTTCAGAATAATGGGGCCATGCTTCTCAAATTATCTGATGAGATGGACCAGTGTGCTAGGGACCAGTATGTCATTTCAGCCATATTATTATACTGTTGGCATAATTTGCTGGAAACTCCCCAAGAGCCAGCAGCTCACAGCTTGTGGACCAGCCCCAAATCTGTAGATCAGCAGTTTGAGCAGCACTGACCTACAGAGAACTATAGACCGTAGTCTTGTCCTACGATGTTTATTTGAAAAAAGCAAAGAGTAGCTTCTTATTGCTCCAAGAGTCAGTGCAGCAGAGAGGTCAACAGCCTGAGCACTGAACTAGGAAAGCTGTACTCAAAAGTCACTTCTGTTATCAGCTCACAGTGTGGCTATAGGCCTGTCTTCAAAATAAACCCACAATAAGGGTCAGAGTACCAAACTGGAGCTTAGGAGATCCAGGCTCTCTTCACCACTGAGCCATGATATGCACCGGGTGAGTGGGGGCCAACTACTCTTTTTCTGCCTGACGTACCTCACAGGGCTGCAGGGAGAAGGAGCACCAGACACAAAGCCTTGAGCTTGCTGGACAAAACAAGCAGCATACCAATGGGATGAAGACATAACTAAGAAATGTAGGCAACTGGACTGCAACAATTTGCTAAGAAGCTGGCAGACTGTCCATGCTGGCTGCAGAGGAAGAGAAACTCCTTTTGTAGCCAGCATGAAAATGCAGGCAACTACTCCCTATTTAAAACAGCCTCCTATCAAGTGGACGAGTGAGCAATCATTCATCGGCCATCATTCACCAGCCTAGCTGTCTCTCAGTCAGAAGGGCTCTTCCTTCCCCGGGGCTGGCCCAGACATAAAACAAACCTGTGAAGGAGGGATGACGCAACCTGTCACTTCTTCACTAGTACCCTCACTTGCTGAATGGATTCCTGGCTGCCTATGGCAAGCAGGTAAGTTGTTAATGAAAAACCTAATTCAGGCAACTTGCCCAATCTTAGCCTGAGTCTACCATTTCCACCATCAGGATGATAACACTGATCACCTTTACAAGGCTGTTGTAAGGATTAGCGAAAGTGACGTTACATTATGAACTTGAAGCCTGCCAAGTCAAAAACTTTAAAAGTACTTAATAAGTGCTAAATATTTGCTAGCCACAGAGTTGGAAAGGCAGGTTAGAGTCTTGTAGGAACAGTTCAGAGTTGCCCAGCAACTGAGTAAAGGAGGCTGAAGATTTCAGTATCCAAGACACCAAAAAGCAAGAGACAATATTTTGGAACACAAATCTCAGAGGCACAGTTTGGTTATGGATTCCTGTTTGATTCTGGCCTCAGTTCTCCATCTGTAAAATGGGAATAAGAGACAATATGACAACATGGGCTAAACTCATCCCACTAGACATACTGGAGGAGGAACACAATGCTGAAGGCTGAAGAAGACTTGCTCAATGCCTCGCAGCAAACTCATGGTGGAAAAGGACTCTTGGGCCCAAACATTGGCAAAAATCCAGGAATGAATGGAATAGTGAATGCAGAGATTTCTTATAGCTCTCCTCTCATTCAGACAATCTTCCCATGGTTTTGTCCACCTTTTCAGAATCACCACACGCTAGGGTAAGAATGAAGGAGGGTTTAACAGAGGGCAAGAGGAGAATCCTCCACACTCACCGCCAAGTTCTTCCCAAGAAAGGCCTGCAGGAATGCAGACTTGCCAGCACCCCGGGATCCAACCACTTTGCAGAGGAAAACATTCCGATGGGTCTGGCCCTTCTCCAGGTCAATCCTTTTTTCCCGTGTAACTGGAGCAGAAGAAAGCAGAAAGGGGGAGAGGTGGGAAATGAGAAAAGTATGCTCATGGTGACTCCCTTTCCTTCCATCTGTGACTAGACAGTCTCCGCAGGCAAGCCACTGTTATTTATGCAGAGCAGGAGGCAGATTGTCACCTTTTGTTTCCACAGGTGAAAGACTGTGCCCAGTCCTCCTGCCCTCTTTCTGCATTCAAGGCAGAAGCAGAAGCTTGAGTGGCAGCAGGGAGGGCAAGACCTGTGGGTTTGCCAGAACAGAGGAGTACCCCCTGCCCCATTTCCAAGGGTGTTCGAGATTTGGAAAGCAGTAGTGAGATGACCCACCTGTGATGGCATGAATCTGAGAGTCCTGCTCAGAGAAGATGGGGTAACCCAGGTAGCCCAGGTGCTCCAGGCAGCGATGGACATCCAGATAGGCAACCAGACTAGGGAAATCCAAATACAGAGAAGACTGCCCATTACAGGGAACCAAGAAGGAGCTCACCAAGTGTGAAGCGAACTGGTTTTAAGGAGGGAAGGCAGAGAGGGGCTGCGCTTACGTCCACTGGCAGAGGAATCCATGCAGGGAAAGCAGGCCTTTATCAGTGGTGCATACCGTGTGGTAGAGCTCGGGGCCCCAGGGCATGAAGGGGAACACGTTAAAGAAGCTCTGCAGCTCGGCAGGTGAAAGGGCACCGTCATGGTCCTACAGATAAGCAGGGGAAGAAATGAGCAACTGAGTGTTGATCTCTCCTCTTGCTACCCCTTTTACCTCAGGCAAGAGACAAGCCTAACCTTCAAAGACTATAAGAAGCCATACTTTCTCTCTTGCTGCCAGCAAAGGGAACACCAGTCTAGTCAGACCACTAGATTAACAGCTGTATGGAGCCTGTCTCCTTTTTCAGGGGGACCCTCCCTCCATTATCAGTTGCCCTTTAGTTGCAGAGAAGCTGAGAGAGGCAGGAGGAGCGGACAATTTGGCCCCAGCTCTCATTCAGAGGACTGGTGTGCCTCTTTTCTCTTGACACGTCAATATCAGTACCCTCTGATTGCAGAAAGAAGGACAACTGCCTACCGTTACCAGCAAGACCACTGCAAGTTTCAGAGGCTGCTATCTCTTTCTTCCAAAAACAGTATCAGAACACCTAGCTAGAGGAGGAACAGTTGCAGGAGTGTCCTTCTCACTCAGGATGAAGTGAGAAAGGATGAAGTGAGAAGGGAGAGGAAGATATAGTGGCTGTAGCCCCTCACCAGAAGAACCAGGGCTGGTGAAATTTAGGCTGTACATCTTCTGTCTCATTAAAGGAAGACCAGACTGGTTTCATCTGAGTGGAAATGCTCCTTGAAATCCCACTCCTTTTGTTCCTGCACCGTTAACCTGGTTGCCCTTCCCTGCCCTTCCTTCCAGTTCTATCAACTATACTCCTGAGGGTGCGGCCCATGACGTTTATTCTGATGCACATACAGCGTCCAGTTACTATAGGCATCCTCAGCACCTCTTCATCTTCTATGAGTTGGCAACTGTGTAGGCTGATGTCAAAACAGTACATTCTGACAGCATCCTGCTCAGACAGCATCTTCCTAACAGTGAAATAACATGATCTACAAACACACACACAGTACACTGTCAGCCCCACAGGAAACTGAAGCTCTAAAGGAATCCTGACCATTAATCAGTCATCCTTAGTTTCACAATTACACTCAGGTATATAGGGGTCCATTAAAGGGAAGGCTGCCTAATTTTACTCCATATTAGCCAATAGATTGCTCTCTCTCATGCATTTCAGAACACTAATGTAACAGCCAGCAAACAAAGCTGAAAACATCCTTGTGCAAAAGGAGTCTGTTGCAACTTGTGGAGATGGTTTACGGATGGCTGCATATCTGTTTTTGTCTGTTTAGATACGAAGTCCATTGTTAGCTATTAGCTACAGCACCTAAATGGGACCTGCATGTTCAGAGGTAGTACAACTTCAAGGCTGGGTGGACAATGCACAGCAGCACCAAGGGGATGCCTTTACATTCCACTGGGGCTTCCTTGAAGACACTATGGTCTCCACTGTTACCAGGATACTGGACTATACAGAAAGAGCCTGGAAAGGTTACTTTTCTGCATCACAGCTCCCATAATCCCTCAGGCAAGATGACCATACCAGTCAGAGGAGTATCAGAACTGTATTCTCAGAGTTTATGCAGCAAAGAGATCTTATGTACCCAGCTTCCAATCAATCTATGGGTCATTTTAGATGGTGAATGTGCACAACGGGGGAAGCAACAAGGTGCAAAGGGTCTAGCAGGAGCTGTGATGGCTTACAGAGCCAGGTTCAAAGAATCCAGAGTCTGGGAGAGGCAGAGGAACTTGCAAAGGACTGCCTCACTCATCACCTGTGCAACTAGGTCAAGGTTATTTGAAGGACTGCATTCTTCCCTACGAACCAGTCTGGGCCTTGGGATCTGCTGGAGAGGCCTTCTCTCGGTCCCACCACCCTCACTTGGTGAGAACACAGGAGACAAGGTCTTCTTTGTGTTTGCCCCCAAGCTCTCGAACTCCCTTTCCAGAAAATTCGGACTGGCATCCTCCCTACTATCCTTCTGTAATCAGATATTTTTATTTAGACAGGCATTCGATGCATGATTATATGTGGTCTGTCTAATACAGATGTGCCGAGTACTGTATTTTGACCAGTAATTGAACTTTATGTATTTTACCATTGTTTTAATCCTTTCAGTTGTTTAATTACATTTTAACTTTTGTATTGTATAAGTTTTTAACTTTTTTAATCTGTAAGCTGCTTTGAGTCCCAATCCGGGAAGAAAAGCAGGGTACGAAAAAAGATGGTAACAACAACAACAACTATGCGGCTCACCTTGTCATGCTTCTCAAACATCCTCTGCAGGAATTGGTAGGCAAAGTGATTGAGTTCCGTGGAGCAGTCATGGGGCACCCGGATCCTGAAAAAAAGGAGGGGTCTTGGTCAAGGCAGAATCTTACAAGGGGATCTCTCAGACTCCTGCAAACTTCATGGTCTTTTTTCAGTCAATGACTGAGTGGGTGAACACAGACCCTCTGTAAAACATGTGACTGGAATCCACCCAGCTTAAGGCAAGCTCTAGACCTGTTCAACAACGACACATACCTAGGAAGGTTACTATGTAAGAGTTTGTTTTACCTTCCTCAAGCTGATTTTTTTAAATGTGCTGGAATAGAACATCTATCAGCCCCAACCAACTTGGGTGAATGAAGCTGGGGAAAATCACAAGATGAACCCAGAGAAAGGGTAAAAACACCAGTTCATTAGACTTCAGAATCATGTTTCCATAGCTTCACACATCAGTGGTACCTTCTCCCCTCTCCCAAAGAATCTAAGAGGGCAGTGATCTACTCACGGTGGGCAGAGATAGTCATCCATCAGCTCTAGTGCATCGTCGTAGCCAAAGCGGCGTAAGATGGTCCACGTAGTTTCATGTCGCCCCCGCTGGATGAAAAGAGTATTGAGGAACAGGAAGCCTGGAAGACAGGAAAGGAGGATTGGATCCAACTGTGCTTGCGCAGTAACAGAAAGACACAACAAAACTGCCCCAAATGGAACACTCTCACGTTTCAGCACGTGGACACCAAGCAAAAGCCTGTCTGTGGTGCTTTCTCGGCCCACAGTGAGTTGATCACGAAGAAACACCCTCAGCAGGACACGGCATCTCAAAACATGCAGATGATCCTGCGTGCATCTTGCCATGGGCAAGGCTGGGAGGACACCACACTTAACTTCTACATGCGCTTCACCCATGCTAAGTGCACATACACTAACTGCGCAGATAAGCCCTTGCTCTTGAACAACCACATATTGTAACTGGGGCATGTGTGTAATTTTTGCAGGTTGAATTCCCAGCTAGGAGGCATAGTGCACGGAAGACTGTCATGTTATCCTGATTTAACCTCAAATGCTCCTATACATTATTTTATTCAAGAAATTTTCCCAATTCTCATTTCAGCTTCTCCCCATGCAGCACTAAAAGACGTCCCCTTATTCTCCCCCTTCAGTTGCCTTGCTTCTGTCAGTCCAACTGCTAAATTGTTCCCGGGGTTACTAAAACAGAATGAAACCAATTCAGAGTTGCAACAGAAAACAAGGAATGTCTATTAAAGTAAGAGCATGTTCAAACAGGAAGACTTTTCAAGTTACAGGACTCAGCTCTCTTCAAAGAAGCAACACTGGAGCCCTTAGGGGCACGGTCTAACTGGCTGAACAACCATGGCATCAAAGCACGGCCCTGGGCTAGACACAGACCTTCGCTCAGCTGTCATCACTCTTTCTCATCCACCAAGAATTCTGAGATCAGCCTCAAGGGCCGGATGCAGAGGAGCTCTCTGCCGTAATTACCATTGAGTGTCAGGCCATTGTCCTGGACCCCATCTGTTGTGTTCTTCCAGACCACCATTTTCACATCTTCTAGAGCCTGAGGGGCCAACGGGTTTCCAAAGCAGGACTTCTACTTCCCAAGAGAAACAAGGAAGCCAGTTAGAACAAGAAGAGAGTTCTAAAAATAAAGCATCGTTGCTACCCATGAAGCATCATGCCTACAGGAGAAAAAGGTGACCACTCAGCAATTCTTGGGATATTAATATCCCTAACTGTGTGTGTTCTGTGTGATGGTTGGATCCGACACACAGTGATTGGTTTGAGAATCGCAACTCTTTTGAAGTAAACAAACAAACAACAAAACCAAAGTCTCTCTTCTTTTGCTTATTTAAGGTGGCAGGATGGATCCCACTACCACTTAAACAGAAACATCATCTGAGAACACAAATCACGAAGTTACAAGGACAGAGAAAGCAAGACAGGATGAAAACTGAAATCCCAAACCAACATGCTAGATACAGAAAGATCTGCATTGCCAGTCACATGTAATGGAGCCCTGGTGGCGCAGCGGTTAAATGCCAGTACTGCAACCACAAGGTTGTGAGTTCAATCCTGCCAGGCTCCAAGGTTGTGACTCAGCCTTCCATCCTTTCGCAGGTCGGTAAAATGAGTACCCAGCTTGTTGGGGGCAATTAGCTAAAAATACATTGTAAACCGCTTAGATAACACTAGTTGATAGGCGGTATAGAAATAAATAAATGCAAATGCAATTGATAAAATGTTTAAGACTGGGACTAAATGGATTCAAAACTATTCATACAGGAATTTTAGTACATCAGAAATATGATTTGGAAGCCAATAAGGTCCATGAAAACACAGCAACAGCAAAGGATATTGGGGAAAGAGGGTCATTCAGGATAGTCAACTGACTAATATGTCATCCTTTAGATAAGGGATGAGGTATTTTTTTATCCTTTTGAGGTTTCAGACTACAATACTCATATTTCCTTATTAGTGGCCACACTGGTTGGAATTTCTATGAGTTGTTCCAGACCACATGGAAAGCCAAAGGGTCCCCACTCTTGTTTTCAGCCTTATGGGTCCAACTTCCTGATCATCAATAATCTTCAGCCAAGTTTAGGGGATGCTTTTTTCCAACTGCCCAATTCATACATTTCTGTATATGACCCTCTGAAACAGAATACATGAAACTGTCCCTTTTAAACTAGACTAGCTATTTTGTTAAGGTGCCCAAACCTTCCAGATCCAAAGATCTTTTTCAACCTGCATTAAAAAAAGCAAAAGTAAAATAAATTTTGTTCTCAGTAGGCTGACAGGGTAAATCTGTCTTGAGAATTAAGGTAGCAAGAACAGATTATGTGAAGTGAAACCACAGCCAAATAAATCCTCGTCCAGAGAAAGAGTCTGAGTGGTGGGGACTGGGAAAAGGTTTGTTTCAAATCTTCAGAAAAATAACTTTGCTATGTATTTTTAGTGGGAGGAAACCCTGTGAAAGGAAAACTTCACTTTACCAAACATAAGCAATTTAATACATCTTAAAAGAACAACAATAGAAAGCCTACACTTAGGCAGAAAAAATGGAATGCACAAATATAGGATGGGGGACACGTGGCTGGATAACAGTATGCATGAAAGAGATCTAGGAGTCTTGGTAGATCACAAGCTGAACGTGAGTCAGCAGTGTGATGCGGCAGACAAGAAAGCCACCGCAATTCTTGGTTGCATCAATAGGAATATGGTGTCTAGATCGAGGGAGGTAATGTACCACTCTATTCTGCATTGATTAGGTCTCATTTGGAATCCTGTCTCCAGTTCTGGGCAACTCAATTCAAGGAGGATATCAACAAGCTAGAACATGTCCAGAGGAGGGTGACCAAAATGGTGAAGGGTCTGGAAGCCATGAAGCCCTATGAGGAGCGGCTTAGGGAGCTGGGTATGTTTAGTCTGCAGAAGAGAAGGTTAAGAAGGGACATGATAGCCATGTTTAAATATTTGAAGGGATGTCATGTCGAGGTGGGAGTGGGCTTGTTTTCTGCTGCTCCAGAGACCAGGACAAGGAGCAATGGATTTAAGTTGCAGGAAAGGAGATTCCACCTGAACCTCAGGAAGAACTTCCTGATGGTCAGAGCTGTCCAGCAGTAGAATATGCTGCCTCCATAGAGTGTGGTAGAGGCTCCTTCTTTGGAGGTTTTTAAGCAGAGGCTGGATGGCCATCTGTTGGGAATGCTTGATGTGTGTTCCTGCATGGCAGAGGGTTGGGCTGGATAGCCCCTGGGGTCTCTTCCAACTCTATGATTCTATGTCTTACAACATTCTTTTTGGCTGACATCATCCCTGCAGGTACTGAAAAGGCAGCAAAATTCTTCTGCACAGCATTTAAGTAGAGAATCACTACTAACATGATTTTGAGTTGTCTAGCACTGATTGGTTTTGAATGGTAAGCTGATCAACACACACGTGTGTGTGTTATGGTGGTCAGGCTGGATGTAGGACAGGCTCCTGGAACTTTAATCCTGAACAGACTGTGAAGTGGGCCAAGATATCATAAGACTTTGTCAACCTGGACAAAAGTATCTGTCCTCTCTTACTTTCCAAGCTCTATCCTTCCGCTGCAGTCATCTTCTCCCAACATGGCTATCGCCTCCCTAGTGAAGACCAGGAGCAGGGGGTGTGGAAGAGTGCCCAGTTCTATTCTTGTGCTGGCACCTCTATTCTCCTAATTCCCACTCTCCACTGGAGAGACAATGGTCATATTGGGAGGGGATGATGGTGTTGGGAAGAGCAGATGCCCATTCCCCACTTGCCAAATTTTTACGATACTTCTTCTTGCTCCACATTCTGCTCAGGTCTGAAGATACAGGTGCCCCATCTCATATTCTGCCTGGGAAACCTTGTGTATGTTTGTGTGTAGATATAAATTATCTTTTAAAAAAAAATTCTAACCTGGTCACTGACTGCCCTAAACAAACTGGACTATGAACTAGTCTGTGTTCACCCAGGACTAAAAGAATTAATGATCCCAATTAAGTGTTCTGAATAAATTCTGAATATTAAACTTTCTTTTCATAATGGCCATGGTAATGGGCAATAAAGAATGCAGGGCGCTCGTAATCCGCAAACTGTGTCCCTCACCATCAATTTTATTCAGTCAACCAACCAGCACCTCAGGGGCCATTGTTCAACAGATTTTAAAAACACATATTGCTAAACTTGCTTAGTTTCAAAACAAAAAAAACAAGGCACTCAAGTTACATTCATCCAGCCTTCAAGGAGGCTGTTCTGTACATGTTTTTGAGATCCACTTCAAGGTCAAAAGCTCCTTTAAAAAAAAAAATCAGAGTGAAGCTACAGACATCAACACTCTGAAAAGCAAAGTTGAATCCATCCATGCAGGGAGTAATTCCGAGAAATCAAGCTGATTTTCAGCTGCCTTATTCTGTACCAGCCCCCTGTATATTACATTGGAAACACACCTGGAAATAGTTCAGCTCGTCGTCACTTAGGATCTGGTTGTTATCCTGGTCAGACATATTGAAAATCCGAGTGAGTGCTCGTGTGCACGCTGGTCTCAGCTGTGGCAGTGGTGCAGAGACAGAAAAAGGGAAGGTGTGAGTTTTAAAAGCAGGCCATGCAAAGCATCCTATCCAATCCTAAGAATGCTCCAACAGTAGACACACAGAGAGAGAGAAATGTAGTTCAGAGTCAGTGGCAAAACTATCTAAGACAGGGATGGGCAGTCTTAGACTCCCCAAGTAAGCCCCCAACATCTTCCCCCTATTCCAGGTGTGGAAGACTAGGCACAGACAGCCCTAGCCCACAGGAGACCTTGGAGGGCTGCACCCCTTGCCATCCCCGCAAAAATTTCCATCTAAGTGTCTTCTAGGGAACATTATGGGCATTTTAACCATGGTTGTAGCTCCCGTGGGCCATTTTGGCCCAAAATAGGCCTTTTTAGTAAACAGATAGTGAGTGGAAGTCACTTCCTGTTTTTTAAAAAGGCCTGGGCTACCACACACTTCCATTTCAGAAGTGATATCTCCTGTGCAGGGGTGTGACCCTCAGATCCATGTAAATTGCCTACCTTGAACTAAGAGCAATAAAGAGTGGCTTGATCATTTGGGCAACTGAACAAAATGTGGATTTAAAATGTAAATACAAATCCAGTTTATAGGATGGCCACGGAGCAGCCACAGTCTCTCCATGCACATTTTTGTACTGCTGACCTTGTACACACATGCAAAGGTCCTGGTTCTAATATAACAGCATCCTACCTGCTTCTCCTCTGGGTCATACAGAGGAGCCGTTGGGTGCAGAACTGCTTTCTGGGCATAGTAAAACAGCTCAGAGATATTCTTCAGGTTTTTTGCAGAACACTGGTGAAGAAAGAGAGAGAGGGATATAGAGAAAGTGACTTGAGAACAGAGCCAAGGAGGACTGTTTGACCAATAAATGGCAGCACACACTGCAAGGAATGCTTGAGGAAATGGTCATGCAGCCTGCAAGGATGGCCTGCACTAGAAGAGGGATGGGCAAGTGTGACCCAACAGATTTTACTTTATTTTTGCATAGCTAGCAATAAGGGACTCTGTGAGCCACAGTCCAAAAAAACATCTGGAGTCATTGCCCATCTTTGAACTAGAAGTAGTAATTACCTGAAGGGGGGAAACTTCATGTCCATTGTGGACAAAACTCTTCTGTGCTTTCCTTTAGATGCGCTAGGTCTCACAGAACTACAATTCCCAGCATTCCTTGGGGTGGCAACGTGGGAGGCTGGACAGGGAGGATGTGCTACTTCCACCCATTCAACAGCCAGAGGAATGCTTTCAAGATGATAATACATGGCACTTGGGACACAGACGGCAGACATAAAGAGTCATAAAAGCATAAAGGCACTCTTGAGAGATCAGACCAATGATCCATTATCCTGCTTCCCAGAGGAAGCAATCAGAAGCCTGTGAGAAATCCACAAACAGCATGCTAAACATATCTCTGGTTCCCTGTACTAAGAGGTTTTTTTTCAGCTTTCACACCCCAGCAACTGGTAATCACTGACACCGCATCTCTGGATGTGGAGATTCTACTTATTAGCAGGTCAGAGCTTTGAAATGAGACTTTTGGATTAGAATTCTCAGAATCCCCTAGCCAGCAAGGCCAGTGGAAGGGCAAAATCTCCCTGTCTCAAACTCTAGTTAGCAGTCACAGCTAAGAGCTGTTGTGAGACCTCTCTTTCACCAACCCTTTTAAAATTATGTATGCGATTGGCCTAAGTCTTGTGGCAGGGAATTTCACAGGCTAATCATACATTGTTGTAGTCCAACACTTTGGGAGGGCACCAGAATGGGGGAGGCCTTTGTGGGTTACAGAAACCTCTCTTCCTAATTCAGAAGTAATTTCGAACCTCTACACAGGTCTCAATCTCTGAGAACTGGTTCATGATGGGTAAGATGGTTTCCATAGAGCTTCCAGTTTGCAAGTCAGACTTATTTCCCACAAGGATGATGGGGATCCTAGAAAAGACCAACAGAGGTTTTTTTAAAAAATATATTTTTTATGAAAAACAAAGGAATCAATACAGTGCAAATAAATAGTGGTTTCCACAATGTGTATAATATAATAATAATCATGACTTATTAATTTTTAAATAAAAAAGATAAATATAAATGAAACTAATAAGCTAATTGAACTGTTATGTAGTGTTGAGTGCTTTTGAAAAATCTTTCATATTACATTTATTTTCATTATTGCTTGGTCTTCCTTTTTAGTGTAATGATTCCCCCACAGAACTTCTTTTAACATCATCTGCTTAGTTCTATATCATCAATATAGATCCAATACCTTATTCAAAACATAGTCATCCTTTACTGTTCATTCTTCCAAATTTTACAATGCAGTTCATCCATTAGCAATGCATACAAAATGTGTATACTGATAAAAATAATGTATAGAAGCACATATTAAGAAAAATTACTTCAAAAATGCTTATTAGACAAAACTGTATACAAAAATGCATACATTAAGGGAAAGATGAATGAAAAAGGTATGCATTTCCACCTGGACATGTAGGAAAAAAAAGCCCTGCAAATTAACATGGTAATGGGATGAAACAAACCTGTGACCAAAAATTCTACAAGAATAGGGGCAAAAGGTCCCCTGCTAAGCAGGAAGCAAACACAGACATTGGAATTACATTGGCCAGGATCTAATAGTTACATTGGCAGAGTGTGATTTTCCACTAGAATCATTTTGTTAATGGTCTGGAGACATTATCATGACTTCTCTTCTCCTAGATGCAGAAGTGCAATTGGAGGTTCTGGGACATACCTCTACTGTCTAAAGCAGCAGCCACCAACATTCTTCAGCAGGCATGGAAGCTGCTTGTTCATTCCCAGGTGTGCAAGAACACTTCTGGGTGCAACTCGGGGACCAATCAGTGGGTGGAGGAAACAGAACTGTACCCAGGAGCCTCCAAATGACCCTCTGTACAGCACCCCTTCTTCTACATCTTCAAAAGTGCTAAAGCTGACAAAACAAGAAGCTTACACCAGAGTAAGCAGCCTATAGGATTTAGCTCACAATAGCCCATTCCATTGGATGTTATAGTACCTAGAACACTTTTCAGCTCCACCGTTCACCATTGGAATCCATTTTGTCCGAATCTGAAATGCAGAACAAAAATAGTAAGTGGATTGGAGAACTCTCACAGAGACATGGAACCCATGCATGACAGGGCTCCATGTATTCAGCGGTCTGAAAGGCACCCAACCCTGCTTAAGCACAAGACTGAGAGGTGTTGTGATAGCCAGATCTTTAAATATCTGAAGTTACATCATGCAGAAGATGGAGTGTACTTGTTTTTTGAGGCTCCAGAGACTAGAACTTAAATCAATGGATTCAAACTGGAGGGGGAAAAAAAGAGGTTTTGCTTAAGAACTGCTCGAATTGTAAGAATTATCTGATATGGATTATGTCAACTCAGAGAGTTGTGGGCTCTCCTTCTTTGGAAGTGTTTATAGAGAGGGTGGACAGACATCTTCCAGGAGTGCTGTAATTGTATAGTCCTGGGCCATTTCCGCACTAGCCTGTTACAGTGCTATTATTCCACTTTCAACATCCTGTGGAATCCTGGGGCTTGCCGTTTAGGGAGGGGCCTCAAACCCCAGGATTCCATAGGATGTTGAAAGTGGAATAATAGCACTATAACAGGCTAGTGCGGAAATGGCCCTGGGTGGCAGAAGGTTGGCTTAGCTGGCACCTGCAGCCTCTTCCAGCTCTAAGATTCAATGATTCTAGATCAACCATGTCAATGAGGAGGCATCGCAGAAAGACAAAGGACCCCAAAGAGCCATCCAATCCAACACCATGCCACACAGGAATGCACAGCTAAAATATGCCAGAAAAATGGTCATCTAACCTCTGTTTGAAAACCTCCAAAGGAGAGTTCACCAACTTCCAAAGCACTGTTGAACAGCTCTTATCATTAAGAAATTCTTCCTAATCTTTATAGTGAACCTGTTTTCTTGCAATTTGAGTCCACTGGTTCATGTTCTAGTCACCGGAGCAGAGGAAAACAAGCTCATTCTGTCTTCTACGTGATATTCCTTCAGATATTTAAAAATGGCTATCACACCTCTTAGTCTGTTCTTCTCTAAATTAAACATACAGAGCTCCCTAAGCCATATCCTACAGGGCTTGTTTTCTGGACCTCCTCTTGCAGAAAGAGAGAAGCCGGGTCATTCAGAAATCAAGCCATGCAATCCACACCATTGTGAGCATCAGCAGAAAGTAGATGCATCTGAAACTGGAGTCAGAAAATCAGCAGAACAAAACCAAAGCAAGTTCATGCCACACTTAGGGATGGGAAAAGTCTTCTTGAAAGTGAACTCAATCAAAATTTTCATTCATCCTTAAATGCAAAGTTCTTCTCCCCCTAAGACTGCTGCAGATCGGGGTCACGAGGAGGTAAGCATCAGATGGCACCATGTCTGTCATGTTACGGGGACTGAGAAGCAGCACATACAAAGGGCCACAGCAGCATTTACCTTGTCAATGGTGGAGTCCTCTGTGACATCATATACCATGCAGACCACGTTCGCCTGCAAGGGAGCAAAGGAATACAGGGCTGTTAGCAATGTACGGAAACAAAGATTGATAACTGTACTGCCATGGTTAAGATCAGACCATCTAAAGCTATCTGATGTGGGGGTACCAGGAATCAGTACTATATTAGTGCCCATTGGCTACAGCTGTCTTTCCCTTTCATACTTATTGAATTCTATGTAATTCATTGCTAAAAAGATAGATAAAAGTATCTTAGAGCAAATAAAGCCTGAATTATCACTACAAAAGAAAATTACTAAAAGAGAGCCTGCTCATTCTCTCCTATTAAACATCCCGAGATTCCAAGACTTAAGAATGTTGAAGTGGAATGTTTAAGCTAATTCTGCCTCTTTGGACTTTACACGAACCAGGAACTCAGGAGACCAGAAAGAAACAAAAAGGACCTGCCAGCAGAGACAGATCAGACGACAGCCAGAAAAGAATCCTCAATCCCACAGTGTAAACAAATGGGTATGGGGAGCCACAGTTTCAGGAGGATGTTATACTTTGGACATATCATGAGATGACATGACTCACTGGAAAAGAGGATAATGCTCTGTTGGGAGTGCTTTGATGTGTGTTCCTGTATGGCAGAACTGGGGTGGACTAGATGGCCCCTATTATTATTATTTTATGATTATAAGAAGGCCTAAAACAGCCCCATGGGAGAGGGGTAGGAACATAGCAAAACTGTTTCTTATGCATTCATGCCCTCTTGGAGGTCTAGGAAAACAATCTCATTAAAGAATTAAAATCCTCCTGCAATAAATTTTTGGTTGCTTTTGGGTGCCACAAAAATGGCCTTGAGGGGACTGCACTTTCCCCACATCTGGATGAGACAGACAAGTGGTCTGACTTGGTGTAAAGGAGCTTCCTGTGAACTTCATATCTAGCAAGCTAGAATGGCAAACAGGCATAAGGCTACGCTACAGTCCATCTCCACAACATGCTCGTTTTCAGGCTGCAGATGAGGAGTGTGTGCTTGAACACTACTCCTTCTCCCACTACCCCTGAAACACACCTAGCTCAGATGCAGGAACCAGTAAACTCCAGGTAAATTCTGCTGATCAGATCTACTGGCTGAAAGTCACCTGACTGCAACTCCAGATCACAAGAGAAGGGGCCTCTCTTTTAAAGAGCGAATGCTCTAGCCTCTCTCTTTTACCACTCTAGCAGGGCCTCTGCCTGCTTCACTGCCTCCATTCAGCACTCTACTCAGTTCCAACCATTGCTTCAGCTCAGATGCTGCTGACAGCAAAGCAGATGGTGGGCCTGCCATCCCTTTGGGAAGTGGGTTTATCGTTTAATCTCCCAAACATACAAGGTTTTAGATGGGATTTGGCAAGGCTGTGCTAAGCCTCATATGTGGACACAATTGCTGGGGATGAGGAGATGAAGGAGGCTCTCTTGTTCTGTGGTAGAGCACCTGCCTACCTGCTCACAATCCTTGACATCTCTGCTTAAGCAGATCTTCAGAAACAGAACTTGGGACCATTTGCTGCCTATCAAACACCCATAACTGGGCTAAATGGACCCACAAGCCCCCTGTAGTATGAAGACAACTTGCTATGCAGATCCACATGGTCCAGGTTGCTACTTCATCTCAACAGAGGCTGTTATTCAGACAGCACATAACAGCAGTCAGCACTCAGACAGTACAGGCAAACATATAAATCAAAACCCGGTCTTGACAAGTTGTACACCTGTTGCTGGCCTTCCAAATTAGAGAAAAACTAGACTCATTCAGGACCAGCATCCCACCTGCCATCTTAGAGCAGCCACCACAACCAGCCTTGGATAGCCCTACAAAAACTAATAGAAAATGGTGGTCTGGCACTCTGAGCAGAACTGGGAGCCTGGGTTCAGTGGTCATGTTAGTTTCACAACAGTCTTGACAAAGCTTCCTTCCAGAGGTATTCCGGGAAATTCAAATGCTAGAGAGATGCAGCCATTCAGTGATGCTTATAGCCCTGGACTAAGCTCTGCTAGAAAAGTCTGAAGTGCCCCACTGGAACTCACTTGGGGCCAGGCCTGCTTATGCACTCCAAGATGGGGTTTGGGGATCAAAACCGAACACCAATCTTCAATTTATTTGTTTGTCTGATTATGTCCTGCTTTTTCCAATACAAGATCCAGGGGGGAATGAGATACACAAACCAGTGTGCTTAGCACAGCATTATTACCTCTCCCCCCGGCACAGCTCCCACAGTACACCAGCCTAAACATGATCAGTGGGCATGCTGTCCAGGAGATTCCAGAAGCTCCCTCCATACATACCCAACAGAGCAGCACATTTCTGAGTTCTGCTCCAGACTGCAGATAAAGAGATGCTGTGCTTCTTCCAATAAAAAGAAAGCAGAGGTTCAAAGGCTCATTGTGATTCCTGCAGTTATGATACAAACCTCTCTTCCCTCCCTCCCTCCCTCCCTCCCTCCTTGCTGCGGTCTGATTTAACCCACTTGCTTAAACCACATGCAGCGGCTTACAAGCAAGCAAAGGATTAAGCAAACTTTTAACAAAACTGATAATGTTAATCCAAAGAGATGCCCTCTCTCAGAGTGTGGTCTGCTGTTCAAGCTGAGCTTTAAGAGCAAAATTCAGAACGCAGCATGTGTTGGGGGTAGGGTGGAGGCCTCGCACAGGAGGATGTTGGATCTGTGTGAAAGCTCTCCCTCCCTCCCTCCCCACCACCCCGTACCTTCCTTGCTCACCTTGGCAATCTCCTCTTGGAGCTCCTCCTCTGTCTGCTCTGACTCTGAAAGGACAAGAAAAGGTTTGTCCATTTTGGCATCTTGGTCCCTCACACACCATAAAAACCTACTCAAAGCATAACCTTGGGTTGAAACAAAGAGCATTCAAGATTTATGTGATCCAAGGCATGGCAAACCTGTGGTGAAATCTAGGCTCATTTACAGGATCTCCGGACAGCTTGGGAAGGCAACTCTTACTCACCTTACTGTTCAGAAATCAGAATGGCGTTGAGTTTTCTCTGAAGGTAAAGGAACTTGGCTCAGCCTTCAAACTCATCTCCTCATTATTTAGAACACATAGCAATGTTTTTAAAGTTATAATGGGTAGACTTAAAGTTTAAGCAAGAATTTTGTAATTGCAAGAGTGTTCTGCCAGAGGAATAAGCTGCTTAAGTAGATGGGGAAATCTCCTTCCTCAAAGATCCCCAAGAGAAGATAGGGTAATTATCCACTGGGGATGTTTGAGAGGTAGGGTGTTCTGCTTCATAGCATGCCATGGAAGGAAAATAATTGCACCAGTAATAACGAGAAGCAGGAGAGAAGAATTCATTGTATTTATAAAATGCATTAAAATATCCAACATGCTTCAGATATATCAGAATTATAGAATCATAGAATCACAGAGTTGGAAGAGACCACCAGGGGCCATCGAGTCCAACCCCCTGCTATGCAGGTACCCACATCAAAGCACTCCTGACAGATGGCCATCCAGCCTCTGCTTAAAAATCTCCAAAGAAGGAGACTCCACCACACTCTGAGGCAGCACATTCCACTGCCGGACAGCTCTGACTGTCAGGAAGTTCTTCCTGAAGTTCATGTGGAATATCCTTTCCTGCAGCTTAAATCCATTGCTCCTTGCCCTAACCTCTGGAGCAGCAGAAAACAAGCCTGCTCCCTCCTCGACATCACATCCCTCCAAATATTTAAACATGGCTATCATGTCCTCTTTTAACCTTCTTTTCTGCAGACTAAACATACTCAGCTCCCTAACCGTTCCACATAGGGCTTCATGGCTTCCAGACCCTTCACCATTTGATCGCCCTCCTCTGGACATGTCCAACTTGTTGATATCCTCCTTGAATTGAGGTGCCCAGAACTGGAGATAGGATTCCAAATAAGGCCTAACCAATGCAGAATAGAGTGGTACCATTACCTCTCTCGATCTAGACACCATACTCCTTTGGCTTTCTTGTCTGCCGCATCACATTGCTGATTCATGTTCAGCTCACGGTCCACCAAGACTCTTAGATCCCTTTCACACATACTGTTATCCAGCCACGTGTCCCCCATCCCATGTTTGTGCATTGCATTTTTTTCTGCCTAAGTGTAGGACCTTACATTTCTCTCTGTTGAAATTCATTTTGTTAGCTTTGGCCCAGCAATCCAACCGGTTAAGGTCATTTTGAATTTTGATCCTGTCCTCTGGCGTATTAGCAACCCCTCCCAATTTGGTGTCATTTGCAAATTTGATCAGCATGCTCTCTACCCCTTCATCCAAGTCACTGATGAAGATGTTGAATAGTACTGGGCCCAGGACAGAACCTTGTGGCACCCCACTAGTCACTTCTCTCCAGGAAGAAGAGAAGCCACTGGTGAGCACCCTTTGGGTTTGGTTGGTCAACCAATTACAAATCCACTTAACAATAGCACCATCCAGTCTGCTTTTTACCAGCTTCTTTGCAACATAGTACAGTCATTTTACATGGCAGCAGAATATATGGAAACACACAGAAATGTAGAAACAAGATTGTCGCTGGATTATAAAAGCAAAAAGAAATGACATCCTGACACCTACCAGAAGCCAAAAGATTAGGGCTACTCATTCTCACAATATGGTTGTCTCCCTCCCCTCCCAGGAAGATCATCATCAAGCCACCCTGGATCCCACTCCTGGAGAAAAGTGGGGTATAATTTAATCAATCGATCAAAGTGAGAGTGAGACCAGCTGGGGCCCCATCCGTTGGCCAGAGAAAGAGCAAGTTCGGGGAGGTAGTTGCACTTGCTTCTTCCGAAATAACATTCTTCCAGGAGCCCTAGGACTGCAGCAGCAAAGGAAAACCTCCCCAGCAGCTACCACCTTCCAGACAGACCAAGACGAACAGGCAGCTGCACCTAAGTGAGCACAGTAGATTATACACACACTTTCTCTTTTCTGCTCCAAATTAAATCTCATTCAGTGACCAAAAAAGCCGTATTCTGCCGCCTGAACATGTTACATAAGCAAAAGGGCACTTGCTTATTTTACTTCACCTGTCCTGCTTCTCCCAGTCAGGATAGAGCTAAGGGTTTGTGCAGGAAGGTAAGCAACATTCTCCCCCATGGTCCCCGGGACACCAACTTAGCTTCCCCTTTGACTTGAGATTTAGTTAGGAAACTCTGCAGCCTTCAGAAACTTGTTTTGTTTTAAACGAACCCCACGATTTCCAGATTGCAGACATTTGTGTCCCATGCCAATTTCTGGGCTGGCAATTTGTGAGAACAAAATCCATGTCATTTTGCCAAGAACACAGGCCAGCAATGCTATCTTTGTTTGGGAACAGGATGCCTGGCTGCTGAGAGAGACATGGAGTAGCTTTCCTAAAGCCACCATCAGCTTCATGGCTGTACAGTGAGGCAATTGCAGACTTCCATCTCTTGAGAGACAGTGTGCAGTAGTTAGGATTAGATTTGATTCGAGAGACCCAGGTTCCAATCCTCACTGAGCTACAAAGCTCACTGGCTGGCCCTGGCCAATTGTTATCTCTGTACCTTACAGGGAAGATAAAGATAAACAAAGATGATAAGATAAAACATAAGATACAACAGGGGCAACGTCCATACAGACCATTCTTGAGCTTTTTGGAGGCAAGATATAAAAATGACATATAAAGGGACTAGGGTTATATAGCAATTGTGATATAGCAACTCTCAAAGAGCTTTATGATTTGTTACATCTCTTCCAATCCTATACAGGTATGAAATTTTCAGAAGCATCAAGATAATCTACCAACACATTATGTAGAATGAATGAATGAAGTGGTAGACCAAGATGACAGAATTCAGATTTCAGATTCTGTGAACTGCAAGGGATTTTTAAAAGATTAAAAGCATATGTATTAAACTAGCTCAAAATGGATGCTGTGCCAAGCCCCTACTCCCCTAGGCATGTTGTCTATCTGGAGGAAGATTTGCTCCTTTAGTAAAAATGGTGCTTGGATACAAGAGGAGAACTAAAATGCAACCAGGACAACTGGAATGCCTACCAGAGTAGTCCACAATGTGGGTGGGAACTTTCTCAGGGGTGACGTCTGCTGGGATTGTGATTTCTTCTGCACGAGGAGGCACCTGGAAGGGTGAGAAAGAGAGAAGATCCTTTGCACAACAGTTGCATTCAGAAGTGGGGTGGGAAGCACAGGACAGGGTCAGAATCATGTTGAAGGCACATCCTATCAGGTCTACAACCTTAAGGCTTGACACGATAAGAAGAACAGATGGGGAATAACCAAATCCAGACACCAGTTCTTGAAGTTAAATATTCATAAGATGGCCAAGTAGAATAGAAATGGCTGATGGAAAAGAGGAGTCTGACAAAGCTGGTCTTTCCACAGGGCACCTGCAGTGGCCCTGCTTTGGCTTCTGTCTATTGGCCCTGACGGGGCTGGACAACACTGGGAAATGTAAGCAGGTCTCCAGGTCTCATCAAGGAGGCATCCCAATGGCTCAACGATCCCACTTTTAGAGCCAACATCTATTTTGTATGGGTCAACTGAAAGCAAAGACTTTCAGAATCAACTTCTGATTTCATCCTCCTTGAGTACAATGGCAGAAGCATGAAATGTAACCCCTGCATCCCCATGACAGTCACTAGAACCCTTCTGCCCTGCTGATCCCCTATTAAGCATTTCTGCAGTCCCCTAGGTCTCTGCAAATCGTGACCTGGTCCACTGACCATGGTGAGAGTCTTAGCAGAAGGCTAGGGGACGTGCAGAAGGAGAGAAAGAACAATAAGCTGCTTGCCTGGGCCCAAAGCAGGGAAAGGTACTTAGAATGATCCCAGTGCCTGATTAGAGGACTTACGGCACCAACTGTGCAAGGGTCAAATTGAGGGGACAAGCTTTGACACCATCTGCTTGCTGCAGATCAGGGGCTCCAATTCTGGAACAAGGAACAGGCAGGCAGAGGGAAAATACAGCCCTTCCAAGGAATTAAAGTGGCCCTTTCCAGCATCTTGGGAAGTGTGTGCATCCACGAAGGGGTAGGGGAGATATTTGGCCAACTGCTCAAGCTCTCAGGCAAATGGCAAGAATAACTGTTGCTGAAATCACAGAACAGATGGCCACTCGATAGAAGTCTTACACAGATAGGCAGAATCTAGTAACTACTCCGGAAGAACCTCATGGGCACAGCCGTGTTATTAGGAAAGACGGAGAGAAAGCAGCTGGAGCACATTGGAACAGCAGAGGATCAGGCCAAAAGTCCATCTAATCCAGCGTCCTGTTTCCAACGGCAACTAGCAGTCAAATACTTCTGCAAACATCATAGACAGGGCAGTGAGAAAGGATAGGAGCTTAAAATTTTTTACTTTTTTAGACTACAATGCCCAGAACACCCTTCCTACTACCATGGCCAGTGCCTAAATAAATTAATTTTCCTTTCCAAGGTCAGGACAGATAACTATCTTCTACCAGCATCCAGAGGAATACATCCCCTCTGCTCACAGAGGTTCTCTGCAGCCAACCTATCCCTAAGCTGGCACCCTTCAGATGTTCTGGTCTTTATCATCTATCAGTCCCAGCCAACAAAAGCCAATATTCTGTGGGAAGGACTAAGAGATACAGTGGGAATTGTACCACAAAACCTCTGGAACTTGAAAAAGGTTTCATATAAGGTAATAGCAACTGTCAGGCAGCCCCTGAAAGGCCTGTAAGCACTGAAATGAAGGGTACTGTTTGGATATGTCATCTTTGCCCAGATGGCTCTCCCTGATCCTTTCCACCTAGAGAATTCCTGTATCTGTCAGAAGCAATCCCCGCAACCAAAAGCCTGCATATGGAAGTGTGAATGATTGATATGAGATACTGAAGGGGACTTAGAAATTAAAAAGCAAAACCTGGTGAATCAAGGATTCAACTTTGTTCAGAGAAAAAAATGCATTTCTGTCACCCACCCTGACAGACCAGAATCTGAACAGACTGGGAGCCCTGAGTCCTTATATCCTAACATTGTTTGCCAAAGTTGTCAAGTCACTACTGCAAAGCACGGGCACCGGTAAAATTCCATGAAGCTAATGAACAAGAAAGAAGGCAAAACTAGGCATCTAGCTGTCAGCTGGTCATATACAGCACTCTTCAATGAAAACAAAATATGCTATGTACCCTTCCCAGTGTCAGCTTGCTCTTTTGGAGCAATTTCCCTAGCACCAGGATACACAAATACAGATGCAAGCCCTTTTTGAGTGAATACTTGCAAAGCCATTTTTCTTCTCCCTTCAGTACCTGTATAAAACATTTTGAAGCATCTAAACATCCTCCCTCCCTAATTTCCACTCATTTGATTGTTCTCCCCATCTCTCATCCCCTGCTCCTCCTGGAACTGATGCGCTCTCATCCAGGTACCACTTACGGAACATGGTATTTTCCTTGTTTGATCCTTCAATCAACTTAGCATCCCTGAAACATAATATAAATCACTCTGTATCTCACAAGATGGGGAACTTTTGGTCTCCCAAACAATCCCTTACTCCTGTCCATGCTAGTTCCCAAATCTGGGAGTTGAAATCCGAAAGATATGGAGCCCCCGGCCCTGCTATACCTTGCTATCAAGTGAGGGGCTTAGAGGCAATAGACAGATTTCCTCTTACCTATATATGAGTCTGGAACAGCCCACTGTTTTCTTTGTCCCCTCAACCCACCTTGTTGGGGGATCTGCCTCCACAGGGGCAGTGAATCCACCCTTGATTTTAATCTAACTTCTATGACAATGCTGAACTGAATGGGAACTTGGCAATACCTAACCCAGAAAGTAATGTTTTCCAACTCTGGTAGACAAGAGGGTAGGGAAGTTTTGGCTTTCCAGATGTTTTGGTCTACAGCTCACATCAGGTCCAGCCAGTATGGCCAACAGTAAGGCATTGTGGCAGTTGTAGTACTTAAATAAAATACCCGCAGGACCAACCTCTGTGTAGACAATACCAACTATATGGTTTTACCCAACATGAAGTGGCTTCCTGTATACTACCCACCAAGAAGACCAGTGAAAAAAGATCCAGGGAGCCAGAAAAACAGACATAAAATAACTTACAAAAGATCTTTCAAACTCTCAAGTATAGAAAAGAGTAAAAACTGTTGATTGCCTGCAAACTGCTCGTAGCAGTTGTCCAAAGTGTTCTGATGCTGGCAAAAATATTCAGGAATAAAGAAGGCTCAGGGTAACACACGTGAAACACTACAAGAGTGTTTCCCCAACTGGGCATCCTCTAGATATGTCAGAGTATATCTCCTATCATTCCAAGTCAACATAGAGAGGGCTGCATCAGTAGATTGCCTTTTTTCAGTTCTGACTGAATGAAGGAGGGAAAAAAAACACTCACATAGGGATGAGAAGAGGAGTAGCTGTGTGCAGATGATAGGAAGAGGTAAGGGAGTCAAGTGGACAATGGGAGCTCCTGGAACTGATGAGGGGTTCCAAAGGAGTCCACGTTGCTGCTAGCCTTAGTAAGGAGCCCAAAGCCTGCATGCCTAGTTTGTGTATGGAGGAAAGAGGTGGAGGAATCTTTATGACATTATACAATTTTGGAAGTGCTTATGGCACAACTACAGGGACAAGACACTGCTCAGTCTTCACCGTGGGGTGTATGGGATCACCCCTTTGCATTCACTAGAGTGGAGATGAAGCAATATTATCTCTGTGGATGCTTGGCATAGGAGGGAAACAGAATGCATGGAGAGAGGGGTTTAAAGGCAGAAATTTGTACATGGAGAAAACTGGCAGGGAAAAGGGAATGAAGGTGGTTCAATTAGTAGGACAACTGGAGGAAAAGAAGGGACAGGAGAAAATTTAGACAGGAGCTTAAGGGTAGAATGGACTGGTTTCTGTCTGGCAGTCAAGGGAGCAATCTGTCAAGAGAATTTGTGGACTTTGGGCCAAGTAGCAGAGAACACTGAGATAACTGGGAGATGAATATACTGATTAGAAAATATCAGTCAATACTTTAGTTGCCGATCTCAAATACTGATGTTCTCAGGACAAGAGCCACCTTTCACTCACCTCTTCAGGGAACTCTTCTCCCACCAGGGCCATGATCAACGAGGTTTTTCCCACCTGGGCTGTGAGAGACAGAAAAAGGAAGAAGAAACAAGATTATCACAAGGCCTGCATTGAGATAAGGAGAGAAGTGTACCAGCAACTAATATTTTATCTTCACAACAATCCCGCAGAGGAGTCTGCTCTTGCCTGAGGCCATCCAATGAGCTCTATGGCTGTATAGGAATGAGAGCAGCAGGGTAGTGACTTATGTCTTGGGCTAAGGCTCTGGAAAACCAGGGTTCAAATCCTCACTCAGCCTTGGAAACTCACCAATTTATCCCTGGGCAAGCCACACTCTCTCAACCTCAGAGGAAGGCAATGGCAAAATTCCTATGAACAAATCTGGCCAAGAAAACCATGTAATAGTTTTATCTTAGGTCACCAGAACTCAGACACAACTTAAAGGCACACAGCCATTGCACAGAGACTGGAACCTGAGACTCCTTAGCCAAGTTTCAACCATCTCTGTGTGAGATCACCTGGGAGCTCTGTCATGGTTTAAACTGCTTGTAGCTTTGCAGATTATTCAGGCTGCAATACAGTGGCCTCTCCCAAGTCCTGTTTCAGAAACATTCAACTACTACAGGTCCTGGGTGGGTAGCCACATCCTTGTTCAAACCAAAAGGTACATCTGACCATTTAACCAGAGACTGGAAGAACACTTTTAAGTAACTGCGAATTGTGCTAATAAGGACTTTAAAAAAATTATGCAAGCTTTGAGAGAAAGCACGGGTGCCACGGACTGGTAACTGTGGTCCTCCAGATGCAGCTGGACTTTTGCTTTCATTAGGCTCTTGAGGGCCAATTCCACAAGGCTGGTCCTGCCTAAACAATATGCTGGATTTTCTATTTGTTATTGCTGTTCTGTTCTTTAAAACAATGGTTTATGTTTTTAATTGGTTTTAATTTTTTGATTATGGAATGAGTAGAATCATAGACTCATACAAGTTGTAAGAGACCACAAGGGCCATCCAGTCCAACCCCCTGCTTTGCAGGAACACACATTAAAGCATTCCCATCAGATGGCCATCCTGTCTCTGTTTAAAAACCTCCGAAGAAGGAGACTCCACCACCAGAATATTCCACTGTCAAACTGCTCTTACTGTCTGGAAGCTTTTCCTAATGTTTAGATGGAATCTCTTTTCCTGAAGAGGAATCCATTGCTTCTTATCCTAGTTTCTAGGAGTAGGCACTCCAGTTTTACCTTTAACGTTTTTAAATGATTTTTATATTGTTTAACTTATAATTTTAAAAATTGTGATCTTTTAATTATGTTTGCTACTGTGTATTGTAATTACTGTTACACTTTTAGCTAATTTTGTTTTGTGAGCTGCCTTGGGCCCCACAATAGGAGAAAGGCAGCATATAAATCCAATAAATAATAATAAAATAAATAATTCTCACAATTCTTGATCCCTGGCTACGCTAGCTAGGACAAATGGAAGATTGAGCCCAATGGCATCTAAAGGGCCAGAACTGCCCATTCTTGTTAAGCATCATCTCTTGCTATTTATAAAAGTATCTAAGATGCACCAGGCACTGCGCATACACAGAGAGAGGCAAATTCCACATCAAAAGCCAAAAAGAAAGACAAAGGCCATTTCCACACTACAATGTTAAGAGTGCTTTAGTCCACTTTCAGCCTCCTATGGAATCCTGGGGTTTATAGTTTAGCGAGGGACATGTAGAATTCTCAGCCAGAGAGTTCTTTGGTGTCAGTAAACTACAAACCCCACAATTCCACAGGAAGTTGAAAGTGGACTAAAGCACTCTTACCATTGTAGTGTGGAAATGGCGAAAGAGAGCTTCCACAGTCCAGATACCAGTCAAGAGGTAAGCAGCTGTTGCCTTCTGGATCCTTTTGGACTTCAAGTCCCATAACGCACTGGCCTCATTTTGACACCAAGTTGATACTTGCTAGTCTGTCCAAGCATTTGAACCCAGGGCCTGGCTTTGGCATGTGGGTTTTGTCTTCTTCTGTTTGGTTTCTTCTATTTTAAATAGTACAGAATGTTTTAGAATTGTTAGAAGTTGCCTTAATAAATGTCTTACCATTAGCAATGTTAGCTAGGGCTTTTATAGAGCAAAAACATCTGGGGGGCTACAGTCACCCAGCCCAGCACTAGCCAAAAGAACAGAGGAAACAGAGATTTTTTTTCACAGTATGCAATCACAGCATGACAATTTAATTGTCACTGCCATAGTTCCATCCTATGGAATCTTGCAATTTTTAGCTTGGTGAAGGATTTAGAATTTTCTGCCAGAGAGCTCTAGTGCGCCCTCAAACTATAAATTCCAAGATTCTGTAGGACAAAGCCATGGCAATTTAAGTGCTGTTGAAGTGCTGCAATTGCATAGTGTGAAACAAAGCAGAAGTAAAAGAGAAAACTTTATACAAGATCGTAGAGAGAAGAATGAAGAACAAGAGCAGAAGAATTGATCTACCAATTAAGAAATAGGAGATAATTAAATGAAAAATTCTACCATGGGGCAGTGCAGGGCCTAGGCAACCAGGCTGGCAAGTTATATGCCTGGGTTGGTTTACAAGGCTGTGGTCGGCATCAACCATATGCTGAAGCTTAAAAGCATGCAAGATACTTCCAATATTCACTTAGGAGAGCCAACCAGTATCATGAGTGGGATATTAGCAAAGGCAATTGGGGGGTGTTGGAACCACCTTCTACTTCTCTTTCCCAAAATGAAGTCAGCCCTTCCCGAACAAAGTAGTGAGAAAAAGAGCCACACAGAGAGAGTTAAAAGCTTCCTGGCTGGGTTTATAAATCCACAACGCCCACAATATATTACTTCTTATATACACATGGATCTTAAGCGAAACTGAGATAATTAATAATACAAGGCGCCTCAGGCCAAAATTTGGAATAGCAATAGCTCTCAGCAAAGAGGAGGCATTTGGCTGTGCTTGGTTTTTTTTAAAAAGGTTATGAATATTTGAAAAGCTTGTCTGCAGCCAGCGTGGCAGGGAAAATACAGTTGGTTTTAAACTGTATTATGGATTCCCGGAGTTGATGGCAGCAACTAGCACTGCTTTCTGAGACATGGTTAATTTCAGGAAGGAAGGGAGGGGAGCAAGAGGCAGTTAATGGATGGGACCTCTTACCTCTTCTGCTATTGTGGGATGGTGGATAGCTACCTTACTTTATATCCCACCTTCTCCTTCTCTGTGAAGGACTCGGAACAACACAATGATTTAAAATGAGATTTGCTGAAATGAAAGGGGAAGAGCCGCGCCACCCTTTCCCTTGCACTTTCTACATTTAAATAACTGGAAGTGTGAAGATGCTTTAAAGGATAAATGAAGTTTTAAAAACTGCTCATATGGACAAAAGCTCAGACTCCAGTTTTACAATTCTGTTAAAAGAAAAAACCTTGACTGTACGTGGAGAGGCTGGGATAGACAAACCAGATTAAATCACAGAAGACAGTTCCCACCGTGGGAGACAGAAAACTTACAAATGGTACCTATGTGGTCAGAAGCAGCACATCTTTTATTATTAGTTGCCAGGGAGAAATGTGAGGTGGCTATGAACCAACCTCAGGCTAAAGTAATTACTATAAAAAAACTATAACTACTGGAAACCCTAGAGCTTTTAGGGTAAAGGATGTCTGAACTCCACAACATGAAGCAGTCACGCTGCTGCATTCCAGATGCTTTCGACAACAGATTACACACTCCACGGTCATTGGGCATGGTACAGTTGTCATCCAAACCACCTGAAGAGGCACCAGGTTGCTCCTCCTTGCAAGTCTTAACAGATTCAGTTCTACACTCAAAATCAGGCCCATCAAACAAGTTTTTCATACAGTTCTTTGCACTGAACAATACTGCTTTTGATAGATGGGCATCCATCTTTCCAGAGATCCACAAATTCCTCACCTTGCCCTAGAAGCATGGGATTGGCTTCTAATAATGTACTGGCTTGAGAATTTACTGGCTATGTAGAATCTGAAGCTGGCGTAATGCATGGGGTTTTTTTTTTTTTTTGGTGCTGATAACACTGTTTTTCCGTTATTGCACGAATGTGACTTCACAGGCTGTTTGATCTTTGCTTTTATTGAGCTCTGGATATCAGCTGTGTTGGCTGAGGAATCCACAGAACCATGGTGATGAAATACATGTTCCCAGGAAATTAATGAAGTAAAATTATAACACAGCAGAAGGGAAAAGAACTCAACAGAGCATTAGGAAAATTACTCAACATCTCCATTAAGATAAAGATACAAGAAGTCTTCTGGATCTCTTTCAGTTCTGAGAACTCTTCAGACATCACCCATATTTTGAAGCAGGGTGGAGAACCTTTGGGCCCACATACGGTTTGGAATCCTATTCCATGAGTCCCTGGCCAGCATGATAAAGGATTATGGGAACTGTAGTGTAACACATCTGAAGGATCTAGAGTTTCTCAGCTCTCCTTTAAAGCCCCACACTCCCAACCAAATGAAAGACAGAATTGTGGTCCAGACATCAAGTTCCACAGGTTGTGCACTTGTAGCTACAAACACGTTGAATCCAGTTGTACTTCCACTCTATAGTCCCTACTCACTTTTCATATCATTATCCCAAATACATGTTTTATGGAGATGGGGCCGCAGCACCCTCAAAATGGGGATGGAGTGGGAAGACCAGCTCTTCTAAATGTGACAAAAAGAATCTGTCCCTTCGGTCTCCGTCCAGTTCCATGTATGTTGGAAAGCGTTCCTAGAGCCAAAGATATACTTGCAGCAGTTTTCTGGAATAAACATTTGGACTACATGCAAGTAAGAAGCTGAGCAGACATGACAGAGTGACTCTGTCACAATGCCTGAGGGCCTCCCTATCAAAAATGAAGCGAACTGCAAAAATCTTAAGGAATCAGCAAATAAGGATGGAATAAGGCAAGGGTGGAGAACATAAGAATGTACATGTTTATGGTCACACAGAGACATAAGCTTTGTGAATGCATTTAACACCTCATGGAAAGGTATCGTCACAATCTTTTTCAGACAGATCAAGCTTTACATGAGACCCTTGAAGCTGACTTCTGTGACCCCCGAAGTCTCCTGGCAATCCTATCAATCCTGCCAAACCTCCCCTATTTTTTCCCATTTTTAGGATTGATTTTCAGGTGATCTTTGACTCCAAATGCTTCCAAGTGCCAGAAAATCACCGGGAAATGTGGCATGTCAGTTCTTCTGCACGACTATTTATGGCTAAAACCTGGCAGACAATGCAACCAGGAGTGACACAACATCACGTCTGGTGTTCTGCGATACTCCTGTGCAACACGTGGGGTGGTGGGCTGCCTCCCTCCCACCAGCCACAGAGTGGCCCACCTCTGCACTGTACTAACTGATGAATTAACTGAAAGTTGCAGTTACTATGTTCCTAGTTTGCCTTTCCTCAATGCATATTCCTAGATAAGTCTCTAATCTGGATTCTGTTAACATTAGCAAAGTGGTTGCACCACGTGCCTCGAAGCCAGGGATGAAGGAGGAGTGACCTTCCAGGTACTTCTGGACAACAACTCCCATAAGCCCTATCCAGGAAAAGCAAAGGTGAGGGGGATGATGGGAACTGTAAGCCAGCACCACCTCGAGTGTTCCTTAGTTGTAATCCAAGCCATGCACAGTGATCTGCCAACTCCTCTTTTTAACTCCTTCTCTCAATATTTCGTAAGGGAGGGAGCTATACAGCCTCCCTATCCACAAGAGAGCAAGCCAGAATGAAACTCTGCTGGCCATGAGGTCTTGCCCTTTGGAAAGATGTGCCTAATTTTAGATATAATTCTGCTCTGCGACAGACAAATCTTCCATAAGCTGTGAGGTGGAAGCAGGTCAGTTTTTCTCTGGGTGAAGGTTCAGCTTTATTCAGAGTTCATAAAGACAGTCAGCTTCACAAACCAGGAAAACCCTTGTGGCTATTCAGCTTGGCACAATGAGGCCTTGAGATCTGATACAAGAGATCTGACTTCCATGAATGAAACTGGACAAAAACTTCCTTCAAGATCCTGAAAGGAGAAATGCCAACACTGCAAAATCACACCGCTGTTTGCTGAACTACAGCATTTCCAAACACAGGTGGAAGACAGACAATAACAGTATCTGAATATTTAACGTATGTAGTATAAATGCTAAAGACCTTTACATCATGTAAAAAATCCTTACAACAGCTAGTAATCTGGCACTATTGTATCTAGGTTAAGAGAACAGGAACTTCCCTAAGAGCAATTACTGAGTTGGTGGCAAAGATTTCACCTTAGGATTTTGGGGGTCACAAGTCATGAAAGCATGTGATTTTTACATATTAGGACGAAGGCTTCTAAGGCTAGTTCTCTCTCTATAATATGACTTTTGTACAGTCCCATCCTGAGGGAGGGGGGATCCATAAAAGAACCTTCCCCTTTAAAAAAACACTAAATCTTACTCTCACAAAGGATTCCCACTGGTTTCCCATGAGAGGAATGAACACAGCTACTATCCGTTTTGCTACAGATATTGTGTGTACAATTTTGGTGCTCCATTCTACAAACAAAACATATACTCCAACTGACGAAGCAAATAAATCAAAAATAAAATCCATAAAACAACAAAAATTCTGTTCCTCAACATCTGTATAATATTTGGCACACTTCACATGCATCAACTATCTGCAATTGCTAACTAAACTGTCTCACAAGGGAAGGGCTGGGGACCGTCGGCCTTCCAGATGTTGCTGGATGCCATCTCCCATCAGCCCCACCAAGCATGACCAATGATTTGGGTTGATGGGAACTGCAGTCAAGCAACACTGGGGTTACAGACACAAGGTCACCACCACTGTTGGTAAAGCACATCATTAATTTTCTCCCCATTCTGCAAACTAGGGTGTGTGTGTGAGAGTCTGTGAAGCTGAGAGTAAAGCTTACTTGCCTAATGCTATCTAGTGAGCTCACCAGAAGTGAAATCTGAACTTCAGGGGCCACAGAAGTAGGGCACAGGGCCTCATGTTTTCAGGGTCACTCCCTCCCTCCAGAACAGGTCAGTCTCTTTACCAATGACTGAAACAGCAAAGCAACAAGTTTCCTTGGTTCCGTATTTCCTTCTATCTTCCTGACCCCTAATCTTTCTGGGTTTACTACATTCCTCCCAGCTATGCCCCTGTTCCATTCTTTTTTTTCTAGACTTTAAGTAATAGGGTTGACCTTCTCTTTATAACCTCTTATTTTGTACAAGACCTTGGCAAGGAATCCGGATTGCAAATCAAGACTGACAGGGAGTTAGTCAGGAATCACCCGACCAACCTAAACAAGTTCAAATCTTCAGGGCTATACAATCTGCATTCCAAAGTAGAGAAGGAACTGGATGATGTGCTCTCTGAATCCCTTGCCATCCTTTTTGAGAAATCTTGGAGAACAGGTGAGGCGTCAGAGGACTGGAGAATGGCAAACATTGTCTCTCTTCAAAAACTCAAGAAGATCCAGGAAACTACAGAACAGTCAGCCTAGCCTCAATAGCAGGAAAAATATAAGAATGGATTATACAGGAGTCTTTCTGAAAGTATCCTAATAAATGTGGTGATCAGTTGTAGCCGGCATGTATTTGTCAAGAAAAAATCCTGCCAAACTAAGCTTATATCTTTTTTTTTATCTGATCACTAGTTTAGTAGCTGGTGGAAATGCTGCGGATGACATTTTGGATTTCTCCAAAGCATTTGATAAGATCCCCCATTATGATCTGATTAGCAAACTGGTTAAATATAGAATAGAAGAAACATCATCAGACGGATCCATAATTGGAAAATGGTGCTCAAAAAGTCATCATCAATTGCTGCTTTTCAGACTGGGAGGAGATCTTGAGCGCAGTGCCTCAGGGTTCTGTGCTAGGGCCATTACTCTTCAACATTTTTATTAATGACTTAGACAACAGCGTGGACAAAATCCTTACATCCCGTCATCTAAGTCATTAGTAAAAGTGTTGAAGACTAACAGCCCTAAGACAGAACCCTGAGGTATTCCACTCAAGGCCTGCTTCCAGATGATGCAAAACTAATGCACTGGAAAATAGAACAGGATTCAAAAAGATCCTGAAAAACTAGAAAATTGGGCAGAAATTAATAAAATGAAATTTGATGGAGATAAATGCAAAATTTTACATTCAGGCCACAAAAACCAAATGCACAGGTATAGGATGAAGGATACATGGCTCAGCAGTACTAGATGAGAAAAGGACCTAGGATTATTGCTGATCATAAGATGAACATGAGCCAGCAGGCGATGCTGCACCAAAGAAGGCAAATAAAGATAAGCCAGAAGGTGATGCTGCATCAAGGAAGGCAAATGCTATTTCAGCCTCCATTAATAGAAGCATAGTTTCCAAGTCAAGGTCAGGCCTCATCAGGAGCACTGTGTTCAGCTCTGGGAGCCACGTTTTAATAAGTTTTCAAAGAACTAGCTATGTTAATCTCTTGCAGTATAAAAAGAAGTAAGGGGGGGAAGATGGTAACATGGATGGTAATACAGGGACAAAACCCTGCCACAAATCCAGATGCCAACTCTGTCCCCCCATCTACTCCAAGAGCAATGCTATAGGGGCCAACAGTATCACTCGCAATGTCAGAGGTGAATTTACTTGCTCTTCCTCCAATGCACTATGTGTCATCCAGAGCTAGCAGTGCCCTCTACACTATACACTGGACAAACAGGACAGGACAGTCTCTACGCAAGAAGATAAATGGACACAAACCTGACATTAGAAATGGCAATACCCAAAACACCAGTTGCAGAACATTTCAACCCTCCTGGGCATATAATAAGGGATTTACAGGCTGTGATCCTTGAACAAGGAAATAACTTGAAAGAGAAAAAAAACTGAACTGAATTACAGCTGGCCTTCCACATGCACTAGGGTTAGGGGTGTAGGACCCTCACCAAAGTGGAAAAATCACAAATATCAAAATCTGTGTGTTTGTGTGTATGTCTGGGGGAATGGCATGGTTGGGAGAGTGGGCACACAGGATCTAAACCAGGTCAAGGAAAGGAGGAGGGTGGTATGGGGCCCTATATTTCGTCTGTTCTCTGTTTTGGTCATTTCCTTCCCCAGGGGTGGGGGGTGGGGGCACTGGGAGAGGGTTTGTGGTGCTGAGAAATCAGACTGTGAGCCATCTTTAGCTGGCCAGCAGCAGTTGGTGGAGGAAAAGGAGGACCACAGGTGGGTTTACAAAGCGCTGCAGCATCTGACCAGAGCTGTTGAGAAGGAAGATTCCCCTGGAAAAGAAGAATTAGGGGTGGGCAGGGTTACAGAAACTCATAAATAATCAAATCTGTGAAAGTCAAACTCACAAATGTGGAGGGGTAATTGCAGATTCACAAATTCCACCCCATTAGGACAGGTGTGAACAAAGAAAATGGCTTCATGGCACACTATATCAATAAAGGACTCCTCATTAGCACAAAAAGATCTTCTCAGAGAGAATTATGAACCCACAGAAACTGACTTTTGGTGAGCAGATTTATTGCTTTCTCACATCAAAGACTTTATCACATGAAGCAGATAAATGGCAATTTCTGCAAGATAAGTTGCAGCCCAAGATGCTATTATCACATGACTTCATTTCTCTTCCGTTGTTCTCCCAGTGGAAGACCGCTTGAAAACTGTCCCTTTTATTAGCACAAAAAAAATCTGTTATTGACCTCCTTTGTAAAAGAAATGCTTTCCAAATGGTTTCATACTGGGAGAACGACAGAAGAGGTTATGTGATAGCCACAGGTGAAGACACTGTTATCATGCTGTAATTATGATTTACTTGCCTCATGTGATAGAGGTCCAACACTAACTGCTGTAAAGATCTGAAAGACTTGTATCACCCTGACCAGCCCTTTGAAAATTTAGGGCAAGGGATATAATCTGCATCTTTCTGGATCTTATTACTCTATCCCGCTCCCACAACTGTAAAAATACACTGTACACCTCAGGCCTTAATATCACTCTGCACTGCATCTGAGGAATCCACAAAAGTCCATGCTAAAATAAAAACCAGTTAGTCTTAAATGTGTTGCCACATTCCTTTCTTTCTCCTCTCCCCTTTTCATTTTAAGAAGGATATAAACAAGCTGGAGCAGATTTCAAGAAGGGAAACAAGGATGATAGGAAGTATGAAGAACAAAACATATGAGGAAAGGTTGAAGGAGCTGGGCACATTCAGCTTGGTGAAGAGAAGACTGAGAAGGGACATGATTGTACTTTAAATACCTCTAGGACCGTCACAGGGACAAAGAGACAGACCTATTCTATGCTGCTCTGGATTTTAAGTTACAAGAGGGGAGATTTCGACTGAACATAAAAGGGCTTTTTGACAGTACGACTGGTCTGGCAATGGAACCAACTGCCAAGAGAGGTGGTAGGGTCTTCTCAAAAAAAGAGGTTGGACAGCTACCTGTTTGAGCCACTTTAGCTGGAGATTCTGCACTCAGCTGGGGGTTAGTCTTGATGGCCAATGAGGCCACCTTATACTCTATGATTTTATGATAATTTTATCACAGTCCTGTGGCATCTTAAGGATTAATAAGTTTTGCTAGGCATAAGGTTAATGAATGACAGCCCACTTAAACATCTTGCTAGCCCAGTCCTTAGGATTACAGGTACACCTCATTTAATGAAATAGATGTGTTTATGAAATTACCATTTTTAACAGAAAATGTTGGTACCAGAGACAAAAAGAACATGGAAAAGAATCGGGACAGGTTCCTACACCACAAAAAAAGAAGGAAAGTTCAACATACTTCAGCAATCTTTTCCTTATCCCTGGTCTACAACTAAAAATATGCACACATGAAATGAAACAGTCAGGTCACATAAGTCCTGCACAAGTTAGCAAAAACATTTTGAAGCATCCAGGGACCATTTGAAAGCAGCTTCCAAAATACATCAAGAGATTTATTTTTCAATAACCTCCACTCTAACAATAATATTTCTTATCCACCTCTCCCTAAGGATTGAGTTGGGAGGACAATAGATTAACACATTTCATATATCAGTTCAGAAAAGAACATTTTAATTAAATAGTTAAAATGCATAATATCTTAAAAAAACAAATAATACAAATGCCTAAAACCAAACAATGCATATTTAAAATTCACTGTTAAAATTCCCAATTTATCGTCATCAGGATAGGCCTGCTGAACGAGACTGATCTTTAATGCTGTTTTAATTTTGGACAGCGTATTCAGCTGTCAAATCTCTTCCAGCAGGTCATTCCACAGTCTAGGGGTGGTTGAAGAAAAAGTCCTCTAAGTGACCACTGCCAGTCTAGTCCTGGTTGAAGTGAATGTCCCACAGAGAACATGAGTGTGCGGGGCAGATTATATGGGAGGAGGTGTGCTGTAAGTAAACTGGATTCAAACCTTATGATTTCCATTTTAGTGGCTAAGCTGATAGGTCTATCCTTTTGTCACATGCTGGGAGTAGCTGGTAAAACAGGCTTATCTGTGTTCCCTTCTTCTCTGTTTTATTGTTCACACACACAGAGTAAGAGATTCTGGAGGAAGTGGCTGTTTATCTTTCCTGTTGTGTGCACACCTACAATAGTGTTGACCACAGTTCTCCCTCCACATTCACTAGGATTAGAGACACAGGACCCTCATAAAAGTGAAAAAATCGCAAATACCAAAATATGTGTCTGTGTGTGTGTCTGTGGGAAAGGGGCTGAGGCATGGTGGGGAGAAGAGGTACCCAGAGTCCAAACCAGGTCAGGAAAAGAAGATAGAAGGGAGTGGTCAACATGGTACCCCCCATACCGTCTCTCTTGTCCATCAGCTTCCTTGGGTGCATGGGAGCTTGGGAGAAGGCTTGTGAAATCGGGCTGTGAACAGCCAGCCTTAGCTGGCCAGGCAGCTACTACTGGAGGAGGAAGAGGACCAGAAGTGGGTTTTTAAAGGCTGCATGGCCTGATGGAGCTGCCAAGAGGGAAAATTCCTCTGGAAAAGAAGCTCCTGAGGTGGGAGGGGTCTGTGTAGGGGTTAGAGAAACTCACAAATAATCAAATCTGTGAAAGTCAGACCCACAAATGTGGAGGGCTGACTGTAAAGTAAAATCCCATTCTTTTCCAGCTCAAGCTTTATTGCACTGATGTGGATGTGTTGCTGCAACCTCACAATGAAAGGCCCTGCCCTGCTTCGCCATCCTCCCAATACTGATACTGCTAAAAAAACTGCTGGCTAGAAAGGAGGCAAAGAGAAAAGGGGAGAGGGCAAGTGGGTGTAAAAGATTTTGTAAAACAGGATTTTCTTTGTCAGAAGCTGGTTCTATAACAGATATACGTGTGTGTTTAAGTCTCTTCCCCTGTATTTCGCTCACTCACACATGCAAGCAACACATAGCAGATCAGTCCTGAAGCTGAGGGAACTTCCAAAAGTTGTTTGTCATAAATCAATCAATGAACGCTTAAAATCACTAACCACCGGGGTGTGGCTAAGCCTCAGCAAGGACCCTTGCCATTCCCAACAAGTTCTGAAGGGACACAGGTGGTCCAACCCTGCCCAAGGAGCTCCTTGGGTCATTTATTGCTATGGGTCAAGTCTGCTTTGATCAGATCTCACCGTCTGTGCGTGTCTGTGTGTACTCACCTTCAAGTCATGGTGACCCCATAAATTCAAGTCATGGTGACCCCACAAATTTCATATGGCATTTTTAGGCATGGAATATTCAGAGCTGGTTTTGCCAGGATGGGGGACACGTGGCTGGGTAGCAGTACATGTGAAAGAGATCTAGGAGTCTTCATAGACCACAAGCTGAACATGAGTCAGCAGTGTGATGCGGCAGCCAAGAAAGCCAGTGCAATTCTCGGCTGCATCAATAGGAGTATGGTGTCTAGATCGAGGGAGGTACTGGTACCACTCTACTCTGCTTTGGTTAGACCTCATCTTGAATACTGTGTCCAGTTCTGGGCACCCCAATTCAAGAAGGGCATGGTCAAGCTAGAGCAAGTCCAGAGGAGGGTGACCAAAATGGTGAGAGGCCTGGAAAACATGCCCTATGAGGATAGACTTAGAGAGCTGGGTATGTTTAGTCTGCAGAAGAGAAGGTTAAGAGGGGATATGATAGCCATGTTTAAATATTTGAAGGGATGCCATGTAGAGGAAAGAGAGGCTTGTTTTCTGCCGCTCCAGAGACCAGGACAAGGACCTATAGATTCAAGCTGCAGGAAAGGAGATTCCACCTGAACCTCAGGAAGAACTTCCTGACGGTCAGGGCTGTCCGGCAGTGGAACATGCTGCCTCGGAGTGTAGTGGGGTCTCCTTCCTTGGAGGTTTTTAAGCAGAGGCTAGATGGCCATCTGTTGGGAGTGCTTTGAGGGTGTTCCTGCATAGCTGGGGGTTGGACTGGATGGCCCGTGTGGTCTCTTCCAACTCTACATTTCTATGATTCTATGAAATATAACTGACAGCACCAAGTACTAATGAGGATTGACCCTGCTTAGCTTCCAAGCTCAGATGGGATCTGGTGCCTTTAGGGTATTTTGGCGGCCTCACCAGGAGTACTATGTCCCATTTTGCTCCGTCAGGCATTCTGGGGTCAACTGTTCCTTTCCTTGCCTGGAGGCAGTCACGCACAGCTAGTTTTCTAGGGCAGGATCTCATTCTTTCCCAGCTCAAGCTTTATTGTGCTGCTCACCACAGGCACACTGCTGCAACCTGACCACCCAAAT
Source organism: Iguana delicatissima (assembly GCA_948472985.1). Taxonomy (NCBI): domain Eukaryota; kingdom Metazoa; phylum Chordata; class Lepidosauria; order Squamata; family Iguanidae; genus Iguana; species Iguana delicatissima. The sequence continues at coordinate 937,466 of CAOKZL010000074.1, read as the reverse complement.
TCTGTGTTTCTACAGCATACTCCCACCATCCTTCCAATGCTGGTCCAGCTTGACAGAGGACACTGCCTCTCAGCCTTCTAACCTCACTCGGGGAGGGGGGCAAAACTGACTAGAAATAAGGCAAATCAAATCAAATTAAGTCAAAGACAGACTAGAAATGGAAAGGGGAAAAAAACCAATAAAACAGAAATGTCCAAATCATCACATCCCTCAAACACACGTCAAAGGCTCTCCTGGACCAAGAACGTTAATTTTTTCGGTCGCCAGTTCCCAGAGGTCGCCAGCCAGCGCGGCCACTGGCTTGGGGATGATGAGAGGTGGAGTTCCCGCAAAACGTCCGCAGAAGGAACTTTCTAGAAGTCTAGCATACCCGGACTCTCCAGGACGTCCGACCCCTCCCCACATTTAACCCCCCCGGCCTCCCCCTCCATGCGCCCTCCGCGGGACCCCTCGGCTGCCCCTCTCGCGCTCCGCCGAGGGGCAGAAAGGAGGCGGGGACCCAGCCCCCCGGCTCTTACCCTCCCCCAGCAGGAGGATGCGCACGTCCCGCCTCATCGCGCCCGCTCCAGGGGTCGCCGCGACGGCCGCCGCCTCCCCGTCAGGGCGCCTTCCCACCTTCTCTGCCCAGCATAGCAGCGCCTTCCCCGCCCGCCCCGCCGGCGCCTCCGACGCTTCCGCTTCCGGCTTCCGGCAACGGCGCCGCTGAGCCTTCCGACCAGAGTGGCTCAAAGGCCCACAGCGCCGCCTAGTGGCGGGAGGTTAAAAACGACGTTCCTCTCAGCTTGGCGAGCGGCGAGGAAGCGCCGGTGGAGAGGCGGGTACGGGAGAGCGGAGCGACAGCGCCACCTGTCGGCCGCGGGTTACGCGCACGCCTCCTTTCTACGGCCGTTTGCGCACTAGAGGTTGTAGTGCCATTATTCCAGTTTCAACATCCTATGGAATCCTGGGGTTTGCAGTTTAGGGAGGGGCCTTTGAGCATTCCATAGGATGCTGAAAGTGGAGTAATAGCACTATAACAGTCTTGGGACGAAATGAACTCTCTCCCCCATGGCCTGATCACACTGCAGTCTTGTCGCGCTATTATTCCACTTTGACTGCAGTTATTTCTGCACCACTCTGTTATACTGCTATTATTCCACTTTCGACACCCTGTGGAATTTGTAGTTTGCTGAGGCCCAAGAGCTCTCTGGCTGAGAATTCTAAATGCCCCTCCCTAAACTGCAAACCCCAGGATTCCTTAGGAGGTTGAAAGTGGAATAACAGCACTGTAAGAGGCTAGTGCAGAAATGGCCTGCCATGGCAACCTCCTGTGGAATTCTGGAGTTTGTAGTTTCCTGAGGCCCAAGAGCTCTCTGGCTGAGAAGTCTAAAGGCCTCTCCCTAAACTACAGATCCCAGGATTCCGTACAATGGGGCCAGGCAGTTAAAGAGGAGTACTAGTACTGTAACGGTGTGATGAGAGCCCCGGGGACGGGCCAGCAAGACAGGGCGGTGCTTGTTTTGTGAGGCACATATATTCTGATTTTAGTAAAAGGAGCTGCATTCTGAGTGCATTTTATTCCTTCTTGTTTCTGTGGCTGCTAGAATGAAAACTGGGGAAGGGGGCTCCTTCACTGAACGTGGTGAATTAGAACAACCAGGACAGAAACCGGGTCAGAGTCACAGAACCATAGAATTCGAGGGCCCACGGGCCACGAAGTCCAACCACAGGAGTTCCAGCCATCAGGGAGCAGAGGCGGATCTAGGCTGGGGCAACTGGGGCGGATGCCCCGGGCACCAACGTCGGGGGGCACCCCACACCACCACTGGCCCCACCCACCTCTGCCCGCCATTCCCACGGCTCACCCCGCCCCCTTGCCCTGGGCGCTGTTAAAGGGCCAGTACGCCACTATGAGGTAGACTTGAGTGGATTGACTGGAACTCAAGTCAGACTCGTGTCACTTCAGTGACTCGACTCGGACTCGACTTGGCAATAAATGATGCACTGACTTGGCTTGTGACTTGGGCCATTTCTGCACTACACTCTTATAGCGCGATTATTCCACTTTCAACATCCTATGGAATCCTGGGGTTTGCCGGCCAGCCCTTCCCTAAACTGCAAACCCCAGGATGTTGAAAGTGGAATAATCGTGCTATAAGAGTATAGTGCGGAAATGGCCTTGTATATTTTGACTGACGGACTTGCTGCCCTTGGTTCAGCGATGTAAGACATTCTTCGAGAAACCTTACACTCTGAATCGCTCTTCCATCTCTTTTTGCCTACTGGTCACGTGACGATCTGTCTCACGTCCCGAACGTGGCAACGTGTCTCAGAAGGGAGCAGCAAACATGTTAGGCAACGGACTTGAAGCAGGGCTGAGGTCTGCTCGGCAGCCTGTCTCTGCTGCGTATAGGAGGAGCCTTCTAAATCTTCTTCCTAAGAGGAGAGCGCAAGACTCGCCCCCAGAGCACGGGACATATTTCTCAGGGAAACAGCAAATGTGTTAGGAAACAGACTTGAGGAGGAAGGGACCTTGTGAAGCTTCAGTAATGGGGAGTTAAGAAGGAAAATGGCTCAAACGCTTTATAAATCAATACTTTCATTCTAAAAATAATTCGGCTCCAGTAGGGGTTTTGGACTCATGTCAGAGTTGTTGTTTTTAAACTATATGATACTCTTGCTGCTTCATCAATGAGCTGTGGTACTCCCAGACTAATGAAGATCTAACAGTGCAATCTAGCAATGCAGGGCCACCAAAATGAGCTCTCCCCTAGTCCCACGCTGTTACACCAAACGTATGTAGGTGTACCCCTCCCCTTCCAAACTAGCGGGTGTGGACCTAATGAACTCCAGTCTTGCTGATATCTGGAGCTCTCTAATTCCAGGGATGGGGGTGTTCTGCTCCAGCACTTCTTGGCCTTACTGTCATCAGTCATCTCCACTAGTCCATGAGGATCACAGCTAGACCTTTGTTATGAGCCTTAGGTTGTCCCAAGGAAGAAAGCGCTTCCCAGGAGATTCTTCTTGGTCCGAGGAGCTGAGAAATCTGCCACGTGGAAGCCTCATATTCGTTATACTATGAACTTGGGATGTAACTAGTGTCACCAATTCAAGACATGCAGACTGCAGGCAAGAATCGAGCAATGTGATGTATCCTCCTCTTTTGGAAGATCAAAACCTTTGTTCCTCTCTTCCTTCCAACAACTGAAGTGTCCATAAATCAGAGGTGTTCAGAAGGAAGGATCACCAAAGCCAACAGTTTGCTGCACCTGTTTGATTTCCTGGAGTAGGTCCTTATTGGCCAGTTCCAGCTGCAATGAAAGGCGAAGGCAATGAGACCAAGGCACAAATCAAGGGACTATTTAAAGATCTGTCAAGTATGCTTTGGTTCAAGGAGGAGGATTTGGCCAGCTAATCCCTCCTTCAAGGCCACGCAAGACAAGTAGAAATAGTTTCATGGTCAATCTGCCAAGTGGAAGTTATCAAATATGGCATCTCGTGTCAGGGTGTTAAGACAGCAACAAGCAACAGCAGCTGACTCAGAAATGCCACATTTAATTCATCAGCCTTTCCAATATGTAATGTGCCTTACTTTTCATTATGGAAAGATTCAGAATCCAAGATGAAGTCTCACAGAGACATGTTATAGGCCATTTCCGCACTAGACTGTTAATAGTGCTATGACTGTCAACATCCTATGAAATCCTCAAAGGCTTCTCCCTGCAAACCCCAGGTTTCCATAGGATGGTTAATTTTGGGGTGCAGCACACGATTTATTACTACTTATAAGATCTAACCGGGCTTTGAAAATAAAAGAGAGAAAGAGAGAGAGAGAGAGAGAGAGAGATCCATTTGTAATCTACTGTGTTATGCTATTTATTATTTATAACTGTAAAAAATAGTCTGGTGATGAATTATAGTATTTTTTTATGATTGAAACCCTTTTTTATGCTCTGTGAGTGCTGGCTGGTCTGTATTTAATAGGCAACATTGTCTGCCGGAAATGTACGCTTCCAGTTCTGAATGTTTGTAAGCATTTCACATGCTCCTGTTGTCAAAATACAACTTTGATTTTGTTCCTTTTCTTTTGGTGAGATAATAGCACTGAGATAGGATGTTGAAAGTGGAATAATAACACTATAACAGTCTAGTGCAGAAATGGCCAAACTGGGATGCAGTGAGTGGGGTGACAATGTCCTTTTGTTGTGCACCATAAAATATGCTACGACAGGTTTTTCTGTTTGTCGTTGCCTTGATCATTTCACAAGAAATGGACAGGCGAGATAATACCTTTTTAAAATGAATCAGTCAATTAATTCATTCATCCTGGTTGTAACAATTGTAACCTGCTAGTTGACTGTAAAAATGTGACACTTCTCCCCAAAGGCAGCAAACCACAAAGGAAAAAAAAGTCACAAACCTTGACAGCGTATTTATATGATTGTTCTGCCTCCAGTTGCCTTCCACCCTAAAAAACAGCAACAGGAAACATTATTGTTGACTTTTTTGGCCTTAGAAAATGTTTCTGCATTTCTGTTTTGATAGAGAGCCTCCTTGAACGACTGCATTTACTAGTCAAATATTGGAGGCACTCTTTCAAATGCACAAAGGCCATTTCCGCACTAGCCTGTTATAGCGCAATGATTCCACTGTCAACATCCTATGGAATCCTGGGGTTTGCAGTTTCGGGAGGGGCCGGCCGGCCCCTCCCGAAACTACAAACCCCAGGATTCCATAGGATGTTGACAGTGGAATCATTGCGCTATAGAAGCTAGTGCGGAAATGGCCAAAGAAGGGAAATATATGACATGAAATGAATGACATGAAATTCTGGGAAGAGAAAGTCTGAGTACCTGCTTCTCCCCTCTAGCATCCTCAAGCACAAACCAATTACATATTCATGTTGCCACAGAAAAAAGCAAATGATCCTGCTCGTTGCTGGAGAGAAGGGACTTTGGGAGCTCACCTGCATGCAGACTAGAGCCAGATATGCCCATACGTCGGCGTTGTTGTTATTGAGAGCGTTGGCTTCAGAGAGGGCATCTTCTGCCTCCGCCATCTCTTTGAGCTTTGGAGAGGAAGACATAAACTTACTAATGAAAAAAACCACAAACTTCAGGAGAAAGACTTCACAACCTCCCCCTCCTCATCCTGGATGCCTAGAAAAGCTCCAGCAAGCTTAGCAGCTTAGTGATGAGGGAAGGACCTCCTGAGTCTTATTGCTTGCTTATTCCTGCTTCGAACAATTTAGGACTGAACACCAGCACTCTTTTCAGAAACTAATGGTAGATGTTGGAACCCAGTTGGCTCGTGCCCAGAGTTGGGGAATCCAATACAACAGAGATGCACAAACGTTTTGGCTTTGAGAGCCATATCTAGTGTGAGGGTGAAGGTGGTGGTGTCACACATCTGCACATCTACTGTGCATAGTCCTGTGAATGGCTGCTGAGGTTTGGGGGAAGAGGACGCTAAAGCATTTATGTGGCATACAGGAACAAGGGCCATTTCCGCACTAGATTGTTATGGCGCTATGATTCCACTTGCAACATCCTATGGAATCCTGGGGTTTGCAGTTTAGGGAGGGGCCAGCCGGCCCCTCCCTAAACTGCAAACCCCAGGATTCCATAGGATGTTGAAAGTGGAATCATAGCGCTATAACAATCTAGTGTGGAAATGGCCAAGGAAGCGGTTAATCAGGATCCCAAGTCAGTAAGGGAAAGGCATGGTGGGACCTGTGGGTCTCAAATATCTGGAGGACCCAAGGCTCCCAATCCTTAATTTATAAACTCTTGCAAAAGGAAAAAAAAAGGTCTTTACCTAAAACTGTTTACAGACATCAGAACCAAAACAAATTAAATGTGTGTTCTGTTTCAAATCTGCAAGACAAGGGAATATGTACCTATAAATATCTTTGTTCCTGGTTTCTACTTTAAAAAAAAAAGAGTCCTTGGATTAAACAGTACTTCCAAGACTTTTTGAGGGAATCACGGGGCACATGCTCTGCAAAGCACAAGGCCTCAAGTTCATTCTCTAAAGCTTCCATTCAAAAGGTAGTAGGGTCTAAATTCCCTAAAGGCACCAGACCCCATCTGTTCTTGGAAGCTAAGCCGGGTCAGCTCTGGTTAGTACTTGGATGGGAGATCACTGATGGCTACCATGTGCTGTAGGCTGTATTGTCAGAGGAAGGAACTGGCAGACCACCTCTGAGGATTCCTTGCCTAAGAAAACCCTATGGAACTCATGGGGCTGCCATAAATTGACAGACAACCCGAAGGCACATATACACACTGGGGGGAAAAACCTACTTCTGCCAGTCAGACTACTGGCCATATTGAGACTGGTGGAGTAATGTCTTGATGGTAAAAGGAAATCATTTCAAGGGTGGTGGTCACATTCCACAGTTTCCCATAGGCTTTGCCAGCACTCATTGCCATTTGGTTCCTCATGAAGTGCTGGTAAAGAAAGGCCATTTCCGCACTGGACTGTTATAGCGCTTTGATTCCACATTCAACATCCTATGGAATCTTGGGGTTTGCAGTTCCGGGAGGGGCCGGCTGGCCCCTCCCGGAACTGCAAACCCCAGGATTCCATAGGATGTTGAATGTGGAATCAAAGTGCTATAACAGTCTAGTGCGGAAATGGCCATAGTGATTAACCCTTTGAAAGCAATGAACACCACTCAGAAAACAAGCCTCCCAAGGAGCAAGCAGCAGTACTGAACTGGATGGGTGTGTTTTCAGGTTCAAACATCTCTGCAGCATCACAGTCTTCATCTTAACCCCGCTCCCCACTGACAACTGCTGCTCACACTTTCAAAATACGGGAGATGCTATTTGTGGATTTACCTCCAGCGTACGTGCAGAAACGCGGTAAGAAACACAGACAAAAATACACATGTAAACAAATATAAAACCAATTACGGTTGCATGAGTTCCGATTTCACCATGGTAACCCAGATGGCACAATTGTTCAGAAAAAAAAGCATCTGTGAAAGATTGTTGATAATGGCCAATAAGTGGCACCTGCTGTGCAAGAAGGACAGTGGGCACTAAGCAGACCCCCACCTCACAATATATTGCCCACAACAACTGGGGTTCAAAGCAAACTGCGTTATACAATGTCAGAGCATTAGCCCATCTGGCTCAGTACAGACGGAAAACTATTCAAAAATATTTGAAAAACCGGTAGGAAATGTGTATCATAAATGTCAGGAAACCCTGATGAGGACAATCCGGGACTGATGACAATCTTTGCCATTTGGGACTCATTTTGCACAAAATTCGTACCTCTCATGCAGAAAACAGCAAAATGCTGTTTCCCATGCAGAAAAGGTTGTTTTCTTTATTAAAAAAGAAACCGGCATGGAAATCCTGCATAGAATAAAGCCCGAACTGCAAACAGTCTTCCAAAATTGCACCATTTTTCAAGATTTTCTTGCAGCAGGAGGAACACTGTTAAAAGTTACCTGCTGCTTCCCTTGAGAAGCAAATTAGTGAAAGAGATTTCACCTAAACATCAGGAAGAACTTCCTGATGGTCAAAGCCATTCGACTGTGGAATATGCTGCCTCAGAGTATGGTAGAGTCCCATGCCTTGGAGGTTTTCGAGCAGAGGCTGGATGGCCATTTGCTGAGGGTGCTTTGAGTGTTTGTTCCTCCATGACAGGGGGTTGGACTCGATCGACATTGCGGTCTCTTCCAACTCTATGTCTTTATGATTTTATGATTACTTTCATATGACTGGCAGTGGCTCTCCAGGTTTTCAAACAAGGGTCTATCTTGGCCCTCTTTAGGGATTCCAAGGACTGAATCCAACATCTTCTGTGTGCAAAATATGTGCTCTGCCCCTGAGCTATCACTTTTCCTAGTTAAAAATCCTTGAAGGTATTCAACATGAGATGGAAGGATGTAAGAGGGTCAGAAACTGTTTTTATATGTGGTCAGGCCACTGCCACATTCAGCTTGCAGTTATTTATATTGACTGGCGGCAGCTTTCCAGTATTCCACAGAAGGGGCTTCCTTAGCTTTCACTGGAGATGCTAGAGACAGAACCTGTGACCTACTGCATGCAAAGCAGGCACTCTACCTTTGAGCCATGGCAATTCATGTCAAAGGAGCTTAGTCTCTTACCCTATAGCAGGCAATTCCCACTCCCAGCCATGTGAGACAGGTTGGTGATTTCTTGCTGGCCACCAGATAGATGTTCTTTGCCTTGTCATACTGTCAAAAGAAAAGATCTGCAAGTTATGCTCTGTGTTGTAGCTGTTTGCACAACATTCTATCATCTTACAGAAATTTCCTCCAGCCTTGCCTTTGTCTCCTGGAAACAATCTCTGCATGAATTGCCAGAGGCAAATGGCTGGGCAAGGCTCAGGATCTTTAGGAAACTGAAAACAAGGAACAGAAAACTCAGCTGAGAGGAAAGGAGATCAGTGTTTAAGTTTTAAAGCAAGCTTGGGATTTATTAACACTATCTATTCCTTATACAATAATTTACATTGTGTTTTACACCACAGACAAAAAGAGCCGGCCTCTTTCTGAATGTACAGCCATACGAAGTGCCTTGCCAGGCCAGATCAACGACCTCACACAGTCCAGTTTCATATGGGGATCTTGGAACAGGCCAAGCTTATTTCAGTTGCCTACTTTGAGGCCTAGGAACACACCTGTGAATTAATGAGTATAACCTACAGAGTATAATATATAGAGTATACGTGCATATAGGTGCAATGACTGCTTCCAATTATGTAGTCTATTTGACTTTTATATTGCCTATCAGGTGATTTTCATGTATAAGTTGCCTCTTTGGTTGCTTGAAGAATGCATTTGCAGTGAACAAACTGTTGGCCTCACAAAATTCAGTCACTCTCCTGATTCTTTTCTTGAACTCAGGCCAGATGTTCCTACAACCTTTAATTCTGCTCTGTTTTTACTTCTGCATTCCAATTGCCTATGATTATTAAGAAGTCTTGTTTTGGTGTATGATCAATTTCCTCCTGTACTCCAGCACAGAATCTTTTAATATCTTCTTCTGTCTTTGTAGTTGGAACATACGCTTGGCTTATCATTATATTGATGGGTTTTCCTTGACATCTTATTGATAATATCCTGTGAGACTTTGCATTTTCCTGTATTTCTCCTCTGTTTTAACGCCACCTCATTTTCATTTCCTGAGTAAAACACTGTGTAATTATTGGACTGAATATGCTCCTTTCCAGTCCTAGCTCGGTCACCCCAAGTATTGCAAGGTTTATATGTTACATTTTTTCTGTTACCAAGGATAGCTTCTCCTGATTCATGCTTCTCACATTCCATGCTCCTACAATGTGCGTTCTGCAGTTCAGACTTTCCTTCCATCTCTGAGCACATCACTAGCTGACCATCCTTTTGGCTTGAGTCCAACTGCATCATTAGCCACAGTGCTACTCATAGTTGTCCTCTGCTGTATCCAAGTAGCTCTTTGAGTTCCTTCCAACATGGGAGTTACATCTTCTGGCACTATCTTTTATTTCATTTTGTAACATCTTGCAATGAAATGTAGGCCATTTCCGCACTAGCCTGTTATAGTGCTATCATTCCACTTTCAACATCCTGTGGAATCCTGGGGTTTGCAGTTTAGGGAGGGGCCTTTGAGGTCCCTCCCTAAACTACAAACCCCAGGATTCCACAGGATGTTGAAAGTAGAATGATAGCACTATAACAGTCTAGTGCAGAAATGGCTGTAATGAATTAATGTAATGAATGTAATGTAATGAATATATGGGAGAACTAGTGTGGCATAGCAATTTGAGCATCAAACTATGACTCTGGAAACCAGGGTTTAAATCTCCTCTTAGCCATGGAAACCCACTGGGGAACCTTGATCAGGTCATTTTCTCTCAGCTTCAGAGGAAGGCAAAAGCACGCACACTCTGACCAAACCTTGCCAAGTAAACCCCACTTATCTTAGGCCCTTTTTGCAGCGCTGGCGCTTGTGTGAGGGGGAAGAGCGGCTCGCGCAACAAGCCTCTCCCGAAAGGCTGCCGCTTCCCCCTGCGCCTCCATTCCGCACCTGGTGTCTTCTTCCGCGACAGGCACTCTTCAGCACACCCCCAGCTTCCGCAGCGCTCCCTGGGAGCTGTAGGCGGAGCTGGGGGAGGAAGCGGGGAGGAAGCGCGACAGGCCCGCCTGCAATGGCGCTCCGCACTCCAGTAAGTGCAGGATGCTGCCAGAAGCCTTGTGCGAGCACTGTTTATTTTCGGCTTGAAGCTGAAAATAAAAAAATACGCGCAAGCGCCGCTTCAGCCCCGTGAGCGCCACGGAAGTGGGAGTGCGTCGTGCGCAGCGACGCTCCCACTCCCGCGAGGCACACGGGGCTGTTTCGTGAGAGAAAGCCCGTGCAAAAAGGGCCTTAGGCTCTCTACAAGAAATAAATGTATGATGCCTTACATACAATGTAATGTACTGTGATGAAAACAAAGTGCCAAGACATGTCTGTGTTTCTCCCTAAGGGGAATGTATATGTTTGTATATCTATGACTGTATATAATAAATAGCCTAATAGATTACCAGAGAGCCAGCTCATTTTTGCATATAAATATCCCGAGATTCCAATACTTAAGAATGCTTTAGTGGAGTGTTGATATTAACTCTGCCTGTCTAGTATTCACCACCATCATGAGCTGGATGCCTAAGTGGCCAGCAAGTGATAACAGGTGCCTGGACAGAAACCAGATTAGTTGACAAATGCCAAAAGACCCTGCACCCCTCAGTTTTAAGAGACAGAAGTAGGAAACCACATGTGTTTCAACCAGTCAGATGCTTCCATAAAGCCCAAAGGCAGGGGTCAAAGTCAACAGACCTCCTCTGCTATTGCACTAGAGCTGCCTGACTGAAAACTGGAGAAGACTCTTGTACCTTTAATGGACGTGTACATGAAGGAATTTCATCAGCTGTTCCTTGTTATCTGGTTTCATGACAATCAAAACCTCCTGAAATTCCAGGTTTCACATAACCATTAAAGGTACAGTAGCCCTCTACAGTTTTCACACTAGAAACCCTACATTGTTGTGCTCCAGGCAGAGACTAGAAGTTCTTCTTAACTACAGATCCTAGAATTCCCAGTTAACATGGCAGTGGCCCTACTGATGGAGGAATTTGGGAACTACAGTCCAAAAGTAACTTTTCCAAGCTCTATTTATAGGTATACTGGCCGCTGCATAAGGAGGTTCCATCTAGCTACCATATCCAGACCAACAAACAACCCAGAGAATCTCTGCCTGTTCCTCACCTCTTTCTCTTCCAGATAAATAGAACCCAATCTCAGATACACAAAATGTATGTCTTTTGCATCTGTCACAAAACTGATGGTTCGCTCATAGCAGGCCTTGGCTTCAATGAAGTTCTCAGTCAGATAGGAGAGATGGCCCTTCTGGGCCCAAACGTCTGGATTCTGCAGAAACAAAATGGTGGCAGTGTCAGGGGAGAGAGGTAAATATTTCCAAAGCATAAGGCTTATTATAGGGAATGACAATGGATAACCTATTTTCTTAAAAACAATGAGGGGATATGGGGTGATGAGGAATTGTGAACTTTTCAGTACTTTCTTGGGGGGGGGATTACTGAGAAAGGCTCTCTCTCAGACCTAGGAGTGCCCAAATTTTAGAAACTAGAGGATCTCATTAACCCTCCCACAAGAGACCTTAGAAGACTGCATTCCCATACAAAGAAAAATCAAACCTATTGCACCGAAATGCACTCAAGAGGATGGTCGGAGAATTTTCCCACGCTTTGCCCCCTGCTTTGCCATTTTAGACCCAAGAGAGGCCTTTTTTTACAACAGGAGATGACCAAGAAGTTCGGCTGCCAGGTTTTCAAAAGAGCAATAGAAGACAGAGTGAAAACCATGAAACAGAGTTGCCGCCCACCCACGAAATGAGGAGACCACACACAGGGCTTGGGTTGAACTAAGGGCAATTTATTAATATGCCTAATTAACATACATGGTAATGAACATGAACTTGAACTTGAACTTGAACTTGAGCGTGCAAATGATGTTTATTCTAAAAGAGGGAGGGGGCCACCAACCTGGGTAGACCAGGGCAAGAGTCAGCCTCAGACCATCTCCCCTGGCCGCAGGACGAGATACCAGGCCCCAAAGTCACGCCCAGAACGTGGACCATGACCTTGGCTGGCCCCTGTCTGGAAGGTGAGCCCGAAATCGAGTCCCCCGGGCTCAAGCCAGTAAGGGCTAGTCCCGGGCCCTCCTCAAGGATAGTCCTTATCCTACACCAAAGGGTGCCATAGGTACACGCCGAAACCCATGGACCCCCCCCTTACCGGCCAGGGAACCTGCAATTGAATGTGGATACCTATTTAACCACCTATTTATGACACCACCCGAAGCAGCCAATTACCCCGATCCCTTGGCGCAGTGTAGGGTAGGCAAAAAACCCCCCGTAAAGGGGGAAAAAATCCTACCCGGCCCCGAAGCGACCAGCAGTCCTTACACTGAAACCATAGGGTGGGAGGGTGGGTCGCAGGGATTCAGAGAAAGAGGCTGGAGGGGAGGCGGGGCCGCCCTAAATAGAGCCTCAGCGCCCCGCCTCCTTCAGCCTGTGCTCTCCTCTCGCGAGAGGACGGCAAATGGCGTCCCCCCACCACCACCCGCTTCACGTGGGTGGGGGTGGCCGGATTGTGTCAAATGGCCAAGAAATGGACACAGTAGAATCTGTGATCTCTCTGATACAATTTTTTCAATTTTGGGACATTAATTTTTAGAGCAGAGTGTGTAACTTTTACGGCTTGGGGGCCCCAGGAGATCTTGGAGAGTTGCCTCCATGCCTTAGCCTTTTATCTTTTTGCAACCCAACAACCCATAAGCTGCCATTTCCCCACAACAACTTTATAGTTTCTTCCTTGTGCTATGTCAGGATGCGAGGGGGGCACAGCTCACGCTAAAAGGAGATACTTGCCAGGTAATCAATCTGGACAGCCATTTCGAGGCACTCCTCTGTCTTGCTGTACTCTTTCCTGAGCAAGTATGTCTGGGCCAGTACCAGATAGTATTCGCAGCTGGGGCCTCCTTGAGGGCAGACCAGTTCGTGTGCTAACGCCCTGTGAACAAACTGAGAGGAAAAGCCAAACTCATGGAATTGCAGCTGCAGGAGTATCATTGATGCAGTTTGCCTGGGCTGACTTTCCAAGCCACTCCCCCATACTGCCTGTAGCCTCTTTCCCCAGCTGGTTTTGCCCACTCCCCCCATTTTCTCCCTTCCTCCATTCACCAAAGACTATGGAAAATATATCAGTTGTGTATAGGCTTTGGCTTCTAAATGCAACTTGCCTGGCTACGATGCTTTTCTTGATTCTGAATGGCACCTCCCTGGCCTTTCAGATCCTGAGTTCTGCATATGCACACTTCTGGCTCTGAATGACTTTGCCAATTGCTTACAGTTTAATATGAACATCATCATCATCATCATTATCCAGCCCTCTACTAAACTGTTTCCAGGGGCTCTCAGAAAGAAGCTGAAGTCAGTGGTGGTTGTCTAGCGATTTCTTCAATGACACTTTTAGAAAAGGACATTTCCTGCTCTAACAACCCAAGAAGGCAATCTCTGACAAGCTCCCATCTGGATATTCTCTAACTGTCCCATTCTAATAGCTCAGGAGGGTTGTCTCCCAGGGCCACCACGCAAGTAAAAAAACATAGAATTTGATTTATCATCTGCTCTTACCCAATTATTTGAATGACTGACTAAATACCTCTTTGTAGATAACAAGTTCAGTGTAAAATGAAACAGAAGTAATCAAGTTTAATGTGGCCAAGCTTATTAAGACTTTATGAAGTCTTATAGTTATAGCAATTCTTCAGAGAGAAAAGGTTATATCTTCTTCTGTTCTTCCTTAGTTGCAAGCACACTCATAATCCAAATATCAAATCCCCAGCAAAACCCACATGCATGCTCTTATTTTGCAACCACATTATTTAAAATTGGCCCCTACTGCGACTAATCAGCTAACGTTTTAGATGGTTAATACAAATTAAGGCTGGCAAGTCTGGTAATTCCCCACCAAACAAGATCACGACCATCTTGCAGTCACCTCTGCCTCCAGCCTCTGTCATTCTATATTTACCTGGAAAGCACTGACTTCCATCAAGAAGCTTACTGCCTCCATGAAGATGGTGTGAGTGGGTTGTGAGGGAGGTGCTGGTAGAGGCTCTGTTTCAAATGTAACCCCAAGAGATTTGCTCCCCTCTGAAATGAAATGAACAAATCAAATTATTTAACTATGAATCCTCAGGTGACATTTTTTGGTTCCCCACGCTTTCATTTTTAAGGAAATGGAACAAAAACACTTTGGCTGGCATCCTGTTAGTGACTTACAAAGCCCTAAGGCCAACTTATGGTTTTTTTGGTCATTGTGGAGGTCAGAATTTGTTATTGGCTATGCAACAATCTTTCCTTACAACTCACCTTTTAAGCTGCCAATCCCCACCACAACCACAGCTGGTGGAGAGTTTCTTGTGTGCGTGCGTGCGTGCGTGTGCATGGGGTGCACTTCCTTTTTTGCTTTCTCTTCTTTTGGCCTTGCTTTCCTTGTTTAGCAAGTGGGATTTTGGGGCACAGTGGAAGCAGGATGATATTGGCTAAAATCCAGAGGCCTGGCCTGGCCAGACTGTAATCCTGTTTTGCCTGCCTGCACTAAGGAGGCTTAACCCGTTTGTGGAAGACTCTCTTGTCCAACCCTGAGCATAGTGTCATTCATCCACTGGACAGATCCATGCAATCCAGATACTTGAACCATCAGTTCAATTTGTGTGGCTGTATCTTCAGACCACAGGCATTCTGTTGTCTGTTTACACTGCAAGAGTGACTCCACATCCCCCCGTCCTACTCCCTGCCTACCCCGAATGTCTGGCCTCAAACCTTTCTGAGTGCCCATCTTGAGTCTACTAGAAATTGTTGACAGCCTCTTGGATGCCTTTGGCGCTGCCGCTGGCACTTGTTCCTCTTCTGGGAGAGAAAGTGTTAAGGGTGGCTCCAAAGAATCTACTTGGGTTTTCATGGAGGTGTCTGGAGCTTCCTCAGAAACTAAAGGGAAATTGGCAACAACAACAAAAATCAATCAATCAATCAATAATTAAAATGAGAAGACAAACACACAAGCAATTTCCCCCTGCCACCCCTTCAACTTCATCTATATCCAACAGGACAGGAGTCTTATGATCAGCAGAAACAAACTGGCTCTCTGTGATCCCACATCTTGTCTGATTAAAAAAAACTGATTGCCTGGGGCTCTTGACAACAATTGCCTGCAAAATTCTTGGGTTAACTGATGCTATGGACAATCAGATAACAGCTGAATGCGTAGTGAACGTGCGCGCCGCATTTGTAGTGTTTCAAAATGCAAAAAGCGGGGGCTCACATGAGGCCATGCAACATACTCCATGCCCTTAGAAATCTAGCTTGTTCTAGCACTGAAATCTAGTTGTTAGTGTGGCCCACCTCTCTCTGTAGTATCTCCTTCCTCCAGTCTCAAAAGGCACAGAAAAGACAAAGGTGCCTCCACTGAATGCTGTCACTCTGACAACCATTCATAGGCATTCCCTGCCAATGGGCCTGTTGGTTTCATATGCGCTGTGAAGTTGAAGAGTTTTGTGTTTTTGCTGTTGTGGCTGTGAAAGATTTGGAGTATTAACCTTCGTTGGACTAAAGCCACCTTGTTTCAGAACCCATTATCTGCTATCTTTCTGCAGATTGTGTCTCAGCATACTTAGCTCCTCCCCAGTTATTATAGACTGTGCTCTCGAACTGGGGGCAGACACGGCCTTCCGTCCTCCACCATCCGCGATCTCGGCAGGTGGCCTCTCCTTGGCCAGGCGAGCTTTATGGAGTTTGGAAGCCTCATGAAACGCCATCTCCACCCGAATGGCGTTCTCCTGCATGTCATAGAACAGCCCTGTGGGAACAGCCAGAAGATTACCTCATGATAATTAATAGAGGAAACTTAGCCCCAACTATCCACTTGCCTTAAAGCACGTGCCACATTCAGCCTCAACTCCTTTCTGCACCAGACCCTCCCCAATCCCTGGAAGCACCCCCAATTTTGAATGGGGAGAGAAATTCCCTGGAAATTCCCCAAACACAACAAAAATAAGAGTTTACCATCCACCACACTCCGCAATCCTTGACCTCCCCCAAAAACTAAAGACATAGGCCTTTTTCGCACGGCATTTTCCATGCAAAAGAGGGCCTGGAGCATCGTGCGACTGTGAGGAGAGATCTACACGACGCACTCACAATCGCGCGACGCTCCAGGGGCTGGCAGGGGCTGATCACGCACCTTTTCATTTTTGGCTGAAGCCGAAAATGGTGCGCGATTGCGCATTGCTCCCGGGCCCCGCGTGCACTTACCCGGTGTGCAGAGCCTCCAGAGCCGCGCCGGTCGCCCTTCCTGCCCCAGCGCAGCCTGGGAAAGTCCCAGGCTGTGCTGCGGAAGGAAGAGGCAGGGCTCTCATGCGAGCAGGCAGCTTGTGTGGAGCCGAAGGACCCCGGATGTGAGAGCCTCTCGCCGGAGGCTGCTCGCATGACCCCAGCACCGGAAGACGGTAAGGTGAGGAAAGGGCCAAAGAATGAAAATACATAAAGTGAACACTCAAAGTGACTTCTAGTCACTTCTGGTGTGCATTTTCAAACAAAAATCAGATGAAAATAACAGGGCAGCCCACCAGAGGATGAAAATTGTCCTTCCCCCAGTAGCTGTCCACCCCTTAAAGGGTGATAGGTATTCTTCCACCCTCCTTTAAAAGATTCTGTAGCTAAAGATACACAGCCTAAGATGAGGTGGAGCAGAAATAGATAAGCTATTGACTGAATGAACCGAAAGCACAGCAAAACTTATCTGGGAACAAACTTACCTGAGCCTTAGAATTCCTGCCAACACGCAGATGGACTCTTATAACTGAGAGTACGCACAGCACAGGTGGATACAACATTGTGACAAAAAGCATCAATAAGCCACACGCACAAATCTAGTTGTACCTAAGATAGTCCAGGCCAGAATGCTGGAAGGCTCCAAGCAGGTGGCATTCTCAAAGAAGACTTCAGCCTCTTCATAGTTCTCGAGCATCACAGCCAAGATGCCGCAGAGCAGCAAGCTGGGGAGACAAAAACCCAGGACTGAAGTGGGAGCTCTTTGCAAAAACAGCCCGTTGCACAGACCTTGTAAAGATTCGTATCATGATAATTTCTTACACAGCAGTTGTGCGCATACACGTCTAGAAGTAATCCCACTGAGCTAATGGGACATACTTCTCTGGAAACATGTCTAGGGTTGCACTGTTGTGCTAGAATCCTGTTGATCACTCCCAGATAGGGTAGACCTATCAAATCAATTGCTGAATGATAAGTCAACATGTAGCTAAATCTGATTCAACAGCACTGCTCTAGTTGGGACTAACAGTAGGATTCAGGCCTTAGACTCTGACAAGTCGCAAGCTTCTTTTTTAATGCAGTAAAATGAAAATGTTAACTGGGATCCAAATTATGCTAACTGGGCCTCATCTCTATTGAAATCAATGTGTCTTAACTATGTCCCATTTATTTCAACAAATGTTAATTAAGTTAGTCCAGATCCAGCTCGGAGTGCTTTCTTCTTTAGTCAACCCACCTGGCAAAAGTTCCAGAGCATATTCAAAGAGTTAAGTATCCTCTTCTAGTTTAATATATCCTCAGGAAATTGTTTCGGAAGCACTGTGTTAAGGATGGCACAGGAATTTATCAATTTCCCCACTGGGGTCAAATTTGGAGTTCTCGACTCCACCAGAAACTCATACCAGAAGGAAAATGGCACACTGAAAATTCCTGCAAAGTTTTTTTTTCTGTCTGTGTATGTGTGTTCCTGCCACAATATAATCTTCACAGTTTTTGAAAACTGCACAAGAGTCTGAGATACTGCATAGCTCTGCAGGAAAAACCTGCACTTGCAGTCTTTTCACCAGATGCAGAAAACTATGCAGCTGATTAAAAAAAAATAAAACCCTCCCACTTACATTGATTTTCATTATGTACAAAATGTGCAAAATGCATGCCATATCCCCACCTAAACAACATGATGATGAGTTCCAATTTGTAGTTGTAGCCTTTGCAGTTTGAATATCGCACAACCTAACTATTAAGCAACAGAAAAAGAAACTTGGGCTGAATGAAGCTACGGCTTTTGCCAGATTGAATGTTTCATAATTTTCTCTCTGTGGAGAAAGCTGCGCAATTTTCAAGGAAGGCTGCGCAGTTCTCAGGAGAAGCTGCACGGCCTGGGAGAACCTGTAGAACCAATGTGGAGTAGGGGTTGCAGCATTAAATTGCGACTCTGGTGACTAGGATCTAAATCTCTGCTCGGCCATGCAAACCCACTGGGTGACTTTGGTCAAGTCACACACTCTCAGCCTCAGAGAAAGGCAAAGGATAACTCCCTCTGAACAAATCTTGCCAAGAAAGCCCACTCATAGGTTTGGCTTAGGGTTGCCGTAAGCTGGAAAAGAGTGGTGTAGCTTGGCGCAAGCACGATAGGGGCAGGGGCAGAGGCATGGGGCGGGGCTATGGCACACATGGGCAGGCCTGCAGCATGCGTGGGTGGGGCTACGGCATGCAGGGAGGAGCTATGGCACGCAGAGGAGGGGCTACAGCGCATGTGGGTGGGAAGACAGCACACAGGGGAAGGGCAATGGCACTTGGGGGGCAGGCAAGGAGTGGTGGTGCCCCACAAAAATGCTGCCCAGCATGCACTGCTCCCCTCGCCCTCCCAACCCTATGCCACTGGTTAGACTTGAAGACAGACGACAATAACAACAACAACAGGAGTTTTTGGGCAAGCTGTGCATCATTCACAGAAAAGTTTCACATTTACTTGTCATTGCAGGGGAAAAAAATTCTAAGTGTGAAGAAGCTATGGGGAGAAATACTGTTTCACTGTTCTCTACCTTTGTTGGAAATGAGACAAAAACTGAGAATGACCGTACCTACACTGTATGGTGATCAAGACACACACTGGAGCATCTCTAGAATTTCCACTGATATGAAAACTCATCTTGTACTGAGCTTTGTCCTCACTGTTTGAATCAATTGTGAAGGTAAGATGGCATTCTCTGAGTCAACCCCCGAGGCTGACCAAAGGACCATAGGAAAAAACAATGCACACAAAGGATTTTTTATTTTTGTATTTCTTTCACTTTAAAAAGTCTGCAAGGGTGGGGGCGCTCCCATACAGATCATATTGTCACAGGGTTTAAAAGTAACTACCTATTTTTGGCAACAAGCAGTAATATTACCTGTTACCTGGTTATTTTTCTCATTTTTAAGGTTTTATTGCTTGAAAACAAATATTTGTCTATATAACTAGTTACTTTTAGAGGTAATAAGGTTTCATTTCAAAAGTAACACAGCACGTAAGAATTCAGTTACTTCGATGGTATAATGAACAACAGTTTCCTGTTACTTTTTAAAGTTGTTTATAGACCAACTTTGATCAGAATTTTTTTTAATGTTATGCCATTTTCTTATAGTACTTTTAAAACAAATAATAAGAGAAAGTGATGAAAAAGTTTCAGACAGTGCAAGAAGGAATGTGACAAGGTACCTCCTTTGCTGTTTTAAGTCATGGGAACTGGTTTCCTCACAAACATTCACAAGTACTGGGAACAAATAACTTTTTAAAAGTAACATTCCAAATTCAACACTGGCATCTGTGGCATTATGCTCATAGTATATATTACTTAAAAATCAAAGAGGGAAGTATTTCTCCGCTCCTCTGCTGTGTGAAGTCTTTGGCTTTGTGATATATTTCTGAACACAGCCATAAACCCAGCTGTACCTGTGCAAGTGATTGAGATCCAGGGCAAGAGCTTCACGGAAGCATTCTTGAGCTTTGAGGGTGTCCTCGGTCAACAGACAAAAAGCACCATAATCCAACCAGCTTCCAATATCTTGGCGGTCACGAGCCAGTCTCTGTGGACACAAATGCCAGTAGAATCATAGAATCACAGAATCACAGAATTGGAAGAGACCGCAGGGGCCATCGAGTCCAACCCCCTCCTATGCAGGAACACCCATCAAAGCATTCCTGGCAGGTGGCCATCCAGCCTCTGCTTAAAAACTTCCAAAGAAGGAGACTCTACCACACTCCGAGGCAGCATATTCCACTGTTGGACAAGTCTGACCGTCAGGAAGTTATTCCTGAGGTTCAACTGGAATCTCCTTTCCTGCAGCTTGAATCCATTGCTACTTGTCCTGGTCTCCGGAGCAGTAGAGAACAAGCCTGCTCCCTCCTCCACATGACATCCCTTCAAATTTAAACATGGCTATCATGTCCCCTCTTAACCTCCTCTTCGGCAGACTAAACATACCCAGCTCCCTAAGACGCTCCTCATAGGGCTTCATGGCTTCCAGACCCTTCACCATTTTGGCTGCCCTCCTCTGGACACATTCCAGCTTGTCGACATCCTTCTTGAATTGAGGTGCCCAGAACTGGACACAGTATTCCAATGCAGAATAGAGTGGTACCATTACGTCCCTCGATCTAGACACCATACTCCTATTGATGCAACCAAGAATTGCATTGGCTTTCTTGGCTGCCACATCACACTGCTGACTCATGTTCAGCTTCTGATCTACCAAGACTCCTAGATCCTTTTCACACGTACTGCTATCCAGCCACATGTCCCCCATTCTATACTTGTGACTTTCATTTTTTTCTGCCCAAGTGCAGGACCCTACATTTCTCTCTGTTGAAATTCATTTTGTTAGCTTTGGCCCAGTACCACAATGTTGGATTTTTAATGGGGTCTAATAGGACTTTTAGGATTTAAGAGGGGACTGGATGAATTCATGAAGGATGGGGCCATCAAGGGCCATCTGTCATCTCCTGTATCAGAGACAGTGTGTCTCTGGATAACAGTTGCTGGGGAGCAGGAATTGGAAAATGGAAAATGCAGCTGCACTTGTGTTCTAAATAGGCAACCAGCTCTCCACTGTATGAACACAATATCGGAATAAATGGGCCTTTGGACTGATCCAATATGGTTCTTCTTCTGTTCACTCCTCCACAGCCTTGAGTAGACAAAACTGAAGTTTAGAAATGAAGACTCCATCTCCCATATACTGCCCAACTCTAAAGGCTGGCAGTGTTACGGGACATTCATCCAGTTATATTTTGGTCTTGGAGGTTTGTGATCCATTCCTCACCTACACAACGATCCCTACAGCAGTTCTCAAAAAGGATTCTATGCATGTCGAAAGGAGCTGCCTCAAAATGAGTCAGATCAGCAATGATACTGCTAGCACAGTATGGTCAGCAGCAAAAAGGATCTCCAGCAAAGATCAGTCCCAGGCCTTTTACTTCCCAGGATGAGTCTGTGCAAGAAGATGCCAAGTGGGACAGGAGAAATGGTTCTCCCACTGAGGGCCCATGGATGTTTTACTAGTTCTGATTCAGAAATTAACTTCAGTGCCAGGAGGAAAGCAAATATTGTAGAATATGACAGTTGAGCATATTTTCTGCCATGCCAATCAGCTTTGTGACATATGCAGGAGCTCTGCAGTCTGTGTGTTCCCAGCACAGGAAATAGTCAACCAATAAAACAGACCAAAGTGTGCCAGAAGGCGATGGAAAGAGATGCAAAATGCATGGTTCTAGGCTCAGAACCTGATGAATCATGTGGAAGGCTGGGGGCATGAACTGTACCTGGAAGCAGCCCTGGAAATGCTGGCCATCTGCAGACGTGAGGAGGAGCTCCAAGAACCACCACAACCAGAATCTGCTTCACCCAAGAGGTAGCCCTGTGTTCTCCTTCAACTCCAAGAGATCTTCGTCCTTGGAACTTCAACCCACCAGTGTTTCCCAACAGGCAGAGTCTTCCCAACTGCACCAAAGCCAACAACTTAGGATGTGGTCTCTGCAACTATTTTCCTCATAGGGGGCCAGGGCTATAGAAAACACCCTGGCGTCTGGGACTACTGAAAGCTCTATACCACCACTGGAGCAACATCCCTAGCTTTCAGGGAGTAGCCTCGATCCAGCCTCTGATGTATCATCCACAAGGAGCTAACCAGGGTTCTGATTTCCTGCAACCAGTCCTGCCTTTGTCACAAGCTTTGCCATTACTTTTGGGCCTGAACATACACCGTGTTCCCTCCCAGCCTGGAAAAGATAACAATTGCTCAAAAAGGCACCAGCAGAGACAACAGTCTCACTGCAGAGATACGAGCTGTGTCCCATCTTGCTGGCGTGGCAACAAATCCTACCGTCTCCAAAGATAATCATGTCTTGAAAATACACTTGAAAGAGGTGGAGGTGATTTTCCCTTGGCTTGCCGTGAACTCCTCAGCAGCAGAAGAGGCATACCAGACAGTTAGCAGAAAGCCTTTCACCCAAAGCCCTCCCCGCAGATGTCTTTTAGTCTCCCTGTTCCTGAGACACAAACAGCAATTCTTATATTATTTTAGATCTATTGTAAACCTTACCGATCATCTGATTGACTAGCAACCTTGAAAACCAAATGGCCAGAATCCTTTATCATGGCGTATGTTACATAACTTTACGTATACTTACATATACTTTGCTATGTAGCAGAGGTACTACAAAGCTCAGTGAATTGCAAAGATGTATAACAGGACACCAGCAAACATGTCCCAATGCACATGGGTCACTTTGCTGGGTCCTTCATGTTGTAATGTAACAGCTGCTCTTGACTGCATATAGATGTTACAGACCTGCCCAATTCTAATTCCTGCAGATATAAGTCCATGCCATCTCAGCTGCTGGCCTTATATCCTATCACATAGAATACATTCAACTAAGGCTCCTGAGGAAAATATTAATGGGCTGCATTGATTCAAACATCTCTTTCACAATCTCCTGTTTCTATCTGTTGGAGATACCAATGCTGCCAAGAAAATGGCAGTTTCCATCTCCTACATTATGGTCACAATTAAAATACCAAAATACAAATGACTGAAACTTCCTTTCTCAATGTTTCCAACTCTGCCTTAAAATCAGAGGCACTTTTTGTGTTCCTACAGCCATTCTGTTTGGGGAAAATAGAAGTCCTTTCACCTCCTGGTAGTAAGTTGATGCCAAGGCATAATCTCCATTGATCTGGGCTTCGCGAGCAAAGAGCTGGAGCTGCTCAGAGGTGGTAAAGGTGGGAGCAGGAGGACTTGCGCTCTGCTGTGAAAGCACCTAGCAAAGGGGAAGGAAATCAAAAACACATTAGACACAGTTGGATCAATTAAGGCAGAGGTTCACTGATATCTAACACTTGAGAGATACTTTCACCATGTAAGGAGGGTTCCAGTGAATGTGAGAAGCAGTTGATGGCATGTCCTGACAGAGAGGCCTCTAAACACACATGTCAGTATGGACACAGAGCTTCTTTTATATGCAGCAAATGCCATAAGGCAGAGCAGGGTTAGCAGTCCCCTTGTGTGTTCTTTGAATACCCTGATGAGACACCTGAACCCTCCCTAGGGACATGTGTAAAATGACATGAACCTCTCAAAAAGCAAGAACATAGTGTACCATAGAAAAGAACTCCTGAGTTCGCACCGTCAGTATACAAGCCACAGATTTTTAATCTGCACACTAAAAATTTAGAGCAGAGGAGGGCACTTAAATCCCTGGGTCCAAGTCTGGCCCTCCTGAAGTCTCAATCTGGACCTTGGGGTTCCTCCAGATTAAAATGCCTCTCTTCAGGTATAGTGAATGTCACCAAAAGGTTTATGGGTAAAATACGCTGTTAATTTTGATTCCTTGCTTTTAGCTTTGGACCAGTCCATCACCACAGTGGCTCCCCCAAGAACTTTACTGAAATCAAACCTGGCCCTCAAGCTGAAAGTGGTTCCCCAAACTTGGCTTAAATCATAACTACATCCCAAACTGACTTTGGTGCTAATCTTTATGTGATGCTTCATTGGACTGCCTTAATAGTAAACTGGCAGGGCCAAACTAAAGCACATTTTCAAGAAAGCTTGCTTTTCTAACCTTGCTTACCTGATTCAAAGCGACATGCATCTGATCTACCAGGTACACATACAGTTCACTCAAGAACGCTTGGAGCTGGTCCAGGTTGTCAAACGCGTTTGTTTTCAAGTACTTCTCTCGCACGATTTTCACAACTGCGTGCTGTGGGAAATACAAAGCCAGAAAGACCCAAAGAGTTTTCGGAAGGAGGAAGGATAGCAGGAAGCTGTATGATTCCAATCACTCTGTGAGACTAACCCAGATGGAAAGGAAAGTGGCTTTTAATGGCTGAGTAAGTGAGAAATGTCAGGTTTCAGTGAGCCCTCTGAAACAGAATATCATGTTCTAACAGACACAATCTTATTGCCAGACCACCAAGTATGGGTGAATAAAATAAAAGAGAGCTCATACCTTGAGCTGCTCCTTAAAAGCAAAATATTTTCCAGAGCTGTTGAGCTCATAGTTAAGCTGGCATTTCTGGTCCTCTAAGGTGTAACTGTCGACAACCAAACCTTCAGCCAACTGCCTTCCAAACAGCTCATGGTACTCATCCAGAATGGATGCAGCTATGCTGACGATCTGAGCGTGGTAATCTTCTACTGCCTAAAAAGAGAAAGAAATTAGGAAATATTTTAGGATGAACTTGACGGAATTATGCCATCTGTTGTGGGTGAGGTCTCTGTATGTGTATCCTGCAATTTTGCAGCAGTTGTCTCTGCAGCTGTCTCTCACACAAAATGTCAAGGGCAGCATAAGTTAGCACTTGCACAGGTAAATATGAAATTCTGGAGTGAGGAAAAGGGATCAAGGCAAAAGGAAGCCATCATGGGCCACAGCAACATTGGATGAGAGCTGGCAGTCACAGCCCTCTTCTCAAGTCAGGACGCAAGCAGTTTCCTGCCTAGAGTGTTAAATTAGGAGGACCAAGGCGATCTCAATTCACATTCCTACTGAGCCGTGAATGTAACTGGCTCACTTTGGGTCAGTCTGAATCTAATCTATCTCATAAACTTGCTATGAGTATAAAACGGAGGGAGGGAACAATGTCACTTAAAAATTTGTTTACAAATGCATAGCTTGACATTCAATATATGCTTCATAGGTAAGGGAACTCAAGAGCCTCTGGATACCTCATTTCTTAGGGCATGTTTTTGGCCTGCCAGTCAGTAGCTCACTGCACAGCTGAGCAGCATGACAGTGAACTATTTAATTAATTCCCAGGGCTATGTATGTGCTGCATTTCCACAGGAAATCAAAATTTGTGCTTATTGCAACATTGGGATATTGTTGCAGTGTTTTTAGAAAATCTACTTTAAAAATAAAACTCAAGTTTCTAGCCCTTGGCAGTGCCTGATGAAATCTTAGCAGTGGTTAAACAATCTTTCTAGTGGTCGGAAGGTAGTTTCCAGTGCTCTTCTGACCTCCCCAAAACTCCTAGACCAAAATAAATAATGCACATTTGTGCCATCTATTCATTTTGTAGTTTTTTCCTGCCACAGAACTGTCACAGAATGTTAATTTTTGTCCAGAAAGCCCTAAGAATAGACCTGTTCTAGACCATACCTTCTTAGCTCCTGCAGTCCTTCGAGGGAGTTGAGGACGTGGAGGAATCATCTCCCTTACTCTGTGAGAAGAAGAAAAAGGGGATTTCTAATAAATTGACTTTTGATTCTTACAATGTTCCTGACTTATGTAAAAAAAAAGTTGTGTTTATCAAAGAAATTAAGTTAAGGTATGGGTATGTATGTAATACATACTAAATGTAATAAAGTGGCTTATCTTCTGGGAAGAAAGGAGAGCTAGGAATGCTAGAAGAGACTGGTGACTGGCTGAAAAGATGTTTGAAAGGATTTTTAAAAGGTGAGGTGGATGTCACTTAGGGTCAGAGAGAGTGCCAGAGTTAGGAATATGAGTGAGAGATGTGAGTTAGCATTAGTTAGTTGGGGTCAGTCAGGATTTAAATGCATTAAATAAGCAATCTGTATGCTGCATTTATGTTTAATAAATTATTTTTCTCATATACACTTGTGTGTCTCAGAATGCTACATAAGGGTTATCGGAATGCTTGAGTTTAGACATCCAGCGTCTGTAGTAGCAGCAATTATTCAAAGATGGTTGTGTCCATTGGGGAGATTAGAGAAACAGTGGCATCCAGTGGGAAGAACAGACCATTAGTATTCCATGGAAACCATGAGAGCATCTAGAAGGTCCCCACATTTGATGCCATAGTGGTGGGACAGGAGAAGGTCCTCACACTGGAAGGCAGTGATGGTTGATGGGGATAAAGAGAAGCTCTCACAATTCTCCAGACCCTTTACATGGGGAGCAAGATCTTATTGGAACAACGCTCTGTTAGAGCTATCCAAGGTGCTACCAGCCATAGACTGAGGCCCTTTCCACATGTCGAGGGGAAATGGGGGAAAACGCGCTGAAACAGAGCTTACCAGCAGCCAGGTAAGTCCGTCCCCATGTGGAGCAGCGCGAGCTCCCTGTTCCGCAGTCCCCAGGGTCCAAAATGGCAGCTTCAATGTCCAAAATGGTGGCTTCTGGCTGGCAGAGGCTCTCCACTAACCGGAGAAGCTCGCCAGCCGGAAGCCCGCCCCTGGCAGATCTGCAGGTATGCACTGGTGCGCGTCTGCAAATCTGCACCGGAGCGCAACGGAGTGGCACGGAGTGGCGCTCTCCGTGCTTTTTAAAAACCTGTAAAAACAGGTTTTTAAAAAGCACGCTGCGCAACCACTTCAGGTCACTCCGGAGAGGACTGAGGTGTGGAACTGCAACAAGTAGTCCGACCCAGTCTGCTCCCAAGGTGCGGATGACGTCCGTCAGAGGTCACACCACGCCGTACTACTCACCCCATGCAGAAAGGGCCTCAACTACCCTTAGATATCTGTCACGCTATCTGAGCTCATGAACAGAACAGGACACAACAGAGAATTAAGAGTCTGAAGTGACTGGCCTCAGCCCATGGAATAAGCAACAGAAGTCACCTGTCTCATGACCTCTTCCACCAAAGGAGAACTTACAGAGCACTTTGAGATGTATGAGAACTTTATGAAGAATTTCCTTGACCAACCAACCCCTTCTACACATACATCCCAAATCACTGCCCGTGCACACCGGCTGGCAAGTTCTTCTGGCAAACGCTTGGGCACCAACGGTCTCTCCAGTGCAAACTCTATGACCAGAAATGTTCCACTTTCTACATATTGCTGAAAAGACAAATTGATTGACACATTCTCAGCATCATGGTTCAAGATTTAGAATACTGTCATTCATGAAAGGTACTCGTAATACAAATCCATATTTTGCAAGTCTTGCGTTCACCATCACAATGTGATAGGAGGAAGAGCAGAGCATCAAACTATACTTTAAGCTATGGCTTATTGCAGTTTTCTGATCAACTCATCTGTGATGTGCCTTCACTAAATTCTAGGTAAGTCACCTATCATAGAAACATTTTTAAGCACTATATGAGTATCGCAAATGATATTTTTTTTGTCTTTATCTTTAAAAAAAAAATCTTACAGAACTGCTTTAGGGACATGGGAGTGGGGAGCACAGATCTGTAACCTTGTAGGTGCCAGCTAGCCTCTTCAATATCCAGAGAATGGCAGGCCTAATTTTCATGGTTCTGAAGATGAAACACAATAGTTTTAGTCTGCTTCTTTAGTGGTTTGAGCACAAAAATATACATTTTGGTCAACAGATGTTAAACAGAGTTATTCCAGGGCAAAAGAGACATCACATCTAAATGTTGTGGTTTGGAGACCCCATTTCCTAACTCCAGATATGGGAGAGCATATTGTAGGGGAAATGAAGGAGGGGAAAGTGATATGGACCTTATGTTCCAATTTAAATTCTGATTAATTTTTTTAAAAATAAATAAATAAAAACTGGAATTTTGGCTATTTCAATTTAGAAGTAACTAGAATTTTAACAATTAAAAAACAATTAAAAACAATTAAAAACACATTTCCTAATAAATGATCTACATTGAAACTGAAAATGATCTACATTGAAACTTACCCATATTGCACCTTCAACATACCACTACACGTTACTCAATTTTTGTTTCTCTGTTTCTTTACAATCAAATATACCCAACGCGAAATGTTACAATGGATTCATTTAATTCACGCAGGATAAGAACTCAGGCTAAAACACAGATTTCCACCTTTTTCCCCTCATAATATTTATATAATAGAATAAATCACTATTTTATAAGAAAGTCATAACACTGCACTATTACAGAATTTTCCTTGATGCTTTGTCCACTGCCTTCAACCCACCCTTATTTGGGGCTGGCTAAACAAAAGAAAGTAGATACCTTAATTCTTTCACTCATATATATTGAGGGGGAAACGAAAATAAATAGGTAAATATGTGGACTGATAAATAAACCTAAGGCCTGGTGTTTAAATGAGCAGGGAAAGGAAAGGGAAAATCTAAGGCCCTTTCTGCACGAGTCTGTTATAGAGCGATAATTCCACTTTCAACTTCCTATGGAATCCTGCCGGCCCCTCCCGAAACTGCAAACCCCAGGATTCCATAGGAGGTTGAAAGTGGAATCATTGCACTATAACAGACTCATGTGGAAATGGCCTAAGAGTATCAGAAATAAATCATTTTCCGCCATAGTATTCAAGAAAGGGTGATCCCCTATTTCCATGGAAAGCCGTCATCCATCTCTTATACTAAAAAGTATTTGATGCTTTCCAGACTGCTGCATCAGCTCCAGTAACCACGGCTGCAGTAAAGGGGAACTAGTGGAATTTGAATGACATAGTGTGAGCTTTTTGGCTACCAAGAAAGTCAAGCAAATCCAGGCTTTTTGAGCCAGTGGGAGCTCCCAGATAGCCAGCCCAACGCCTCAAATGGCATTAACAAAAGAAAACTAATATACTATCCCAATCACCAACCAAATAGACCAGAATATTCGACTCCTGCTTGTCTAAAACCAAACTTCATATACATTACGTTAAAATGTAACATGAAGCCATAGTGTTGTGTGGTATGAATAAAGTCTGTATTCATGTGTTTCTCCTTCCTCCCTCTTACTTTTCCCTCACATGCTGAAGTTTAATGAGTTACCTCTGTTTTCAAGGAAAGCACAGTTTTCAGTCATATTGGAACCAAAAAACCGGCCAGGCTCCAATGGAGCACTTCTGTGGGTCTTGTTGCTTCTGCTGGGTCTTGGCAATGTATTCCTCCTCACTGATACCTCTGTCACACACCCTGAGAAACACTCTGGAGAGCTAGCGAGCCCTCTGGAGCAGACTTCTGTACCGACCTGCTAACCCACATCTCACACGATGTTGTCAGTGTGACAGGAAGATGTGTGCCACAGATGCTCAGAGTCACCCTGTTATTAATTCAGACCTATACTGCTATGACCCAAGTCTGAGCACCTGCTCTTAAAACAGGAATCCCTGACTCAAACGAATGAATGAATAACCCCCTGTCCTCCAGTTAAGGAACATACCTACCTGTCCTTCCAGATTCTGAAAAACAGAAATGGCTGCTTCTATTGTAGTATCTGATGTGTCTTTTTTCACAATAGTTGACACCTTGTAAAAGAAAAAAGAGTATGTGGTTCTCATCAAAGACCAAGGACCTCAGATTCACTACAGTTGCTGTATGGGTAACATCTATCAAATCAGAACCCATGCTTCTGCTCTTCCAAGATCAGAACTGCTATGGCCACATGACCCTGAAGGAATCTCTGCAGGAATCTTTCCACGCTCTAGGACACAGCTTTCCAAACTTTTCATGTTGGTGACGCATTTTTTAGACATGCATCATTTCACAACACAGTAATTCAGTAAGTGAAGGCGGCCCCTCTACCCAAGTCTGGCCTCCTGCTGCCCTCACGAGGGTCTTCCTTAGCCTGGGGCGGCAGAGGCAGCCCCTTCACCTGGGCCTGGCCTGCCACCACAGTGGTAGAGGCAGCACCTCACGAGACAAACCTACATACTGCAGCTGACACTAATGTGTCGCGACATACAGTTTGGAAAGCTCTGCTCTAGGAGCAAGAAACAGCTTTGGCATGAAAAAAGCAAGCAGCTCCCTGGATCCATTCCCTGCTGGTGCCTGTCCTGACTCCCCACTTTATTTCTCCAGCCTCATTTCCCCATCCTCACCCTGACAATGAGAGCTCCAGGTGGCTGGATGGATTTCTCTGTCATCCTTTGGTTGGCTCTCTTCCTGATTTTTCACACACTGTAGTGTTGTGCTGGGACATTTCAATAGCATTTTTAGAAGCAAGCAGAACTAGACACCTGGTCTGTCTTTAATACTGCAGGTGTTCCAAAAGAAGCCCGCCAGGGTCCACTGACTGAGGGTGAGGCTTGCCAGAGGATATTTTGCTAAAGGATCTCCCACCAGGCATTCTGTTCAGGAGCCAAGTTGTGGCTGGGAGCTTCCACCAAATTGACAAAACGCAGCAATTGCTCAATGCCTGGTGAGGCCATGACTGGACTTTGGGAACAGTCACAGAGTTCTTCTCCTCACTCTTCTGCTTTTTATTCAGAAATCCACGGTCTCTCTTAGACGTGAGGAAATGCTAAGGTTATCCAGCACAAACTCATATTCACTCTTTGCTGCTCCTGCCAATTAATTTTTCTTCTTCGGATTCATCAGGGCATAGTCTACCACACATAGACTTTCTGTACTCACCTTTCTTATGATGGCTTCTTTACCTGCCTTGTCCTCCTTTGTGTTCTTCCCAAGTAAACCTTTGGTATGTGGAGCATACATGCCCATTGGTCCCAATTTATTAAGGGTTCCCTGGGGGCCAACATCACGGAAAAGACTGAAGAGAATCCTGGTCTGAAGCAAAAGAAGACAGAGGAAAACCGTAAGGTATGTGCCTTCAATTTGTCTATTGACTTTTGGTGACCCTACGAATATCATAGGGTTTTCTTAAGCAAGGAATACTCAGAGGTAGTTTGCAAATACTTTCTTCTGAATATAGCCTACAGCCTCTGGTATTTCTCGCAGTCTCTCTTCTAAGTATAAATGAGGCCTGAATTTGCTTAGCTTCTAAGACCAGACAGGACCTGGTGCGCTCAGGGTAGGTAGGCATTTAAAGATGTAAAACAGATCTTGCAGCACCTTTGAAACTAAGAGAGAGAATTCTGTAGCATAAGTTTTTGTAGAATCATAGAATCCTCGAGTTTGAATAAACCCCAGGGGCCATCCAGTCCAACCCCCTTCTGCCATGCAGGAACCCACATCAAAGCACTCCTGACAGATAGCCATTCAGCCTCTGCTTAAAAACCTCCAAAAAAGGAGACTCCACCACATTCTACTGAGGCACCATATTCCACTGCCAGACAGATCTGACTGTCAGGAATTCTTCCTGAGGTTCAGGTGGAATCTCCTTTCCTGCAGCTTGAATCCATTGCTCCTTGTCCTGGTCTCTGGAGCAGCAGAAAACAAGGCCGCTCACTCCTAGATATGACACCCCTCCAAATATTTAAACTTGGCTATCATGTCCCTTCTTAACTTTCTCTTCTGCAGACTAAACATATCCAATTCCCTAAGCTGCTCCTCAGAGGGCTTCATGGCCTCCATACCCTCCACCATTTTGGTCACCCTCCTCTGGACATGTTCCAGCTTGTCAATATCCTTCTTGAATTGAGGTGCCCAGAACTGGACACAGTATTCTAGATGAGGTCTGACCAAAGCAGAATAGAGTGGTACCATTACCTCCCTCGATCTAGACACCATACTCCTATCGATGCAACCAAGAATCATGTTGGCTTTCTTGATTGCTGCACCACACTGCTGACTCATGTTCAGCTTGTGGTCTACTAAGACTCCTAGATCCCTTTCACATGTACTGTCGTAGACTCAGTCTGCTTCATCAGATGTATCAGAAACAGACTGGGTCTACAAAAGTTTATGCTACAAACTTCTTTTTCTCAATTAGTCTCAAAGATGCTACAAGAGCCCTTTGTAAACTGATATAGACTAACACAACTATGTCTGTAAAACAAAAGGAGATCTGGAAGTTAAGCAGAGGTGCCCTTTAAATATTGCAGTAAAACTGTGGTTTCTTCCACGAGGTCATCCCCCAGTGCTAAGCATAATTTTGAAAGACCCAGACAACTGGCCACACCTGTATGCCTTTATACCTTACAGAAGGATAAACTCATAGAAAAACACCTTCCATTGTGATTCTTCTGTAATTTAAAGAACATCTGGAGGTATTCCCAAATGTAGGCACAAGTGGCCATAATAATTATCTTTCAAATGTTTTTCCAATATAGATTGCTAGGAACAACAGGTAAATGAGTGCATTATTACATGAAAAATGACAATGTGGTATTATGTAAGCCCCAAGGAAAAAGGAAGAATGTGTAAGAATTTTTTTTTAAATAACCTAATTAGTCAAATGCCATCAAGAAAATGGGCAGAATGAAAGACAGCCAGAAAGAAGCAGGTGTACCACAGGTCTGCTCTATCTCCTACATGTCCTTTTAAAAACAAGATGGCTCAACATCTGACAGATGTATATTTGGAGCTTAAAAGATAATAAGCAGCTTGTCTGAGAAACAGGAAGAAGAGCGAGACTGACAGCTGATAAAGTGTCCAGGAGTACAAGCTGGGTTCAGGTTATGGGTGAAAAAAATTATTGTGATTTCTTTCTTTAAATATTACAAGGCTTATCAACAGCCACTTCACATGTTGACTATTAAATACCTCAGGCAACCAGGCTGGGATGATTCTTTCCCCTTTGATAAATGGGTAATGTGAATCTGTGCTGGCTACTAACATAGATGCACGTTAGTCAGCTTCGTGGACTTATGTCTGAAAGGCAGCATCTGCCTTCAGCATGAGATACCTGTCTCCATCAGGATTAATTAAGATATTTAAAATATCTCTTCATGAAAAAATTCTCAGAATGGAGTCCAAACGTGAATTCTATATAGAATTACAATAAAACAATGGCCCTTTTCGTGTGATGACACCCTTCTGCATCGTTGCGCTGCAAATCCGGGTCCGGAAGGGAGTGCATCAGCAACGCTCTTCTCCGCACCTGCTTGCTCCTGGTGGAAGGGATAGCCCTGCCCCTTCCTTCTGCAGCTCAGCCGGGCACTTGCCATTGCTGCCCTGGGGCAGGAAGTGTCACAATTGTGCTTCCGTGGCTTCCGCACGATGGTAAGTACAGGAGCGCCATGCGATGGGAGGTGTAAAATGGATTTTTTCCATTTTTCAAATACTGCATGAGTGCAATGCTTCATGATGGAATGGCAACGATGCTATGCATAAGGACTACCTGCCGACCGCTGCCATCCTATTGCAGAAGCAACCCAGCGACGTCATGCAGAACTGGCCTAAAACAGACGTTGGGAAAAGTTCATGCTTGTCTACCTCTCCCTCTGCCAAAATCTGGAAAGTTCACTCACACTCTCTGAGTGAAAACATTCAAAAACAAAGGAAACAGCTGGGCTGCACAGGGCAGGTTCTTACCTTTTCAAACACTTCGTTGTCATGGTAGGCTAAAACTCGGAACGCTCCCCGAATCCGCTTCACCCCAGGGTACAGTAAAGGCACCAAGTTCACAAAAGCTACGCCATGAAAGGAAATGGCCTCTTCATCTCCTCCTACAGTGCCACCTCCTCCACCTCCCTGGAAATTGATTGTTCAATTAAGATTGATATTATTGTATTTGTTTTATTTTACTGTAAACTACATTGAGCCCTGTGTTGGAGGAAAGGTGGGAAATTAAACAAACAAACAAATTCCTCATGTCCAGTCTGGAAGCCTTAAGGAAGAGATAGGCAAAGCTAAGCAGAGAAAGGGGGGGGGAGTGAAAATGGGAAAAAAAGTCAAATTAATGGAAATCACCCCCCTCCCTTCACTCACTTGTCTCTGAGCAATGAAGGCCAGTCCAAATGGGTTCACCTTAAATGGCTTGTGAAATGCACTTGGGTTTGGTTTCCAAAGAAATGGCCAGGAAAGGATGTTCATGACTGGGAAGCATGAAAATGCCTTTTTCATGACTCTTAGCTGTATAATCCTGATCGCACTAGTAGTATCAACACAAAGGTTGTCACTTCCTGTTGTTGTTGTTGTTGTTGTTGTTGTTGTTGTGTGCCTTCAAGTAGTTTGTGACTTATGGCGACCCTAAGGTGAACCTATCATGGAGTGTTCTGGGGCGGAGAGGGTGTGATGTGTCCAAAGTCACCCAATAGCTGAGTGGGCAATCAAACCCTGGTCTCAAGTGTTGTAGTCCAATGTTCAAACTGCTGCACCATGCTGGCTCTCTTCCTGAGACTCAGCTCATCCTAAATACCAAAGGAACCATTTGCAAGCAACCTTTCAACACTACAGACACAGCTCACCTCTTTTGGTGGTCCACAGCCCCAGCAGGGAGAAACCACATGCTGCCACTATAGCATGAGGCATCTTTCTTGCTCAGGTCACAGGCCACAGGCTTACCTCCAATACAGCAGGACATTTAAAAAAAAATTACTATTTTTTCCTGTTAGTTTAGAAATACTTTGCTGCTGTTGTGTGCCTTGAAGTCATTTCCTAAGGCGATCCTATCACAGGGTTTTTTGAGCCTGAGAGTGGGTAACTTGCCCAGAGTCACCCAGTGAGTTTCCACAGAATCATAGAGTTGGAAGAGATCCCAGGGGTCATCGAGTCCAACCCCTCGCTATGCAGGAACACTCATCAAAGCATTCACAACAGATGGCCATCCAGCCTCTGCTTAAAAACCTCCAAAGAAGAAGACTCAACTACACTCCAAGGCAGCATATTCCACTGCTGGACAGCTCTGACCATCAGGGAGCTCCTCCTGAGGTTCAGGTGGAATCTCCTTTCCTGCAGCTTGAATCCATTGCTCCTTGTCCTAGTCTCTGGAGTGGTAGAGAACAAGTGGTAGAGAACATGACATCCCTTCAAATATTTAAACATGGCTATCATGCCCCCTTAACCTTCTCTTCTGCAGATTAAACATACCCAGCTCCCTAAGCTGCTCCTCATAGGGCACGGCTTCCAGACCCTTTACCATTTTGGTCACTTCCTCTGGACACACTCCAGCTTGTCAACATCCTTCTTGAATTGAGGTGCCCAGAACTGGACACAGTGTTCCAGATGAGGTCTAACCAATGCAGAATAGAGTGGTACCATTACCTCCCTCGATCTAGACCAGTGGTTCTCAACCTGTGGGTCCCCAGATGTTTGTGGACTTCAGCTCCCAGAAGCCCCAGCCACTATGGTCAATGCTCAGGGCTTCTGGGAGCTGAAGTCTAGAAACATCTGGGGACCCACAGGTTGAGAACCACTGATCTAGACACTATACTCCTATTGATGCAACCAATCACATTGGCTTTCTTGGCTGCCGCATCACACTGCTGACTCATGTTCAGCTTGTTATCTACCAAAAAGATGGCTGAGTGGAGATTCAAATGCTGGTTCCAAAGAGTCGTAGTCCAAAACTCAAACCTCTATGTCACATTGGCTCCTCAATAAAAAAAGATTTTGACAAAGAAGCTCCTTTTACAAAGTCTTTTTATATTCATCCAGTTTGCCCTTTTCATCCTGCTCCTCTTATCTAGCTATAAAGCCATTTCTGCACTAGACTGTCATAGTGCTATTATTCTACTTTCAACATCCTATGGAATCCTAGAGTTTGCAGTTTCAGAAGGGGCCACCTTACCCTGAACAGATAAAAAAACTCAAACCCATAAATCTATAACTCTGGCCACCAAAATGGAAATCATAAGAAAAGAGGAGGGCATTGAAAGAACAGTCAGCACTGGATGAATTTTGGAAGTAGCCTTCAAATGGTCTCTGGAAAGTTCAAAGTGTTTTTGTTTCCTTGTGCAAGGCTTACCTGACCTGGTTGTTTCATTTTACATGTGCAGATGGTGAGTTTTGGATAAACTTTTTGCTGAACCACTCTTTTTATTTGCTGCAGGAATCCATCTGGATTCTTTCCATGTTATTTCTACCTCTGTTAACAAATTTTCTGTTAAATAAGTAATGCCTAAGAACATTAGTTAATTGAGGTATACCTGTATAACCTAATATGATAAATCTTGTTCTTCCCTTCCCTCTCTCTCCCTCACTCCCATATCTTAGAAAATGAACTAGCCATTGTCATTCACTATAAGTTATATTTTCTTCAATTGATGTGTTCAAAATGTTCAAAATGAACTCATCCAGAAAGATGCTTGTTCAAGTGTTGGTTTAAACCCAGTATTTCCACATGTAGTATCAGCAATAAGGAGGTTTCCAAATTTCTTCAAATGTATCTTCCTTGATTTCCTCTTTTGCTAATGTAATGTTAATGGTTCCAATAAAGTTATAGATCACACTCAATCCAACCATCTTTCGATAGAGAAATCTTTTAAAATTTTCCATGACTTTTCTGTTTCTAATCTTGCAGTGTTCCACAAAAGTGCTACGAGGTCTTTGTTAGGCAATCTTTCATTTTCAAAGTAAAATCCTAAAGCATATGGTTCAGCCTCACCTCTGGCTTATCCAATTTAATATCTTCTCTCAGAAGCTAACTGCACACTTTACCTTCTCTCCTTTTCCACCTTTTCCTTTAGTGGAAGTGACTACAGGCACTCTGGTTATCTCCACAGGCCAGTACCGAGAATCTGCAATCCGTTTTCGAAAGCTGCAATGAAGTGCAAAACACTCATGATTATTCCAGTGTAAATTTTACCTGTGGGGATTTGTAAATTTGTATCAAGAAATCCAACGACTCCTCCACAAAAAAGATAGGAAGGAATATGTATGGATATGTGGACATAACATAACTCGGGAATTATGGGCTTCACTTGTGTTGACCAACCCAAGGAACTGGGCCCAGATAATACCCATCCAACCATGGTCAAAGGAATGCAGCCAAGATTAAAACTTCTGATTTTGTGTCAAATTTGGTTTCCAGTCTAGCACAAAGGCCAAACACACAGGCCTTGTATGACAGAGATGCAAGAACAATGTGCTGGAAATTGGGGCTGTGAGTCACTTGGTTACCACTACAGTTCATTTTGCAGGTAGCATAGCTTTCATATATCCTTGCAGTCATCGAGATCCAGTGTGGAGTAGTGGTTATAGTATTGTTTTTAGACCGAGGAAATTCTGGTTGAAATCCTCTCCGACTCCATCACCCACCTCCCAAAGCTCCATGGGCCTTCACACTCTCTCAGCCTGACTTG
Source organism: Iguana delicatissima (assembly GCA_948472985.1). Lineage (NCBI taxonomy): Eukaryota > Metazoa > Chordata > Lepidosauria > Squamata > Iguanidae > Iguana > Iguana delicatissima. The sequence continues at coordinate 900,299 of CAOKZL010000074.1, read as the reverse complement.
TCTGTAACATAAATTGCTGTAACATAAATTGAGCATTGGGGGGGCATATATGATGGCTTAATTTCTCCGGAGGCAAGGAATGATGGAAATGTAGTTATGATAATAATCTGAAATAGGCACCAATGCAGACGAAGACCCAAGTTACAACATTTAGCATTTGGACAGAGCTTTACCTTAAGATCTGTTATAGAAACCCTATAAGGTAAGGCAAGGTCAGTCAAGCCTCAGCCTCAGACAGAAGGTTTCAGTAAGGCCATGGGAGAAGGTTTGAAGCTACAGAAATATTTCCGGATCCTGGCTCTTAGCCACTGCAGTTTTAACTTCCCAATAAACTCCGGAAGAACAGACTCACCAGAACACAGCTACAGGATCTAAGTAACAGCGCCTTTCCAAATCCCACACAACCCGTTTTTTAATCACTTCTCCTTGAATTCTGATTTCCCTGTCCTAAGAAAGAAAAAAAAAGTGGTTCTAGAAGTTGAAAAAAAATTGAGACTTCTCAATAGATAAATTAGCTAAAGGTCCCTTCTTTTCATAAGCAGCAAGATAAAAAATGGGAGGGGGAAACAGAAAGGGAAATTGCATGAAATTTATCTGATAGATTGAGTTTCTGAAGGAAAATAAATATTGGGTGTTGGGGGAGAAAACTGTCTAGGAGGAAGCATTCCTCCATCTCACATGTACCGTCTATGTTTATTTTGCAGCCTGAACTCACAAAAGGACATGGCTATAATGATCATTTTCAGCATTTATATTCTTCTCTGGCTAGCTTGTGTCAAAAGACAGGATTTTGGGGTGGGGAGGGAAGCCACTGGGCTGACTTAAGTGGGCAGTTCCCATAGTCCTATGATTCTCAGGATCTGTTTCAGTGATAGTCACTCCCTCAGCAATTCCAAAGTCACCTCAGCTGTGGTCAGCTCTCCATCCTCTTCCTCGTACACACCACCAACGATAAAAGAGTCCGGGATGTTCTGTGCTCCTGGTGCTAAGATATTGGTGACTGGCCATTTCTTTGGCCGGGGAACGGGTTCCTTCTCACCACCAAGCTTCAGTAGCCCATTCCTGAACAGGACAGGGCATTCTTTCTGAATGGATTATTTAAAAAAAAAAACAAGCAAACCAAACCTTTAATTCATGGAATGAGCAAATCAACTAATACAGATAGCATAGAGCAACCTAGGAGAAAGGGGCACACATACATGAAAAATACAGGACTATACAGTTTCAGGAAGGAGGACTAATAATAATTTCTGTAGGACTTTTAATAAGCGAAGTACCATAAATCTCTGTTTTGCGCACATACACAGTCCTCCCTCTACCTGCACATGGGAATTCAGTTACTACATTTCAAAGTTTACGATAGAAATAGAAACAAGGAGGCTTATTGCATAGACATCACAAAACTATGGTTTCACATTACATGAGAAAATGTCAGAAATGTCAAGCTTGCCTTCTCCCTTCCTTCATCAGCCATCATCTTCAATCTCTTCCGAACATCCTACTCCACAGAAACCGTAGTTTGATGTTCCAGCCAAAGTGGCATACTAGGAGCTGCACTTGCCCTCTAAATTAGAATTTGGAGCTGCTTTTATACCCATGGCTTTCTCACACAGGAACTCCAATTGCTAAATAATGTGGGAAAATGTTGGGATATTCTGTTTCTTGACTGCATGCCACATAGCTCTTGTTCCTGCTCCCCATTTCTGTCATGTCATAAATACACTGAGGTTTCATCCACCTTATTTTTCCTGCTTGAGGTGTGGCTAACTGTGGTGTGGGTGGAATCTCCTCCTCTCTGCATCCTCTCTTGTGCCACATGTTATCAGAGAGAGGCATCAGACTGTCCAGAAATACGGAGGGACATGAGATATTAAACCCTACCTGTCTTACTAACTCCTGAGACAGAGAAATAAAAAAATAAGTAAAAATCCCCTGTCCTGGTTTTGAAAAGTTGCAGCTGGTATTGGAAATTGGCAGGGAAGAAACCAAGACAGGATGTGTGTTATTCAGATATTAGGGAGGGAAAAGCAGTCAGGGCAGGAACAACAAGTGACAAATACTGAGGCTTTTCCACGGCTTGGATGAGTCCTCAGTGACTTGCTGAGAGTCATGTAATAGTTCCGTGCTAGAGGGGGGATGTGATCCCTCAGCTTCAAGTCCACTCCCTGAACTCTGTGTGCACACTGTGGATCTGGACTCATAACCATTTTTCTACATGCAGGAAACTGATACTGTAAGTTCAGGCATTATCAATGAGAAGTAAAGTAAATGATCAAGCACTAAGAAATATTAAGACACTGACTACCATGGAGCTCTCCTAGGAATAATAAAGACTATCTGCTATCTATCCTATGCACAGTTCTTGGGAATAAGCTACAATAAACACATCAAGCACATATCATGCTTGTAAGACTCTTAGTATTTAAGGGGGTTCCAGTCGTTATGGATGGGAAAAAATAATTTGTCCTCCCCTTTAAGTACCTGCAAGGAGGCAAAATTAATAACAAGCTGCCTGCCAATGCTGAGCATCCCTCCATACTTTAAAAACAATTCCAGGGTTCCTCAGTCCCACAGTGCCTATGCTAGCTGAGTGACTGTGGGACCTGTACAGTCCCAGCATGCAGCTTTTCCAACTTCTGGCTAGCTGGTTACAAAACAGCCATCCCAGGCCATTTCCGCACTAGACTGTTATAGTGCTATTATTCCACTTGCAACATCCTATGGAATCCTGGGGTTTGCAGTTTCGGAGGGGCCAGCCCCAGTCAGGGCAGCAGCTTTCAGTAGGGCTGGCAAGAACATGTGAATGAAAAAACCCACAGCTGAAGGTGATAAGGAATACAGAAATTTAGGGCCGCAGCAGTTGACTCACCTCACCGACAGCTGGCACTTGAAAGCCAACCATATAGTTTTGCGGAGGCCCCGTGGGGACAAATGCTTCGGGGACTGCGTAAGCGGCTTCCACTGTAACTCTGAGAAGATTGCCTTCAGACAGTTGTGTTGGAGATAAGAGACTCTCCTGGACAGACACCGTGACATCGATGGTGCACTACAAAACGTGATTAGACACAGTGTATGACAGCAGCCCAGAGTCTGACAGCCACTTTTATATCCCTTTCAATGATCACAGCATCCCTGAAGGCATCCTGGTTGGGTGTACTGAGAATCATCAGTCAGACATCCTTAGCCTATCCCCTTGCAAAACTACGGTTCCCGCGGTTCCTTGGAGCAGGTATTTAAGCTTATAGAGTAAATCTAGTCTTTAGGAAACAGACCAAGAGGAATAGGGCTACATATTTAGATGAGAAGGCTCTACCTGAGGGTCTCTAGGTTAGATCCAGACTAACCTTAGATTAGGTGTAGAAATAGGAAAAGGATGGGGGTTCTTATTCCACACTTCTCTCTGTCTTCTCCTCTCCCAAATAGCCAGCAACTGAAAACGATTGTGTCTTTCTGTGCATGAGCAACCAAGCCACTATGACAACTCGGGTGTGTATGTGTGTGGGGGGGACACAAAATCATTCCAGAGTTGCTGTAACCAGCATGTATTGACTAGGTATGCATGAGACTACCACTGTTGTTGTTTTGTGCTTTCAGGCCATTTCTCACTTATGGTGACCCCATCCATGGGTTTTCTTGGCAAGATTTGTTCAGAGGGAGTTGGCCTTTGCCTTCCTCTGAAGAGGAGAGAGTGTGACTTGCCCAAGGTCACCAAGTGGGTTTGCACGGCTAAGTGGGGATTTGAATCCTGATCTCCAGAGTTGTAGCCTAATGCTCAAACCAGTACATTACGCTAGCTCTTGAGACTACCATGCCCCCAAGTTAAGATGCTCTCAGCCCCACAGAAGAGACCACTGAGGGTGCACTTTCCTCATACCCACTGTGAAATCTTTAAAGAGCAGCAGCTGGAGCAGAATATCTTTCCCAGTTACCGCTGCCTTTTAATATTAATCTTGTGTATTATTCTGTGTTAATTTTCCTTCAGTGTAAGCCACCATGGAAGCCTATTGGTCAGCAGAAAGGAGGGACAGGATTAATATTAATAAATACATCTGTTTAGAACTGGAAGGTCAACCGCCAATGATACAGAAATGGCGATGTCCAAATTATGTTGTCATATACAGCTTAAGCATTAATGTGAAAGTATGCCCCTGAATATTAGAAAAATAAATAAATACAAAAACAGAAAACCTTGGCATCTGGTTGAAGGGTCTCCAGAGGAGAGCCAAGCAGAGGGTACATCGGAAGTGTTGCATTGAATAAACACACTCCTGCAGAGAAGAGCAAAGAAGATTATGAGACGTCGTGAAGAAAAATCTCTTTCTGCTTAGAAGGGAATCGGTGGGGAAGCATTATGCTGTGCCTCCCACAGTTATCAACAGTGGGGTAAACAAGGGAGGGAAGGGGAGATACACCTACACTAAAGCTGTAATGGTGGTCTTATACACCATTACCTGGGAGAAGGTCCCATTTAATTGCAGAGGATTTACTGTATTTGTTGGCCTATTAGATGGACCAGTGCATAAGATGCGCCCCATTTTCCAAGGGGTATTTTTCAGAAAAAAATTTTTAGTACCCCGCTGAAGCAAAATGCATAGGAAAGGGAGAGGGTGAAAGGAGTGCTTGCATGAAACATCCTTTCGCTCCCCCTCTCCTTCCATTTTGTCTGGGTGGGGAGAATTCCCCGATGAGGGAAAAAGAATAGGAAAGGGAAGGGGAGGTATTTGCTGCCACTTCCCTTCTCCTTTGCCTCAGCGCAGATTCTGTGTGCCAAGGCAAAATGCACTGGAAAGGGAGGGGGAGGTATTTGCTGGTGTATAATGTGCACTGGCGTATAAGACACACCCCATTTTTAAATATTATATTTTGGGGGGAAAAGTGTGTCTTACACACTGGCAAATATGCCATTTAAGAGTAGATTTACAGAGGACTGCACAATTGAAAGGGAGTTTACAATGAGTTTACAATGAGCACCCTGACATGTTGTGCACCTTCCAAGGAAAGGGCTAAATGAGGACTGAGAAATAACCACTCACCTTGAAGTAGAGGCAAAAGATCCAACACAGCTTGACCAAGGGTCACAGTTTTCTCCTCTTTCTGCTTCTTCTCTTTTGGTAAGACTTCAATTATGGTTACTGGAACAGTACGCAGAACTTACAAGTTTAAGTGGTTTACATTCTGGTGTGCAGAAACCATCAACTTCACAAACGTGAATGTGTAACAGATGTTTGTTTGTAAGAAACAACTTGCTACACTCTCTCCATCTTCCCTGTCAAAAACTTAACAAGCTTTTTTCAGAAATACCAGGGATGCTCAAAATACAACTAGCCTAGATCATCTGAACTGCCCTAATTTCTATTCAGATCTAGCATGTACCCCAAGGATGCAGGAGACAGGTGGGCAACTAATGGAGGTTTGGGAGAGTAAATAAATAAATGAATTTTCCACAGCATTCAAATTACAGCAGGCCCTCAACTTTCACAAGGGTTAGGGGTACAGGATCCTCATTAAAGTGGAAAATGCTCAAATATCTTTAGGCCCCCTCAAATGTCACCAGGACATGACTGCCTGACTCCAAGACTGCCCCCCCAGGACCAGCCTCTGCCAGTCTCCAAGCTTTTCCCTAGAAAAGACCCTAGATCCTCACAGGGTTTGATTTCTTTGTGCAGAAGTACCTTTTTGGACAGTGCTTCATTATCCCACCCCCCAATTCTGGGGCCATTTCCGCACTAGCCTGTTATAGAGCTATGATTCCACTTACAACATCCTATGGAATCCTGGGGTTTGCAGTTTTGGGAGGGTGGCCAGCCCCTCCCAAAACTGCAAGCCCCAGGATTCCATAGGATGTTGCAAGTGGAATCATAGCACTATAACAGGCTAGTGCAGAAATGGCTTGGGAAGCAGAGTTATTGACTTCCATGTGCACAAGTCTTTTTCGGACAGTCCTTCATGATCCCCACCTTCTGTCGGGTGCCGGGGCAAGGTGTCTCTCAAATAATCAGATTCACAGAAGTTAAACCCACAAGAGGGCTGACCACAGTTTCAATTCACTAGCAATTTCTCTTAATGGGGAAGGACGCAGGAGGGAAGATGAATTCTTACTCACAGAGCAGGGGTTTGTGTGCGACATCATCCAGACTGTGTGGTCCATCAGGACTGCAGTCAAAGGTAGTGGTAAAATTATAATTAACATTTCCTTCCAGTGAAGCTTCCATTTTTGTGGAGTCACCAAGGATAACGCCATTGTATTCGGCACGCACATACGTAACTGGGCTATCTCCTTTGATGCCTTTCTATGGAACAGAAAGATATCATCACTCAGTTAGCTTTTTCTATTTTATTTCAAAACTAACATACAGAATTACCAAAAAGAGTCTGATGCATCTGATGAAGTAGATTTTTGGTCTACAAAGGTTTATGCAGTCCAATTCTTTCTCTCAGTTAGTCCCAAAGATGCTACAAGATCCCTTTGTGTACTGATCCAAAAAAAACCCTGCAGCGTCCATTTCTGCACTACCCTGTTACGGTGCTATTATTCTACTTTCATCATCCTACAGAATCCTGGGTTTTGCAGTTTAGGAATGGGTATTTAGAATTCTTAGCTCTTTGGCCTCAGAAAGCTACAAATCCCAGAATTCCACAGGATGTTCAAAATGGAATAATAGCACTATAACAGTGTAGGGTGGAAATGGCCTCTGAGAGTTGTACTCCAAGAAAGCAATTTGTCCAGACTCCTTTTTAGAAGATATGACTTCAGGAGAGCATGACCTTACATGGGAGTAGTGGACACACCACAAGTTAAAGTGGGCAGGCCCAAACCAACCCTCTAGGCATGCTTGACCAGATACATACACAAACCAAACCAAAGAGTAGAAAATTGCAAATGATGGGACAGTGGCCCTTTCCGCATGCGGCTATTAAGGCAGGCCAATGCATCTTGTCACGGAGGTCTGCTGCACGTTGGAGCGGACTAGGGTTGGTTCATTTACCTTCGTTCCACACGTAATTCCGACTAAATGCACCCCCACGTGGTGGTAAAGCATGTTATTTGAAAACCGGAAGAAATCAGTTTCCAATTTTCCAGATCAATCCGATTTGTACTTTCAGAGTGGTGCAGACACATACATTGCGCCAATGCGAATTGGTGTTCAGAGGAGGGCTCATGGGAGGGGGCCAGGGGGTAGTATGGACTTTCACACATACGCACGTACGCAATGACATACTAAACCATACAAAAATTTAAAAAAAGGCCAATCACAGCTGATGGGGCGAGGTGAGGGGAGTAGCAGCAGATGCAGTGTGGATTCACGAACTCACACTCCTCCGAATCAGAATGGAATATACACAGTAGCTGTGCGGAAGGAAATGAGGAAAAGTCCGCCTTGTTTCGAGTCCAAAAAATCCGGTAAGAAACGGTACGAACCAATTCACCAGCCTCGTGCCGAAAGGGCCAGTGTCTCATTCATCCTAGGCAGTTTGTTGCTTTTCCCTGCTTTACAGCAAAAAGGGAGCCTTTAGAACAGTGGTTCTCAACCTGTGGGTCCCCAGATGTTTTTGGACTTCAGCTCCCAGAAGCCCTGAGCATTGACCATACTGGCTGGGGCTTCTGGGACCTGAAGTCCAGAAACATCTGGGGACCCACAGGTTGAGAACCACTGCTTTAGAAAAACTCTCATTGCTGATCAGAAGCTGATTGACAGCTTCCCTGCCTGTGGAGAAGTGGCAGGCTGGACGAGCAACACCGGAGGGCCAGAGGTTACACAAGCCTGACTTGGAGAAGATAATTTTCCCCTGCTAATGAAGAAATAGAACATTTCTGCTTTATGGGTGTGCAGAGAGAGGGAAGTAGCATATGACGAATGCATATAACAAGTAATTCTTAGCATCTACTAGTATTAACTGAGGACACCTAATGTAAAAAAGAAAAAAAACACTTTGCACTGCTTCTAAGTAAAACCAAATTACAATTATATACCAAATTCTATTTCCGCACTACACTCTTATAGCGCGATGATTCCACTTGCAAATCCTACGGAATACTGGGGTTTGCAGTTTTGGGAAGGGCCGGCCAGCCCCTCCCGAAACTGCAAACCCCAGGATTCCACAGGATGTTGAAAGTGAAATAATCACGCTATAAGAGTGTAGTGTGGAAATGGCCTAAGTTTCAGAGAAATATATTAGTAGTGAGCTAAGTAGCTTTCCTTTTCTTGCCCTCCTAACTTGCTTTGCCTTCAACGTCAGACTATCACTGGGTGGGGAGGGCATTAATATGCTTTATTTTTCACTTTATGCCCTGCCTGATGATGCTGATATACCGTGCAGATCCAGGAGGAGAGAACTGTACGAACTAAATTAGTGAACTCAGGATAGAATCACAGAATCATAGAAATGTAGAGTTGGAAGAGACTGCAAGGGCCATCCAGTCCAACCCCCTGCCATGCAGGAAAACCCTCAAAGCACTCCCGACAAGTGGCCATCCAGCCTCCGCTTAAAAACCTCCAACGAAGGAGACTCCACCACACTCCGTGGCAGCACATTCCACTGCCGGACAGCCCTGACCGTCAGGAAATTCTTCCTGAGGTTCAGGAGGAATCTCCCCTCCTGCAGCTTGTATCCATTGCTCCTTGTCCTGGTCTCAAGAGCAGGAGAAAACAAGCCCACTCCCTCCTCAACATGACATCCCTTCAAATATTTAAACATGGCTATCATGTCCCCTCTCAACCTTCTCTTCTGCAGACTAAACATCCCCAGCTCTCTAAGTCTGTCCTCATAGGGCATGGCTTCCAGGATGCATCAAGAGTTTTTTCTTTTTCTTTTGAAGGAATATTTACCAAGTCATGTCCCTCCAGCACTGTAATGCTCACTGGTTTGGCTGGATTTCCAGGTACGTCAGAATGGTGAAAAGAAGCCGACAGAGCCATGGGAAGGTTGAGATTCTTCTGCTGAAGTGAAATGGCTATACATCTAAGAAAAGAAGAGACAAAGACAAGGACAAATAACCTGTTTATATTCTGCATTTCCTCCAAAGACTACAGGATGGCACATGTTGACCCTTCCCTTATTTGCAGATCAGCCCTGTGAGGTAGATTACGTTGAGAAAATGGGGAAGGACCTTTCCACACTACACTGTTATAGTGCTATTGTTCCACTTTCAACATCCTGTGGAATTCTGGGGTTTGTAGTTAACTGAGGCCAAAGAGCTCTCTTGGCTGAGATTTCTAAAGGCCCCTCCCTAAGCGGCAAACCCCAGGATTGCATAGGATGCTGAAAGTGGAATAATAGCACTATAACAGGATAGTGCGGAAAGGCCCTGAGTCACCCACTAAAATCCATGGCTCCATGGCTAGGTGGGGATTTGGACCTACTTCTCCTAGACACTCTTACAGCGCGATGATTCCACTTTCAACCTCCTATGGAATCCTGGGGTTTGCAGTTCCGGGAGGGGCCAGCCGGCCCCTCCCGGAACTGCAAACCCCAGGATTCCATAGGAGGTTGAAAGTGGAATCATCGCGCTGTAAGAGTGTCATGCGGAAATGGCCCCTTGGCTCTGGTCCAGTACTCTAACCACTAAACCACACTCTCTAGCTAATGCACACAGCCAACCCTAGGGCTGCTGGGAGCTGCAGTTCAACAACCTCCAGACAGCCATACAATTTCCACCCCTTGTTAGGCCCAGCGAGACAAAACTCTTTGGGCAGTAAATTGCTATTCAGTTCGCTGTTATGTAAATTGCATTGTTGCCGTTAATTGTTGTTGTGGGCCTTCAAGTCGCTTCCGACTTCTGGCAACCCTAAGGTAAACCTACCATGGGGTTTTCTGGGGCTGAGAGTGCGTGACCCACCAAGGTCACTCAGCGGAGTCTCCGAGGACAACAATTATGACCAGAACAGTTACAATAAAAATTGTATATTTTATTCTTTAAAATCTCTTAAACTACAACTTTTATTAACCGTTGGAAACCATGCAATATTTTATACTTTATATTTTAATTTAATAATTTATATATTTGTAAATTATAATATTTCTAAATTAATATAATAATAATTATGGCATTTTAATTTAACAATTAATTGATTAAAATTTAATAGAAAAATTTATATTTTAATTCCCGGGAAGAATCGCTCCGCGGGGCTTTTCTGCCTCGAGTGCTCAAGGAAAAGGACCCAGTTGCGGCGCCCGGGAACCTCGACTTGGGGCGCCTTGGTAGCTCCGCCTCTGGCAGCAAAAAGTCTTGGGCGGCCGGTGCGTTAGTAAAAGAGGCCTTGCTCAGAAAAATGGATATTAGCTGACGACTGCGAGAAGGACGAAGGAACCCGAGGAAGACGAAAAAATCAGCCTCCCACCGGTCTACTTGCTCACCAATTTCGGATCCAGAGAGCCTTCACTCCGCGTCCGCCGTTGCCATGGCGACCTCAGCCCGCTTCTCGCTTCCTACCTCGGCAAGTCTCGCGAGAGGACGGGAGGGAATCACTGGGCGCCATGTTTGTTTTGGGCAACGGGAGGGAGTTGCTGGGCGTGCGCGCTCGTTTAGAGAAACTGCAAACCCCAGGATTCCATAGATTGCATACATCCCAGGATTCCAACTTTAGAGAAGTTAAGTACTTATGGACTGAAGTTACTCTTGGAATAAATTGGAGATTTAAAAGAAAAGTAGGGGCAGAGTGAGCCCTTTTTTTGGCCACAAAAAATATAAAATCCCACAACACCCCCCCTTCCCCAGGCAGAAAAATTACACTAAATCATTAATAATTTGCTGCCCCGTGCATGAGAGCTTAAATCGACTGACTGAGCTTTACTCTACCTCATGGGAAGAATGGCCCTGGATGTTTTAAATACAACAGGTGGGGAGAGAGCACACCATGCTAATGTGTTGGTGCTAGGTGGGGAAACGAAGTCTCCAAATTCACAAAATATCTTCATGATTTCTGAATTTGGGACAGTTGCTTTTTTGGACTTTAGCCACCACAGTCTTCGAAGCATCATGACTGGTAGCCAAAATGAAGGGGTTGTGGAGCTGAGCTCTGTCACTCAGTAGTTGTAGAAAAGATAGACTGCAGTGATGGGGGAAATGGAAAAAATAAGTGTCTCTGAACCTTGTTTTCCTCTAAAGTTCAGCCATTTTTTTTAATGTACTAAGTATAAAAAGCTAGCTAGCGTACTTCCCTGGCTTTATTCTCTCATAAGTAATACTTGTTAGAACGATTTGAGGTCCTGTGTCTCTAATTCTCCAAACTGCCTTGTCCAGTACCTGTAACTTTTCCCCATGTTCCCCAATCTAAGCTGTATTCAGAGTTGCTAACATACAGAGGTTCAGTTTCTGAAGGAATACACTTGCTGCCTCCTTCTTGCTGCTAGGCCTCGTCTCCATTGCAACCGACCAGGCCCAAGAGCTCTCTGGCCGAGAATTCGAAAGGCCCCTCCCTAAACCCCAAAATTCCATAGAATCTTCTTAGGTAGCCAGTCATATGAGGTCTTCACCTGCCTGACATAGGCCATTTCTGCACTACACTCTTATAGTGCGATTATTCCACTTTTAACCTCCTATGGAATCCTGGGGTTTGCAGTTTCAGGAGAGGCTGACCGACCCCTCCCACAACTGCAAACCCCAGGACTCCATAGGAGGTTGAAAGTGGAATAATCGCGCTATAAGAGTGTAGTGCAGAAAAGGGACAGATGAGCAAACTTTGACTTTTATATAGTAGATGAACCTCCCTCAGTTAGTTTTAAGGTATCTCGTTTCACATCATTTGTTCCCTATAAAAATCAATAGAATATTCTTTACTTTGAGGCACTGTAAACACTACAAATGCAATAATCACCACTGATGGATTGGAGTCAGAGCTTCTCCAATTGAGACGTCATGACAATTCCTCAATTCATAAGGATGATGAGAAAGAGAGAGCAACGAGAAATCAGTAATCAAAAGAGGATGGACTCAAATGCCTAATCAGAGCTGAAGGAGGAAGGTGTTCTTTGCCAGACTTTTTGCTCCCAATTGTGCCACTCATATTTGCTTCTTGATCTGAATACTGGAAGCATAATGTTGGAATACAGAACTAGAAATGAAGGCAATAGCAAGGAGATGGGGGCTAACAAGTATCTTGGGTTGCTGCTTGCGGGAGTGCTAATGCTGATGGACTCCATAAGTGCTATTCTTGTACGTTTGCAAATAACCCACATGATATAACATCTGTAGCAGTAGGGCAGGAGGAAAAAACACGTGGCAGGAGGGAAAATCTGTTTACTTCCACATCTGTGACACATCTGTGGCAGTAGGGAATAACATAAGACTCACCAGATGTTGCTGGGCTGCAACTCGTAGCATTCCTCACCATTGGCTATGTTAGCTAGGTCTGCTGGGTGTTATAGTCCAACAATTTGGGAGGATCACCTAATCTCCAATTCTGATTTATGCTTTTGCAATATATTTATTAGGACCAGCAAAAATTGAGCAAACGTGTTTGAGCTTCCAACTTTTTCAGAACTCTTAATCAGGCTTGGGACCCCTTCCTTCCTAAAGAAGTGGGGCGAACCAGGCAAGAATACATTTTCCGTGTTATTTCTAAGATTTACTTAGATTATAAGTCTTAGAAGTTGACTTTGAGAACAGAAGCAATGAAGGGCGTTGTTTTTGTTCCCAAAATTGGCACCTTGCACACAAATCTTTTCACAAATCTAGTCCAGACTTAAATGCAGCTTCATGTTGGTGGCAGTGCAATAGAATTTATTTCTTCCTCCTTAAGCTCTTGAAGCTACCCTGAGCTCTATTGGGTTTCCCAGCTCTCAGAACTGTTTTTGTTTTTGAAAACATAATCTTTTTTATTTTATAAACTATAGATTAAAAAGAAAGAAAAATGATACAACAAAAAGACAACACCAAATAACAAGACAAAACAAAACCGTAAAACTAAAACACCAACGTTAAAAAAATACTTCCCAACACTTCCAAGCAATTACAAGTTTTGGTATTTAAGAAGAACAGAAATAGAATAGGTTAGAGAAATATAAGAAAAGTTAGATAATAAAAGGAATAATCTAGAGGGGAGAAACTTTATTTATTTTGTTTGAACTGAAGTTTTACGAGAGTTGGAAAGTGTTTTTGCAGAACTGTTTTCAGAGGGTGTGTGGAGGAAACTGAAGTTCGAAGTGGAGATGGTGTCTCCTTCTGCTTCCGCTGGTTCTGCCATTCCGCTAGCAGAAGTCCACGGCTGTGTCCCTGCTCCTTTGCTTTATTCCCATGGTTCTTTATTTCGTATAGTCTGAGATGCAACTAAGGCTTTCCTGTGGTCACTATCACTTGGAAGGCAAGGGCTGACTGATTGTAAATCACACAGAAATCCATCAACAGATCCCTATCAACCTTCTCACCTTCCTTTTCTTATACTTATATTGTGTTTTCCTGGCATCCTTTCAATAAATGCTCCATCTCTTATTTCAGTAGTCTGACATTCTGTGACAAGCTGTTCTGCACACCTAACTGCAAACCTGTCATAAATGTCTGCCACGCTGGTGACGGTGCACAGGGAAATTGGGAAAGCCTGGGGCTGAGAGAGGTGATTTAAATATACACACACACAAAACTTCACACCTTATCCAGGTTTGAATCAGAGCCTGAGAAGGTTTTTCTTAAAATTATAATTCCCAGGCATACTGGAGCTGTAGTCCAGACTGTAACTGTTCTGTGCTCCCGTCTGGCTGTTGTCCAAATAGTTATCAGCACAGATTTTAAAAGTTGTGGTAGCTGGCAGTGGTGTGTTGTTGTCATCTGCAATGTCAATGGCTACCCCACATCCTCTTTTAGTAGAGTTTCTTGCTCCCCCAGACAGGATGGTATATTATTGTAACTACAGTATTTACATAGAATCTCAGAATAGTAGAAACCATAAGGGCCATCAAGTCCAATCTACTGCCATGCAAAAATACGCCATCAAAGCACCCCAACAAATGGCCATCCAGCCTCTGTTTAAAACCTCCAAAGAAGGAGATTTCACAACACTCCCAGGCAGTGTATTCCACTGTCAAACTGCTCTTACCGCCAGTAAGTTATTCCTAAGTTTTAAATGGGATCTCTTTTCCTGAAGTTTGAAGCCATTGCTCCATGTCCTAGTCGCTGGGGCAGCAGAGACTAGGCTCCGTCTTCCATATGGCATGCCTTCAAATATTTAACCATAGCTATCATGTCACCTCTCAACCTTCTCTTCTCCAGGCTAAACATACCCAGTTTCCTAAGCCGCTTCCTGGTTTCCAGGCCTTATGCCATGTTGGTTGCCATCCTCTGGACACATTCCAGCTTGCCAATATCTTTCCCGAACTGTGGTGCCCGGAACTGGACACAGTATTCCAGGTGGGAAGTTGCAGCAATGAAAAGTAGTGTGAAACTGTTGTAGTGTCTTCTGGCTCCCTGCTGGGGGCAGATGCCCTGCGCTGATCTTGATGGAAACGTTTGGTCATTTGGGAGTGAGCTAGGTTCAGGGTCGCACAGTCCCTCTTGTCCAGTTAGCAGGATTCCTTCCTCAGTCAAGTCCTGGGGCTGGAAGGATATCCTTGCATGGCTGAGAGGACTCCTGCTTGCATTTCTGCAGTTAGAAGCAGAGAGCCACCCCGGAGAAGCTGAAGAGGCACTTGCTATTCAGGGAGAATCCAGCGCAGTGGAGCGGAACAAAGACATTGAACAGGTGAGTACCTAAATATTCGATAAAAACTTTACTAGAATTATGAAGTGGTTTGACTTCCTCAGTGTTTGCTTTCCCACCCTTTTCCACCTCACTTTTTTCTGGGCACCACTTTGCCACCTCAGTTGTATTTCCAGCTGAGGATGGGTGAGAATTCTGCTTCAGTTGTTGATCAGAAGAAAACAGTGGCATTGTGTGGTTTCTTCTGAGCTTCTGATGAGCACATAAGCACAGTAACGGCAGAAACATTGGAGACTGAGGAGAGGCTTTGCCTCTTCTGGCTCAAGGCTTTGGAGGGTCCTTAGGGGAGATGAACCCTTTCTACCTTCTATATCCAGCATACACCGTTGCTCAGATAGGGGTCTGGAAGCTGGAGTTTCATCTCCCTTGTGTCACTAGCTGCATGTTCGGAGAGGACATAGCTTCAGGCAGTGACAGGAAGGAGGACAACAGCATGGCTGTGAGGGTCTGGCGGTTGGCAGCAGAGCCCCTCCAGCAGTGTACCAGAGGTGAATTCTGAAGTGCGGATGCTCGCCATCACAGTCCTTATGGACACATTTCCATGCCGCCCAACTGTCCTGATTGGGCAAGGACAGTCCTGTTAATCTTCTGCTATTCCACTTTTTCAGCTCCTTTTGGTCTGATCTCTTTCTCTTTGTCCTGCGTTGTCCCTTTGAGCCTTTCCACACTGCAATGTTATAGTGCTCTTATTCCACTTTCAACATCCTGTGGAATTCTGGGACTTGTAGTTTCCTGAGGCCAAGGAGCTCTCTGGCTGAGAATTCTAACTGCCCTTCCCTAAACTGCAAACCCCAGGATTCCATAGGAGGGTGAAAGTGGAATAAGAGCATTATAACAGTGTAGTGTGGAAACGGCTTTTGTTCTAAGTTTATTTCAGTTGCTGTAAATTGGGTTCAAAGTGCAAAAGTAATTTACTCCCAATTAACTCAGCAGAGAGGAGAGGGCAGGAGGCAGCAGAATCTTGTCCGTCCCTCTAGGCTCTGGCAAAAGCAAATTGCTGCAGCTTCTTCTGGCATATGTGATCCTCCACATATAACTTTTCTCATCTTGACCACACTGGGATGTTGTTTGGCCACACGCGTCCGAGCTTTCATCTGTGAAATGTTAAGAGGGTGTGCGTTTCCAGGAAGAGTCCCGGAAGGTAGGCCATATCAGCAAACAAGGTCTTAGCAGTTAACCAGCTGTTGGTCTTTGGTAAACTCAATCATTTAATGGATTCACCAAGGCCAAGCCATACTAGAATCAGAATAGCTTGGCACAATATATTGTAGCTGAGAAAATCCTCCCATTGCCGTTCTTTTAAGTACTGTAGAGACAGCAGTCAAGCGCTGAGGGAAAAAGGAAGCTAGGCAGACAGATGCTATCATTGTCTGTGCTAATAAAGCTGTCCCCAGTGCTTAGACTCTGCAGGCCTTGAACTAAACCACCAGCAACAAGGATCGCTTTAAAGTGGGCTGAAAATAAGTGGAATGGATCTCCCAGGTTCTGGTGCAGGCATGGTTAATGGAGTGTCCTTCCTATACCCGCCTACTGTCCCAGTTTGGCAGGGACAATCCTGATTAATCCTTTGCCACTTTTTCAGCTGCTTTAAAAATGTTCCCGTTTCCTTCTCCTCCTTCCATTTCCTCTCTTTGTCCTCAGCCTACTTCAATTGATATAAACTGAATTCAAAGTGCAAAAGTGATTTGCAGGCAATTAATTCAGTGGAGAGGAGGGGAAGGAGAGAGCAGGATTTTGCCCTTCCCAGTAGGCTCTGGCAAAAGCAAACCGCTGCAGGCTCCCCTAGCCTGTGTATGTTCCTTCACATTAATAGCTTTTGACATCTTGACCACATTCTGGTGTTGCTTGGCGAAGTCTCTTACTTTTTGTTTGTGAAATGTTGGAGGGTATGCACTTCCAAAGACAATCGAAGAAAGCAGGTCGTTTTGTTGATCTATATCAGTGGTTCTCAACCTGTGGGTCCCCAGATGTTCAAAAACTTCAACTCCCAGAAGCCCTGAGCATTAGCCATAGTGGCTGGGGCTTCTGGGAGCTGAAGTCCAAAAACATCTGGGGACCCACAGGTTGAAAACCACTGATCTATATCATCAAACTAGGTCTTAGTGGCTACTCTCTCCAAAGGAAGCAGACCTTTGATGAACTCCGTGGCTCTTAATGGTCTATCCAAGACCAAACTGGCCACAATAGAACTGAAATAGCTTGCCACAAGATATTGTTGCTGGAAAAAACTACCCATTGCCCTTCCCCAGGTAGTGTGGGGAGAATAGCTAAGCAGTTGCGTAGGGACGGGAGGGCAAAGAGGGCAGTTCGCCCCAGGCGGAAATGTTTTTGGGGCGTCCTGGCCCGTAGCCACACTCCTATGCACCCTGCCCACGCCCCTACGCACCAAAGCCACGCCACCAAGCACAGTAGCCATGCCCCTGGCAGCATAGCCCGCCCCCACCCCCCTCCACACACTCCAAGTTCCACCTCTGTAGCTAAGTGTAGAGGAAAGAGGGAAGCTGTATATGGATATAGGGGGGCGGGAAGGGGCAGATGATGCAGTCATCCCTGCTAATGAGAAAGTCCTGATGCTTGGACTCTGCAGGCCCTAGACTACAGTACAAGGATGGTTTTAAAGTGGGCTGAAAGGGAATTCAACGGACCTCCTAGGCTCCATTGCAGACTCAATGGACAGGGTGTCCTTTGGATCTGTTTCTTTCCTGCAGGCATTGTTCCCAAGCATCTGTTGGCATCCCAGCTGATTGGCTAGCTCAATGGGAGGCGTAGACGCCTGGAATAGCCTTGCTATCTCATTCATGCTGGCAGAGCTTGTTTTTAACCATCCCGGCCCCTGACATTTGCCCCGACTTCGTCTCCCTTCTCCAAACTGTGCCTCCAGTCACATCAAGCTTCCCTTCTTTCTTTGCTTTTCTCTGATAAAGGGGCATCACTTATCAAGTCCAGAGGCAGAGTTTGGAAAGTTACTTTTTCAGTCCACAGTTCCCAGAATGGAGGGAATTTGGGATCCGTTGTCCAAAAAAAGAACTGTATCCAGATGATGGGACCTGGGCCATTTCCGTACTAGGCTGTTATAGTGCTATTATTCCACTTTCAACATCCTATGGAATCCTGGGGCCTCAAAGGCCCCTCCCTAAACTGCAAACCTCAGGATTCCATAGGATGTTGAAAGTGGAGTAATAGCCCTATAACAGTCTAGTGTGGAAATGGCCCTGATTAGTACTTGAAAGGGACATCACCAGGGAACACACGGGTTTGGTAGACTATATTGTACCGGAAGGCCATGGCAAGCTACATCTTAGTATTCCTTGTCAAAGAAAACCCTAAGAAATTAATATGGTTGCCAGATATCAACAGGTGACATGAAGGCACAGATGGCTCTTAGTTTGCAGATCTGGTGCACCCTTCCACCACATCCAGTTCTGGTCCTCAAGGTGTAAAGGATGACAATTTGGTTCAAAACTTTACCATTTCCAAAATAGATGAGGCCTGGCATGGGTAGCCTCCTGTTTCATCAGCAGGAAGGCACAGTGTGAACAGCGTACTATTAGGGTAGCCTTGTGACCTACTTGACAGAGACCAGTCCTCTGTTGGAAGGCATCCATGGCCAAGTGGGGAATCGAAGCCAACACTCAAATCACTACACCAAGATGGCTCTCTAAACAGTCAAGTATTAGTACAGTAATTTCACAAAAGGGCTCTGACCACTCCCCCCAGCCAGCAAACTGTAGGGAGAAAAGAAAAATGAAAAGAAGGCAGGGTAATATTATTCTACAGTGGCTGCATGGCCATATGTAAGAAGTGTATTGATTGTATTTTTGTTCATGGTAGCGAGAAATATTTGAAGGGATGTCATGTTGAGAAGGGACAAGGCTTGTTCTCTGCTGCTCCAGAGACCAGGACAAGGAGCAATGGATTCAAGCTGCAGGAAAGGAGATTCCTCTTGAACCTCAGAAAGAACTTCCTGACGGTCAGGGCTGTCCGGCAGTGGAATGTGCTGCTGCCTCCATGGAGTGTGGTAGAGGCTCCTTCTTTGGAGGTTTTTACGCAGAGGCTGGATGGCCATCTGTTGGGAATACTTTGATGGGTGTTTCTGCATAGCAGGGGGTTGGGTTCGATGGCCCCTGGGGTCTCTTCCAATTCTATGATTCTATGATTCTATGAGTTGGACTGGATGGCCTCCTCCAACTCCGTGATTCTACCATTAAAGAGACAACTAAGCAAAACTAGTAATACTCACAAATCATTGCATCATTTGGATTCTTGGATTAAAGAAGTTCACAAACAGTTTCCAATCTTTCAAGAAATCTTCAGTGAGTTTGTCTTTTACAACCCATGACACTTGGGATAGTTCAGCAACCTTAAAAATCCAATCTTCTATCAATGGTTCTTCAACCTGTTTCCAGGTTTGTGCAAACAATATTCTTACAGCTTTTGTCATATAACAAAGAAGGAGTCCATATTTACAATCCAAATCTTTATCCATCATGCCTAGCCAAAATCTGCAAATCTACCTTTAAAAAGTTCTGCATTAACATACTTATACTTGCTTTTTACAAGTTTGCCACATGTGAGAAAAGAAGCCCTCCTTATCTTGACGTCCCAAGCAATGATTTGAAAGTATCTTAGACATTCTCGTCTGTCAGGAATGATTTGGTGGTCTATTCCTGCATGTCAGGGGGCTGGATTCGATGGCCCTTGTGGTCTCTTCCAACTCTCCGTTTCTATGATTTTCAACCATATGTTTGGAATTAAATACCATCTGTATATTATCTTATAATATTTTCCTTTAGATTAGTACACAAAGCAAATTTTATACCGTTAGACCACATTTTTTCCACTCCTTCAATTGTATATTGTACCCAAAATTTTGGGCCCACCTTATCATACATCCCTTAACACAGATCTTGGTTGGTTTGCTCACCTGTAACTTAAAGATAGATTTAACCAAGATAAAAGGGATTGTGCTCTAGAGTTTAGAGAAAACGAGTTTTACTTAGAGGATGATGACCATATAATTTTAAGAAATATATAAACGTCTTTTGAAACTAGAGCAGAAGATAAGCCTGTGGAGAAGCTGCGCTTTTGAAATCTGAAGGGGAACGTCCCTTCCCCATTCCTGATTCTTTTTCGACTCTAATCATCTTAGGACCTCTAAAAATACATCTGCTCCGGGGATCTTTCTGAGTCAGATGTGGTATCGCTTGCAGGTGGCTACAGCTTGAAGTGAGCTTATAAAAATCCTCCGTGCGGCTGGGCTCCAGGATGAGTTTTCCTGCCTATTGCCATGCCAGGTCTAAGTGGACCTCAATGGGATGATCTTTATTCTGCCGTTGCGATAAGCAGGCTCCTTAATTTGACACAGCAGGTTCAGCGTTGCTGTCCTGACAGCTGCCTGCCTATCCGTGAGACACAGTTCCTCTCGCCACCTCTTAATTCACAGAAAACAACATTCTCCCCTTTATGTACGATAGTGGAACAGCTGAATGCCAGCATGAAAAATGGCGACTCAGCTCTTGCAGTTTTTGGGGGGCTCCTAAATGAGGCAGGGGGCTTTTCTCTGACATCTTTGTACAAAGCTCCTGTCCACAGCATCTGCTTATTGTGCACAGTGGAATGTTGTGGCTATGTGAAATGAGGAAAAGGCGTTTTCCTCTACAGCCTGCTTTCGGAGAATGACTTGAAATGATTCCTGATTTTGCGTATGCAGAGCGAGAAATGTAGGTTTTGTTCCTGCCCACCCCTGGGTAAGCTCACCAGGAACCATGGATGAACGAAAGGGCTCAACACAAAGCATTTTGCCTCAGTCCCCTTCGAACTTGGAGGCAGCTTGTTTTGTGTGATATGTATAAGAGAGAAAGAGAGGGAGAAAGAACAGGGTTGCCACTTGCCCTCCTGTATGCAAGAAAAATAAGCCAACCCTTCATTATTTTGTATCCACAAGCTGCCCTGGTGTTTAATTCACCGTCGGTCCAAATGATCCCAGAATGCACTTTCCTGATCTTTACTGGTATCTCTAAGATTCCTGCCATTCTGAGTGACTGGTTTGTTCTTCATTCAGTTGAGGCATCCCTCTTTCATGGAGGAATAGAGCTCTGCTCAGTGTCTGCTGAGGCCTTTCTGTTCTTGAAGTTGCCACACATATCATCGTCATCGTTGATGTTGTATTATTATTATTATTATTATTATTATTATTATTATTATTATTATTATTATTATTAAGCAGAAATCCTGCAGGCCACATATGGCTCCTGTCACGTCAATTTTTAATTATTTTTTCCTTTCCAAAATGCTCCCAAATGACCTCTAGGAGCTTTTGAGGGCATTTCCACCACATCTGGAGCGCCGCCGAGGCCCCCAGTGGTCAAAAGAAATTATTGCAAAATATTTAAAAGACATTATTTCAAAATTACCTGAAATGCCCCTGTGGGGAGCAGGAAGGGGCAATTTTTATTTTTTGTTTTTATTTTATTCTTTGCGGTAGTGTGCGCGTGAGGGGTAGCCTTGCAAGGTTTCCTGGAGGAATAACCTTCCAGTTTCCCATCCCTGATTTGCAGTATTCATATCCCACCTTCAACTACAAAGCTTTGCAGAGCAGCTTGCCATAAGGTTGTTTGACAGTTCTCTGCCATCAAGCTTATAATGTGAATAATCTATGATACACAAGGAAAAGGGGATGGAGATTAAGTCCAGCGTTTCCTGGCTCCCCTCCTTCCACCTCGGAGGCCATAGCAATGGCAGCTGGAAGGCAGGATCTGACCGGCTGCTGGGGCCCAGGCACGATGGAGCTGGGCCTAGCTCTTTTCCTTCTCCCTTACGGACCACAGCAGCGGCAATTGAAATATGGAGGGAAGGGGGGTCTCATCAGCTGCTGGAACATAGCCTGCCACTCTCAGATTATGCAGTACGGTGGAAAATGTTATTGTTAGCACCAGGTGGAACTTGAACCACGGTTGGCAGTTTGCTCCGGAGGTGGGAGTTGAACTCCCTCCAATATCATAAGGGTTACCCCTAAATCCTTAA
Organism: Iguana delicatissima; assembly: GCA_948472985.1. Lineage (NCBI taxonomy): Eukaryota > Metazoa > Chordata > Lepidosauria > Squamata > Iguanidae > Iguana > Iguana delicatissima. Next base: position 878,586 of record CAOKZL010000074.1, on the reverse strand, counting down.
CAAATGTTAGGGCACCAACCCTGAAAACCGTTAGAACAACAACCCTGAAAACTTAGAAAAACACATAGGGCCAGACCTAAAATATCAAGTCCACACTGACTACCTCGGGTAGTCTATGCGATCGCGGGCGAGCTCTGAATCAGCCTGGAGAGATCCTCAACTTTGGCCAAAGGGACTCTCCCCGCTCGGCAAGAACGCAGTCTTGCATGAGCAAAGAAAAGAACACTTATTGTGAAAGGGAGGGGTTAAATAGGTTTGGGATGACAATGTTCTCATAGAGCATACAGTGCATGTGCAAAAATCTTTGCTTTTCCAAAACAAGAATTCTGATACGTGGTTGATGATACAATAGCTTCTGGTTAACAATCCACAATGAACCCTGTATCCCACATTTACTCACTCAGCAGTGAAGGATAAGAAATATTGTTACAAAGAATGCTGGGAACCCAGGCTGAGAACCCAGGCATTGAGCTTTGCTAATGAATGTCAGCATAATTTTAAGTAGGACAAGGGGCTGATCGTGGGAACCACCTTTAAAGTTAATTGGAATTCAGAATGGAGGAACTTTAGTTAAGCAGATACAAAGAGACAGGGAATTTCTTTAGCTTAGACATTTAAGCAGGCAATGTCCTCTGTGAATTGAACTGTCCAGGGTGCTGAACCCCTTAACAGCCCTGCAGAGTAGACCAGGGAAAAGCTGGGAAACACTACCTAATTTGTCTGTACTCTTTTACTGCTTACGTTGTCACCAGTGCTGAACTCTAGTGCCAGCCCCGTCGTTTTCTGTATCCCGATTGGTAGGAGGCAAAATCTTGGTTCCCTCCTTTCCAGTAGTCAAAAGTTTGGGGCCGGTCCAGCCCGGCTGCTGTCAACAGAGAGCCCTTGTAAAGCAAGCTGATAAACCATCGGCTGAAAGACACACTATCAAGTGGATATCAGTTGTGTCTAGAACTGAGCTCTCCTGGCGGTTGGCCAGCCAGACCATGGCTTGCTGGAAGGTTGATTGCTGCCCCGGGGTATCACGTAATGGGGTGATTTATGTGAGCAGGTGCAGGAGAGAGATGAGAAGAGGAAGGCCTGTTAGCCGAAGGAGAATGTCTTCTCCGCTAACTTTGGGGCCGCTCGTTTTGCCTCACAAACATTCTGTGCTGGCATATATAAAGGTATATGCGATATATATGCAAATACAATATAAATGGGGGTTGTGGTTGGAATTCACATTGAGATGTTGATGGGTCATCTCTGCACCAAGTTGCATCAGTTGGTGTCCCCGTGTGTGTGAATGTGCCTTCAAGGCAAGCTCCTGAATTTCAAAGGGTTTTAGTGGTTCCTTCCTCTGAAATATAGCCTACAGCACCTGGTATTCCTTGACGGTCTCCCATCCAAGTACTGACCAGGGGTGTCCCTGCTTATCTTCCACGATCAGATGGGATTTGGTGCCTTTAGAGTGTTTAAGCCATTTGATGTCCCCTCCCATTCCATATTTCTTAGTTATTGTGGCAGAAGGTTTGGTGAAATACGAATATATGTGTGCAGAGACATATTTCCACAGAGAGAAATGTAGGGTCCTGCACTTGGGCAGAAAAAATGAAAGTCATGAGTATAGGATGGGGGACGTCTGGCTGAATGGCAATACGTGTGAAAAGGATCTAGGAGTCTTGGTAGATCACAAGCTAAACATGAGTCAGCAGCGTGATGCGGCAGCCAAGAAAGCCAAGGTGATTCTTGGTTGTGTCAATAGGAGTATGGTGTCTAGATCGAGGGAGGTACTGGTGCCACTCTATTCTGCATTGGTTAGGCCTCATTTGGAATCCTGTGTCCAGTTCTGGGCACCCCAATTCAAGAAGGACATGGTCAAGCTGGAGCAAGTCCAAAGGAGGGCGACGAAAATGGTGAGAGGTCTGGAAGCCATGCCCTGTGAGGGCAGACTTAGAGAGCTGGGGATGTTTCGTCTGCAGAAGAGCAGGTTAAGAGGGGACATGATAGCCATGTTTAAATATCTGAAGGGATGCCATGTAGAGGAGGAAGCAGGCTTGCTTTTGCTGCTTCAGAGACTAGGACAAGGAGCAATGGATTCAAGCTGTAGGAAAGGAGATTCCATCTGAACTTCAGGAAGAACTTCTTGACGGTCAGGGCTGTCCGGTAGTGGAATCTGCTGCCTCCATGGAGTGTGGTGGAGTCTCCTTCTTTGGAGGTTTTTGAGCAGAGGCTGGATGGCCATCTGTTGGGAATGCTTTGATGGGTGTTCCTGCATAGCAGGGGGCTGGACTCGATGGCCCTTGGGGTCTCTTCCAACTCTATGATTCTGTGATTCTATGTAGGGTGGGGTGAGTAGGGCACATGCCCTGGTCACCAATGCCAGGGGGTGGAAAAAACAGTGATGGAAGTGGCAGGAGAGGAGGAGGAGCAGCCCCAGCAGGAGTGGCCCTGGAGGTAGGAATGCAACTTCCACACTTGTCCTAGGCGCTGTTTATGCTACTCTGCAAATAAGAGATGAACAGGAACAAACAGTTTGGAATACCATTCCTGCAGAAAAGTTGACGCATTGGAGTTGGTGAGTTACAAGTGGGGTAACTAACCATGAAAGCAATTATAGCTTCCATGTCACTTGAGCAGAGGATCCACTCCAAGTTTCAATCAGGATTTTAAAGGTGCTATCCCTAGGCGCAGAATCCCATTGACAAAATAGATTCAACACCCTGGATAGCTCCTTTGAAGTCTGGACTAAATTCCGGAGTGGATTCCACACACCACTCACCTGGAAGTCACCAGCTATCATGAAACTGACCAAATGTCCTAGTTCTTGCTCGTTTCTTTTATCAGCAAAAGTGCTTTGCATTCTGGATGACCTGTGCTCATGGGTAACCCTGGAAAGAGACACTGGGCATGACTAAGGGATCAGCGTATTCCTTGTCACACTACCAGTGTGACAGCTGGGCTCTCAATTTTCTGAAATATATATTCAGTGCGGAGTGATATTTATATGTTATGAGGAGAACACTGTGTCACAGGCAACTTTGTTCCCTGCGCAGTTGAAAAGGTTTCCTAAGTTTTTTTTTAAATTTATATTTTTACCAGGACAAAGATTCCATGTGTAATATAGATATCTATATAACTTATATAATATGAATATTGATACCTTATATTGTTCTGTATCAAGGCATCAGCTTGCGGAATCTTATACACAATTCTTTTTGCATATAAAAGTAAGAAAAAAGCATACAGAAATATTTAAAGGGGGGGGGAAAGGAAAAGAAAAAAGGGGGAAAAAAGAAAAGGGCAAAAATCCTTCTTTATGACAGTTCAGTTATTTATTACCTTACTTCTATCATGAAGGATCTATTTTTTACGTTGTGATTATAATTACAAGGTTCTACTTATTATCAGAGATTATCAATGTCTTCAATTGATTTAATATATATTTTTAATTTCATTTAGTTATTAATTTTCTACACATTCTTGTTTAATTTTACAGTAGGTTCTAGAACTGATTACTCCTCAGTCTGTTAAACTAATTACCGCTAAATCTCCCCAGTTGTTTCCTCAAATATTCAATGACAGGAGACCAGTTCCTAGCGTAAGAATCTATCATTTTCTGTCTTATTAAATTTGTAATTTTGTCCATGGTTTCCTAAGTTTCATGGACCTTTCCAAATATTGTACAAGTCTAGGCAATACGTTTCATTGTTGTAAGTAGAATAGGACACAGACTGCTATTCAGATCTTGGAGAAGTTTTTAAAGATCACGACTCCTAGAATTCCCCAGCCAGTAGTTGGTTAGGAAATTCTGAGCATTTTTCGTTCGGAAATTAGCTTTCCCATCTCCGTTCTGCTTTTTTTAAGGGGGACGTGGCTGGAAAATCTACAACAACCCTGTTTACAAGTGGATTTTGGCTGTGGATATTGCAACCTCTCCTGCAGATGGCTCAGAGAAGTAAAAAAGCCGCTTCCAAGACCAACCGTTCGAGAAGCAATTCCAGAGAAATTCCGGTTGTTACGGGGCCTAATATGGACTCTCTGGGTTTCTTGGCGATGGAGAGCAATGTCCCGGGCTTGTCACAGGTCATCCTTCAAAAACTCAACATGAAGAGCTATGATGATTACAGGCGAGTCATGTCGGTGGACAACACAATTGAGGACACGCACACATACAAAGTCCATTTCCACACTAGCTTGTTATAACGCTGTGATTCCACTTTCAACCTCCTATGGAATCCTGGGGTTTGCAGTTTCGGGAGGGGCCGGCCGGCCCCTCCCGAAACTGCAAACCCCAGGATTCCATAGGAGGTTGAAAGGGGAATCATAGAGCGGAAATGGCCAGAGTTTCAAAGATACACTTTCTATGGATAAAGATATTCAGAATCCTCCAGTGAAACTGGCCCTCAGATTAGAGATATAAAATTTCTCGATTTTTTTAAGCTATGGGAGAAAAATATAATGTTTTTCTTTCTTTGGGGAAAAAAAATATTTTTTTGGAAAAATTAAAAAAAAAACTTGTGATGATATTAACGCCCCCACCTTTACAGACTGAAAGACATTTTGTTCCTTTAGGAACATAAAATCCACCACAAACGCACGCGCAGTTTTGTTTGGCATAAAATTATCACGTTGGATATATTAAAAGTAGAGTTTTTTTTTCAAATTCTAATTTTATGAAATCAACTTCCTGTCACAACTTTTGTTGTGTTGTTGTTGTTGTTGTTGTTGTTGTTGTTGTTATTATTATTATTATTATTATTACAAATGGAGCTGTAAGAGACCTCTTTGGTTTGGCAGTTTGAAGAAGAAGCAAAAAGAAAAACAAAACTAAGATGAAATAAGTAGCAAAAAAGAAGAAAGCATCAACATTAGTAAAACAGAGAAAATTATTTTGTCTCCATTAGTTCTCTGTACTGTCAAGCAGATATAATGCATTGAAAAAAGGAAAACAAGAGCAGGAATTGTATTGTCTGATACTGTGCATAGTTTTACATAAAAGTCTTCATCTCACAGATATATCTGCAGATGTGCATTTTGCACATTCTACGTGTTCACGGATCCGTGTTGAGGTATCAGGCTTTGCAAGTTCTTTAGAAAAGTTGATATGCCTTCCTCTTCATTTTCCTTTGGGCTGGATCTTAACAGGTCTGCTATGGAGGGCAAGAAACCACGCACGGATTTTGGCATCCGATCCTATTTTGAAATGTTCCAGAAAATGGAAGACACGTTCAAGTTTTGCGCTGAGTGCAAGAAACTTCCGGAATCGCTGCCAAATCCCAAAAGCCTGCGACGATGCAAAAGGTAAAAACTGGTCATGTCATTTAACTGGAGCAGTTACTCAGTTAAAGAAAAATTTTGATGTATCAGTTGATTTATTGATTCAATCAGCTGCCCAAATAACTATAGCATATGGATAAAACAATTATATTGAAGAAAATGATTGATAAGCAGGAACAAATACTGCCAAACTAATCTATATCTTTTTTCGATCATGTTTAGTGGATGGAGGGACTGCTGTGGATGTCATTTATCTGGATTTCAGCAAAGCGTTTGATAAAGTTTTTATTATTATTTTATTATATCAGACTTTATAAACCAGAGACTAAAAGAAAAGGAAATCTCTACAGGCTTGAATATAAAGTACATATCAAACAACCAAACTATCAACCAACCATATATCATTCTTCGCCGATTACACGACTTCCCCGCTGGATTGTCCTTGCAGAGATAAATTACATACAATCTATCTATGTACATATACATATACAAATAAGGATCCATTTTCACAAGTATTAAACAACCACAGGGCTCTACTGACAAAGAGAAAAATAAATTCCTACCTTAATTTGCATCTAAGATACCATTCTTAAGCAGGATAGAGAGAGAAAATTCTTGCATTTATTATATTTAGAATATAGCTTTTCAACCTTATCTTAATCCTTAGTCCTCAAAGCTAGCTATCATTAAGTCATCCCATGTGCTTCTAAAATAAGAAATAGCTGGGTCCCATGTTTTAACAAACTTATCAAGAGGGAGTTTCTTTTAATAATGTCATTAGTTTATCCATTGTTACCGCATCGAACAATTTTGTTTCCCAGTCTTCTTCATTTGGGATTTCTATTCCTTTCCAGGTTTTAGCGTAGTTAATTCTTGCGACAGCTGTCATGTAGAACAAAACGTCTCCGTATTTGCATTCTAATTCCTCTTCAGGCATACCCAACAAATACATTAATGGTGTCATGTGAAATTGAAAGCCCGTGATTTTTTCAGGACAAAGTTGTATAGATTTCCAGTATATTCTAGCCTTCCTGCATAGCCACCACATATGGTAGAAAGTGCCTCTTTCTGTTCCACATTTCCAACACTTGTCATTGCAATTTGTACCTCAAGAAGCTTTGATTAGCAAACTGATTAAATGTGGGTTAGATGAGAACACTGTCAGATGGATCCATTAATGGCTGGAAAATGGTGCTCAAAGATCGTCATCGATGGCTGTGCTTCAGACTGGAAGGAGGTCTTGAGTGGAGAGCCTCAGGGTTCTGTCCTAGGGCCGTTGCTCTTCAACATTTGTATCAATGACTTAGATGATGGGAAGGCAGAAACCCTTATCAAGTTTGCAGGTGACACAAAAGTGGGAGGGATGGATAAGACATCAGAACATAGACAGAATTCATTTCTACCTGTGAAAGTGGAATAATATCACTATAACAGCGTAGTGCGGAAATGGCCATTGTTTAACTTCTTCCTGGGTTAGAAAATACATTCCTGTGCTCAGGACTGATATATGTGGCCCTGATATAACTGATCTTGGGCCCACTTACTACCTAAAGACCCTTTTCATTGTCGCTTTGGGATCTAATTTGTTTGTTTGGTCTTAAGCTTTTTCGCTTCCATTCCCAGATGCCAGAACGTCTACTACTGTGGTTCAGAGTGCCAACGAGGCAACTGGCCCATCCATAAAAAAGTCTGCAAGAAACTGAAGCTGGTGGCACTTGATCGACTGGTGGAATGGCTTGTTTTTACAGGTAGGCCTGAGAATGGAAATGGCATGTTTTTAATTTCAATTTATTTTTATTTTTAGCAATGCCATTGCAAGTCAATGGGAAGAATTTTTTCTTTGCCATTCCATACTTTCCAGCTGTCCTGATTTGACAGGGACAATCCAGACTCATTCTCTGCCACCTCGCTTTTTCAGCTGCTTTTAAAATGTCCTGGTTTCTCATTCTTCCAGCCAATGTCTCCCTTTGTCCTCAGCTTACCTCAATTGCTGCAAAACTGGGATCATTCCGCACTACACTGTTGTACTGCTATTATTCCACTTTCAACATTCTGTGGAATTCTGGAGTTTGTATTTTATTGAGGCCCAAGAGCTCTCTGGCTGAGAATTCTGAAGGCCTTCCCTAAACTGGAAGCCCTAGGATTCCATGGGATGTTGAAAGTGGAATAATAGCACTGTAACAGGGTAGTGCGGAAATGGCCTGAGTTCAAAGTGCAAATGTAGCTGGAAGTTAATTTGATTCATCAGGGGAAAGGAGAGGCCCTACCTTTCCCAGTAGGCTCGGGCAGAAACAAACTGGTGAAGCTTCTCCTAACCATCTTGTCTGTGGTTTACCCACACGTGTCCCAGTTTTTGTCTGTGAAATGTTTGAGGGTGTGCCATTTCATCAATCAGGACAATGGTCTTGCCAGTGTTCATCTGCCTTCCCCCAAATTTTATAGCCCCCACTCTAGCCAGCTTAGCTTCCATATAGGAACCTTTAATTGTAATATAATGTTTAATTCAGAAACAAAATTGGAAAAATACAATCACAGGCTGTTTGATAGACAATATCTGTGTGACAGTTTCCATGTGAAAACTGCCTCTTCTTAACTGCGCTAATGTTATAGCTCTGGCAAGACAAGACAATATAAATCTGTATCCTGTGGAACTTTTGTGGCTTCTCATTTTTAAGAATCTTATTTACATGGTGTTGGCAGTCACTGAACTGACTGATGCTTTTGTGTTTTGCTGTGGAATGTTTTCTGAGCACAAGTGTCCCCTTTTATCGAAGCAATTTTTAGGTTTTTTTGTTCTAGCAATCTGATTGACCGTATGCAATGTCCTTTCTCACGTGGTGTCCCTTGGATGCCAGCAGTTGATTGCTGTGGCCGTGTTTTTGCATTCAGGGCCTTGGGGTATTATTGTCATGCTATGAATAAAAACTTGCATCATTTACAGGAATGGATGTGCATTTGTCTATGCAAGGGTATCCAACTGGCTGCATTCGCTTACCACGCTCGGCTAGGACTGACTGTATCCTTTAGGCAGAGTGAGAAGTCCCCTCAGGCCACAGATGTTGGGAGGCAGGAGTGCCAGTACAGGCTTGGAGAAGGACCCATTTACACTTCAGCATCATCTCGTTATGATTCCACTTTAACTGCCATGGCTCTGTCCTATGGAATCCTGGGAGAAGAAGACCAGCTAGAGCAGTGGTTCTCAACCTGTGGGTCCCCAGATGTTTTCAGACTTCAGCTCCCAGAAGCTCTGAGCATTGACCATAGTGGCTGGGGCTTCTGGGAGCTGAAGTCCAAAAACATCTGGGGACCCACAGGTTGAGAACCACTGAGCTAGAGCCTGGTTTATGAGAAACAATTGGCTCTGTGCTGTCAGACTTAAGTCACGTCAGTGACTCCATTTGGACTCAGCTCAGCAATAAATGATGCACTGGCTTGACTTGAGGCTTATATATTTTTAGTGACGGACTTGCTGCCCTTAGTTCAGTAACATGACACATTCATCCAGACACCTTACGACTTTGAACAACGCCTCCATCTTTTTGCCTACTGGTCACATGGCAATCGGTCCCAAGCCCAAAGTGTGGGTGCATTTCTCAGAGGCGAGCAGCAAAGGGGTTAGGCAGTGGGCTTGAGGCAGGCTTGAGGTCTGCTCAGCACCTGGTCCCTGCTGCATATTGGAGGAGCTTTCTAAAATTTTTCCTAAGAGCAAAAGACAAGACTCGCCCCTATAGTGCAGGGTGCGTTTCTCAGAGGGGAACAGCAAACATGTTAGGCAACGGGCTTGAGGAAGAAGCACCCTGAAGCTTATGAAGCTTCATTAATGGGGAGTAAGAGGGATCTTATTCCCTACTTCTGAAAAATCCTCCAGTTTCCAAAATAGGACGTAAGAAGAATCGTACTCCTCACATCCAAAGCTGCAGATGGCAAAATCACAGATGTGGAGGGCCCTCTCTGCTTAAATTGTTAAAACTAACTTTATTTGACTCTGTCCAGAAATTCTGGAATATAGGTTGGGGTATAAAATTTTCTCCCAGACTTGAGACTTGACTTGAAGATATCTTCAGTGACTTGAGACTTGACTTGAGACTTGGAGTACAAGACTTAAATACATCACTGCCTACCTCTTTGGAGTCATTGAGAGCATTTTGGAAGGAAACTGGGGAACAAATTGAGAAGTAGCAGCAGCAGGCAAAATTTCCTCACTGCTAGCTCTAAGAGTGTTTTGCAAGTGGGGTTATATTCCCCAAAAGCTCATGGTGTCATAAATCTATCAGTTCACGATGCTCTTTCCTTAACTCCTCGTAGGCGACATCCCTTTCCCTACAAGTTTATGGACGAAACGTATCCAGGACATGAAAGGCTGGGACAACTGGTTCCTCATGCAGGAAGGCTTGGAGGAAAAGCTGCAGGTGATCATGACTGGCCGCTACATGAACATCCTCTGGGCCAATGCAGGGAAGCCAAAGCCGGATGAAGCAGAGTTGCTGGAGTCGGTCAAGAGAGTGACAACAGACTTTGTGTCCCGGCCAGCCACTATTGGCCTGGGGCTGTACGCCTTTTGTCTCGATCCTTACGCCAAGCCAATCACGGTCCACGTGGTCGGGGCTTCCCACGTCGAGACCCTCAACGCTCGAGTCACGGATTATGATGAGCTGTCCCGCATGTTTCCAAAGCATCAAGGCATTGAGGTGGTGATGGTGGGTGTTGATGTTGTAGATGGGCCCATCATGAGACCTCCGCTGGTGGCCTTTGGACCCCGGGGGAGAGTCTACCTCAGCAGCTACAAGGGCCTTTATCATGATTTCTGGGAATCGGAAGTGGAGACTCAGCAGGCTGCCCGCCCTGACATTGTGGTTGGCTTCCATCCTGGTAAGTAGTTCCATTGCTCCCTTTTCTCCTCTCATCCTGATGCAACTTAATATTTATACTACTGAATTTGTGGCATGATCAGTACAAGGGGAAAAATGGAACCCATGGGGACGTCACACTGAAGGAACCAGGCCTGAGGGGGGAACAGGCAGCCTCCAGATGTAGTTGGACTGCAGCTCTCAGCAGCCCTCACCAGTGTAGGCAGTGGTAAAGAATGATGGGAGCTTCAGTTCAACAGTGTCTCGAGGGTCCTAATCAACATCTAGACTAGGGCACAGGAGATCAAGGTTCAAAGTCCCAGTGAGACATGGAGCTCATTGGGCAACTTTGGCTCAGTCACTTTGAATCAAACTATATTAAACTAGGGTTTCCAGCTCTCAGGATCTGGGCCTAGTCTTCAGATTTTGTGGATCATGTCCAGGTGGAAGATGAGGGTGCAGATTTTATAGATTTGGTGGGCTCAGCTCAGGAGAAGAGGAGAGGGCTCTGGAGAGATCTCCAGCTCACCTAGTAAAGCACCAGCTTCCTACAATTTTCCAAGGCTGCACTGATTCATTGCTGTAACAAAGTCTTTTCAAGGGGCCTATGCAGTTACAGTGACCCCTCCACTTTCACAAGAGTTCAGGGTGCAGAACCCTTGCAAAAATGGAAAAACGTGGATGACTTCCCCAAGCGATCCTTCCCCATTCCCTTTGGGGGCTCCCCCTCCCATTCTTTTGCCTTTTGCATGCTGGGGCCAGAAGCAAGGAGGGGAGAAGGAAGGTGTGCACATGGCTCACCCTCATTTCTTTTCTTTTTATCCGGGCACTTGCCTTCTTTCTCTGCGCTGGGAAAAGTGCAAGGGAATGAGAGGGAGAGGATGAGAGGAGAAGGCACACGCACACCTCGTGAATAATCGAGGTCATGAAGGTCAAACCAGTGAATGTGGAGAGAGGACTGTACTTAGATAGTTCCCCTTCCTTCCCACGGCTTGCTCTTCACTCTGCTTGACATCCATCTTCTGGCTAGAAACAAGTAAATTAGATTAAATGTTCTTTATCCTGTCTTCCTAAGTAAGGGAGAAAGAATCATTCTTTCACTTCATTTTGATCTAAGAATGGCCCCTTAGCAGAGATTTCTGTCTTTATTTCCAAACAGGAAGATCTCTCTCTCTCTGCCTTTCTCGCTGTCTCTGTCTCTGTCTCTGTCTCTCTTTCTCTGTTTGAATGATGACTTGTGAGCAACTGTGATTGGTACCTAATTCATAACATTACTCTAGGTGCCTAGGTCTCAAGTTTTGGGCTCAGAAGTTTCAGGGCCTGGGACCTTCATGAACTGCTAACCCTACAGAGGCATAACAGGTAGCTCTTCTTTGTTGCTGTTCTGTGCCTTCAAGTCAGATCCACTTTGTGATGACCCTATTCAAGGGTTTTCATGTCATGATTTGTTCAGAGGAGGTTTGCCATCGCCTTCCTCTTAGGTTCAGAGAGTATGGCCTGCCCAAGGTGCCCCAGTGAGTTTCCATGGCTGAGATTCGAATCTGAGGCCATGTCCACACTAGACTGGTAATAGCGCTATGGTTCCACTTTCAACTTCCTATGGAATCCTGGGGTTTGCAGTTTCGGGAGGGACCTCAAAGGATTCAGTAGGATGTTGAAAGTGGAATAAAAGCACTATAACAGTCTAGTGTGGAAATGGCCCCAGTTCCATGGAACAGACTGGCAACACCAGGATGTGGTTGTCCATTTAGAGGGAGGAATGACCTGGACACTCAGGAGGAACACCTGGGAAGCCATTATTCCCAGCTCCTGGCATCAAATGTCGGAGACAGTTCTCCCACACTTAATGGTAGGGTTGGCCCTTTGAGTCCTATCTGCTGCCACTCTTCTTTGCATTCAGTGACTGTGTTGCTTCCCACATGCCCACATGGAGTCTCCAGTGGCCCAGTGGCAAACTTTACTCTGGGGTAGGGAGATGCCCTCTTGGTCCCAGGCCTTTTGCAGCTCGACATGGAAGGAGCTGCCAAGGCTTGCCAGGCTTTGGAAAGGCAAGCTGACAGAGAGAAAGATGCATTCTGGCAGCAACCTGACCTTTCTTGCAAGAAGGAACTGCCAGACCCATGTAACCCAATCCCCAATGAGTGGGCGGCAATGACGATCCTTGAGGAGGGCTGACAGATGCTTTCAGTCTAGGAGAATGTTTGCCTGGCTTTGGGTCAGGTTGGGCACAGATCTCCCTGCGTTGCCCGAGAGGGCTGAAAGCACTTTGACTGCAGAGATTGTTTTTAATCTGTTTTTAATCATAAAAAAGAAGAAGAAGTCTGGGGACTGGAGAGTTCTAGGAGATCACAGCAAAAACGTTGAACTGACAATTTGTTGTTAAACTTGGCCCTCCACATTTGCTAGGGTGAGGGACACAGGACCCTTGCAAAAGTGGAAAATTTGCAAATAATAAAATTTGTGTGTCGGTGGGAAGGGGGCTGAAGCACGAGTGAGGAAAGTGGGCATCGAGGGTCTAAACCAGGTTAGGGAAAGGAGATGGTTGACATTGCGGTCCTGTACTTCCTCTCTCCTGCCCATCTCCTTCCTTGGGGGGGTGTGGGGCATGGATGCAGGGTTTGTGGTGCTGAGAATTTTGGCAGAGAGCCATCCTTAGCTGGCCAGGCAGAGACTGGTAGAGGAAGAGGAGGACCAGAGGTGGGTTTTTAAAGGGCTATGTGGCCTGATTGGAGCCACCAAGAGGGAAGCCCCCCCCCCAAAATGAAGCACCTGAGGTGGGAGGGCAGGTATTGGAGAAATTCGCAAATAATCAAATCTGTGAATGTCAAACTCGCAAATTGAAGGTGTGACTGTATTACCGTCTTGTTACATTGTTCAGGCAGCAAAATATTTGGAGCCAGCCTTATTGAGAATGGATTTTTCCTAGTGATAGCATACTCATAGGCCCAGAGGGGAGGGAGAGGGAGAGACTTGAAGAAATCCTGTTTATGGCATTGTGTTCTTTGGATCATCCCTAAATGTGTCTCTGAGCTACTAAAAGTGGAATGCAGGAGAGATCCAAGTATTTTATCTATAGGAGAGTGATGACAAGCAAACCTTGTTTCAGCTGCCACAGTTGGCCCAAATCATCTTCTCTTCTTTGAAAATTTGCTTGTCCAGCCCAATGTGAACAGCAGCTAGTGGCAACTAGCTTCCATGTGGGGTGGGAGGAGCAGTAAATCTTCTGTGGGTTTTGATCCAAACTTTAAAGGAGCTGCCTGGAGCCCTTAATCTCTTTGGATCATTGCTTTAAAATTTGGACTGAAATCTGGTGCAGATTTACGAGGTCGTTGACTTTAGAATCCCTCTCCCCATCCTCATGACGGCACCTCTTTATTTACTGCAGGGCTGGGGAACATTTGGCCCTCCAGCTGCATTGGACTTCAGTTCCCAGAAGCCCCAGGCTTTTTGTCCATTTATCACAGTATTGCGTAGTCTGAGAAGCAACAGCGATCCCGGGTCCCCAGCCAAGACTGTTCCCATCCCTTGCAGCCCGATTACTTTAGCTGCAGATGCCAGGGATGGCTCCGGGACCTCCTGCATTCAATTTTGTGCTCTGTAGTACCCTTCCCAAGGTGAAAGATCTTCTTCTAATGATGAAGGCAGATATTGCTTTTCAGAGCAGCAACAACCTGGAAACACTATGCCTGCCATTAGTCAAGCATGCCTCTTCCCCTTTATGGATGGGATGTGGGGCAGAGACAGAGAGGAGAAAACCAGAGTTTGGAAGTATTGGTTTTTGGGCTACAGCTCCCAGAATTTCTTGGAGGGGGAGTTGGGAATTGTAGCTCAAAAAGTCCACATCTTCCAGCTCTGGAATAAACCCAGTTATAGTTCGAGTAGAAGCTTGCAAGACATCATTCCCTTTAATGGGCAATAAACTCCCCAGAGTTACTATGTGTTCCAAAGGAACATCCTGCCAGAACGTCAGATCAAAACTGATCTCCAGGGAAGTAATGAAACTTGAACAGCCAAGGCTGTTCCTGGATGCTTGGAGAAGCCAGCGCGTACTCTTTGTGTGCCTATGACACTATTTACTGGGTTGTGACAACAAGTGATCCCAGAGAAGAGCTTAGGAAAGTTACTTTTTTGTAACAGAACCCTGAGAATCCCCACAGTATAGAAATGTAAATTTTCCACTTTCTGTCCCAGATTACAGCTCATTAGCTGCGTGGATCAAAATTCTGGGAGTCTGGCACTTCTCCATCCATGGTGTGTGCACATCTGTCTGTCTGTCTGTCTGTCTGTCTGTCATTCAGAGTAATACAGGCCCTGTGCCTCTAGGCTGCATGTAACAGTCCTTCCTAGTAGCTCTTGGCAGAGCTCTGCTCTCCCAATTGCCTTCTAAAGCCATCTGAAGTGGAAGACATTGCTGGCGCCATGTAGGACTTGAACCCACAATTGGCAGTGAATACCCCTGAGGTGGGACCTGAGCCCCGTCCAAAATTGTTAGGGTTACCAGCGACGCTGGTGGGACTTGAAACCCTCCCAAGGGTTGGTGCCAAATGGGACCTGAACCCACAATTGGCAGTCACTTCTAGACCCTAGAGAAACATGTGGGGCCAGACCTAAAATATTAGGTCTGCACGGATTACCCTGAATAGTCTTTGTGATGGTGAGTGAGCTCTGAACCAGCCTGGAAACGTTGGGCAAGGGGACTCTGCTCCTCAGCAAGAAAGCAGTCAAAACTACCTCTTACATGAGCAAAGAGAAGAATGCTTTATTGTGAAAGGGAGGGGATAAATAGGTTTGGGATGACGATGATGTCATAAAGCATACAGCGAATGGGCATTAATATTTGCTTTCCCAAGACTAGAATTCAGATACGTGGTTGATAATACAGCAACTTCTGGTTAACCATCAACAATGAACCTTGATTCACACATGCATTTGTTCTGCAGTGAAATGTAAGAAATAGCAGGCATTGACTTTGCTAATTTAATATCAGCATAATTTTAAGTAGGACAAGGGACTAATCACAGGAACCACCTTTAAAGTTCATTGGAATTCAAAGTGGAGGACTTTAGTAAGCAAATATAAAAAGACAAAGAGAGCGTTTCTTTAGCGTGGACATTTAAGCAGGCAACACCCTCTGGGAATTAAACTATCCAGGGCACTGAATCTCCTAACAGCCCTGCAGAGTAGACCAGGGAAAAAGACGGGGAACACTGTCCATTTTGTCTGTTCTCTTTTACTGCTAACAACATCATGTCTTCTTTGCCAGAGTTCCATTAGCTAATCTATGCTATGTGAAAAAATACTCTACCTTCCAAACGCTAGTGAGACGATGGTGTGTCACAAATACTTTGCAATTATTCTACTGCAGAAGCTCCAGAGGCCATGGTGGGTGGATTCTCTTGCAACAAGAAGTTTGGGTCTTTCATGGAAAAGTTCGAGAGACATCATCGAAGTGGGCCAACAGCTTGTGGTGTTTGGCAGAGAGAGAACTTCTGGATTCCAGATATCTCAGCAGGATGCCTTTACATTATGGGTCTCCACTTTGCTAGACACTCTACATTTTGTATCCTGCTGTCTCAGTGATGGAGGCCACGCTTTTTCCAATCAGCTGTTCATTGCTGACAGTGTGTATCACTGCGGGGATTAGGCTGAACACTAAAGATCTTTTAGGCACTGACAGGATTAATCAGCTCATTACCATACCTCACACTAACTAGCTGGTTATGCATGGAGCAGGTGTGGGGAGCCATTAAAACCTTGACCTCCAAATGGAGCTTGGCTGTTTCCTGACAGTTGTTTAGTGCACGGCAACCCTGGCTGGAAAGCTGTGTTTAATTTGTTGCAAAGTAGGACCCTCAGAAAAATGATGGTCTTGTGCTGGGGGGGCATGTATCTCCAGGCACTGTTGGTTAGAAAGTCCCATCAGCCAGTATTGCCAAAGCACAGAGATGATGGTCATTGCAGATTCCGTCTACTTGTACCAAAGTAGGGACCGTGTTAGAATCCAGACAGTAGAAATGTTTTAGACATACAGTCTTCCCAATATGATAATATCCCTGTTCACCAAGGACTCTGCATCTGTGAGAACGGGGATGTACAGGACATCCAACATTACTTTTTACATTGCCCTCTATATACATCTCCTAGGCAAAAGTTCCTTAATTGCTTCCGTCTCTCCTCTCCCCTTTCCAATAGACCACTTCTTGAGCAGATTTGTGGACTATTAGCTGATAACGATCCTTATGTCAATGTTATGGTTGCAAATTTTGCTTTAGCTGCAGGTAAGATAATCATAGAATCATAGAAATGTAGAGTTGGAAGAGACCACAAGGGCCATCCAGTCCAACCCCCTGCCATGCAGGAAAACCCTCAAAGCACTAAAAGATCTAGATATCAAAACTGTTCCCACGAACAATACGGAGGTGATAAAAGTAATTGATCCTGATGTTATAGAATACATAAGTGCAATTTTATATCGTATATTTTATATAAATTTATATAATTTTATATTGAATTTTATATTGGGTTACATCATATCATCTTGGAGACATTTTCTATATTTTATATTGCCCTGATTTTTTTTAAAAAAAATCACTACATTGATTGTTTATTCCTTATATGTTGTTTTTATATGCTATCTTTTATATGAGTCTATTACCATTTGTAATGCCTTATTCAGTTATCTAGATTTTTTTTTGTCTGACTGTGGCGAGTTGCAATGGCTTTTAGCTGAGCAATAAAGATTCATTCATTCATTCATTCATTCACAGTCTTCCCTCCAAATTCGCAGATTTGACCTTGGTGAATTTGATTATAACCAAGGCACATGCTTGCCTCCCCTGGCATTTTCCTCCTCCCATTCCCTTGCATTCCTCACCCCAGGCTTGTGAGGCTTGTGTCTAAAACAGACATTTTTTTCCTTTTGGGTGGGCAAAGCCCCCTCCCACTGTGGTTGCACATTCTGCTGTGTAATGGCTGCTGATTGGTGAGGTGCTCTCTTTGTTCCTACCCCTCCTCTCTCAAGATGGCAACTGGAAGCAACTAGAACTCCAGAACTCTGCTCTTCTCTGTCTGAGGGGAAAGTACCAGTAAATCCCTTACCTGGTCTTTTTTTCTTCTCCATGGGAATGTGAGGGCCAGAGGCAAAAGAATGGGAGGGGGAGCTCCAGAGAGGGATTGCGGGGATGGTGGAGTTATTCACAGTTTTTCCACTTTCACAAAGGTTCTGCACCTGGTATCCTCACGGATGTGGAGGTCCACTACTAACACGAATGGCTAAGATCCTACATCACAGATGTAGTTACAAATGTGTAACTATATTTCATCCCTGACTCAACTCCCCAGACTTACCTTAACAGCCAGCAGCTACCCAAACAATGGAATTCTGTTCTGCTGGCGATCAGGACGTAGCAGGAGGACATATCCAGCACCCTCTGACCAGCGAGCTCTTGTATGACAATCAGAAGTGGGTCCATGCAACAATTCCTTGTTGCACCGCAGATCTCTGGTGGGAAGGAGCTGGAAATGTCATCCTGCTACACCCTGATTGCTGGCAGAACAGACCTTCATTGCTTGGAATAGCTGCTGGCTGTTAAGGTAGGCTTGGGAGGGCATTTGCAGTTGTGGCAATAGTACCATGATTGTAAACATGTATACCAATCCGTTACAGATGCACTAGTCTAGCTTACACATTCACAACTGCTCAACAGGATGCCAGGTAATATTAAAAGAAGCCTACATTTTGTATTAAATCACTTAATTTGAACCAGTTTGTTATTACACAGAGAGGCAAAAAGGACTGGATCTAAGCCTAAATTGTGCTTAGATTGGACCCGCTGAGCAGTCTGACTCTCTTAAATGGTCTGAGCAGTTGTACCACTTAAATGTTTACTCAAGGAAGCCCCTGATACCTTCTTGCACGACCCTAGGTAAGCAATTGTTTTTTGCTTTTTTGTGCTAATTGGGTTTGGCTCTGCCTATCCCATAAGCCAAAATGGCCACTGAATGTTTTGCGTTGTGTGGGCATGCCAGAGGCTTCCAGCCAGTTCTGCAAATGTCAGAAGAGACTTGGGCCATTTCTGCCCTACACTGTTATAGTGCTATTATTCCACTTTCAACATCCTGTGGAATTATGGGGTTTGTAGTTTGCTGAGCCAAAGACCTCTCTGGCTGGGAATTCTGAATGCCCTTCCCTAAACTGCAAACCCCAGGATTCCATAGGAGGTTGAAAGAGGAATAATAGCACTATAACAGAGTAGTGCAGAAATGGCCTTGGAGTGCTCTGGCTACCACAGGACAACTGCTTTCTCCTCCCCAAACCAGGGCTCCACTGAAAGGGTGTTGAGGAGCACAGGGCTTTTCATTCCACCTGTGGTATATTGGATCTGAGACAACAGTCCTCCTAACCTATTGAATTAGCACTCCTAACTCAGTCTCATTGGTTTGTGTGCATTTTCTCAAAGCATGACTAAGTCTGGATCCAACTCATCCATTCCCATCCATGCATTACGGACAGGATTCCTCTGACTGCAGATATTGTGGCTTCTAGCATTCCCCACCGTTGGCTATGCTGCCTAGGGCTGATGAGAGATGCAGTCTAACATATGTTCAGCTGCACATTTCTCACCCCTCACTTAACATATCCAAGGTCTTATAGCCTAAAGTTTTCTGTAAAAAATGAAAATGATTCATCCTCATGGGCACCCACTTAGATGGCTTTGTAAAAAGGATTACACAGGTGCATGAAAGTTTGGTCTGTTAGCCATGATGGCTCTGCGGAGCTTCCAGCTTCAGGGTACACCACACCAGAGCATGAAAAAAAATCCCTTTTTTCAGAGTACAACCTTCAGAACTCCCAGAACAGAAACTCCTGGGGGATCCTAGGAGCTGAAGTCCCTAAAGTAACTTTTTCAAGCACTGCTCTCTACACACATCATCCGTTATAATGACAAGTCTTTTTCCGATGAGCCTGAGAGGCAACTTGAAACTTTTTGCAAATCATCCTGGGGAGCGTGTGTGGGTTTATTATAGCATTCTGTAGCAATGTAAGTGTGCTCTTTTCCTGGAGCAAAGTTGTATTCTGTCAGCTTTGTCCATAACATTCTCTGGATATTAAGTGATTAGTACCAGGACATTGAAATGCCCTTGTAAATACGTGACCATCTTGGCACATCAGTGTAAGCTTGTGGAATGGCTGTGAGGACTTAGCAAACGGGGACCGAATTCCCCTCTGCTGAATGGAGCTATCCCCAAATGTTGTGATCTCAGAACGATTCCATGCCAGCCATGTTTTCCAGCTATGACATGCAAACAACTTCGGCATCCTTGTTCCGACAGCTGCACAAACAACGAGGACCTCACTATTCCCCTGGGGAAGCTCCAAGCTCCATTCTGTTCATTGTCGAGGTGTGATTAATGAGTGGAATTGAAGAAATGCCTTTTAGGTTTCAAAGTGGGCAGGAAAAGACTCTGGCCTTGCAAGGTATGGAACACAAAGCTAGCAAGTGTATCAATCCCTGGAATGAAGTATGTTCTTCTGAGCAACCTCTCCCCATTATGCTATTGGCTTTGGTGGAGGCAAGTGCAGAGAAACCTAAGTTTAGCTGTGTCCTTGGTTTGAGTTCTAGTAGCACAGGAAGTGGTTTAGCAAATCCTATGATGCAACACTTAATGCTGTAGGTGCTTGTGGTGAGGTGTTGCATGTTTGGATGCTCATTGTTTGTTGCTGTTAAGTGCCATTAAGTCAACTTTGACTTATGGTGACTCTATGAATGGGAGCTCTCCAAGATCCCTTGTCATCGGATGCCTTGCTCAAGTGTTGCAAGTGCAGGACCTTGGCCTCCCTTAAGTGAATCAATTGTCATGTTGTCTTCCTCTTTTCCTACTGCCTTCTACTTTGCCAGTGAGTCATGCCATCACATAAAATACAGCAGCTTCAGTTTAGTCATGTTGGCATCTAAAGGGGACTTCAGGCTTGATTTGCCCTCAGACCCATTGATTTCCTCCCTCCCTCCCCTCCCTCCCTTTCTTTCTTTTTGGCAGTCTGTGTTACATATCCTGTCTGATCTTGGAAGCTAAGCAGGGTCACCTCTGGTTAGTACTTGGACAAAAGACTGCCCTGGAATACCAGGCACTGCAGGCTATATTTCAGAGACAGGCAATGGCAAACTACCTCTGAAAGTTCCTGAAGAAATCCTATGAAATTCATGGGGTCACCATCAGTTGGCTGGTGACTTCAAGACACACATACCATTAAAAATTCGTGGCCTGACTTACCTCAAAGGCTTGGTGTGACAGTAAAGTGGAGGAGCGAAAAGCCCATGGATTCTGTCTTGAATTCATTAGAGGGAAGGCAAAGTATGAACATAATAAACAAATAAGGAAATCTTTAAAACATGGACTTCCGTAATTAAAACTCAGGCATTGTGTTCTGTTTGGTCCTTCTGTTTTCTTCCATGGCTAGGGTTCCATGCCTGCCATGACCTGATGGAAAGCTGGCTGCCCACCTTACTGCTTCTCCGAGACTACAAGATTCCCTCACTCTTCACCGTGTACAGGTAAAGCACAATTCCCCACCTCCCTGCATTTCTGGATTACTAGGGCTGACTCACACAATTCCTGAATTTAAGCACAAACCAGAGCTGATTCAATTATTTTTCTGCCTTTCATTTTACTTTTCTGACCTGGGAAACACAAAAGGTGGAAATGTTTGGGGAACCCTTGGCCAATGGGTTGGATATGGAGTTGGCGTGGAATTATGGGAGAGTAAGAGATTAAGTCCAGCATAGCAAGAGGGCACCAGTTTAAGGAGGTCTGTTCTGTTTTGACTGGCAGTGGCTCTCCAAGGTCTTGGGCAGAGATCTTTTGCTTCCTTGGCCTCCTGATCCTTTCTTCAAAATGAGAATAGAACCTGTCTGCTTGTTCCTACAGAGCAGAACGTTCTGCTGCTAAGCTGGGCTCAGTCCCTATGAAAGATGGCTGGTGGCAGCAATTGACTCTGGAGGGGTTTTAAAAAATAGGTGCTGGGGTGAAATTCAGTTGTGCTCCATCCACCTCTAGTTTTTGTAAATGAAACCAATTCTGCGAGAGCTAAAGGCACTGTTCTTGATGTATTTCTAGTTCTTGGAGTCCTTGATCTTATCCTTCCAGACTGGTTTGATGAAGTGCAGCTTCTTGCAATACAGCTCCTTGAGTTTTGCTGAGTTTTGCCTGTCGTTGTCCACATCCAGCTATTCCGTTCTTTTTAGGAGCTGCTTGTAGTGTTTTCTAGGAATTGTGCAATACTCTCTTCCAAAGAGTTTTAAAGAAGAGGCCATAGTTTGCTGATGTGATCCTATGGTTTGAAGAGCAAATTTCTTTCTCTCTGATTTTTTACAGTTAAAGTGATGTAGCGCCATTTCACTGACAGACTGATTCCCTATAACTCTAAAAGAAGGAGGGAGAGAGGGAGGGAGGAAGAAAGGAAGGAGCAAATTATATTTTTAATATATCTTGGAATGAAAAAGAAACCCACTCAAGGGTGAAAGTAAAATGTTGCAGCTAGTGATGGGCATTGACAGAAATAGTCCAGGGCAAGAGAAATGTTGTTTGGATAGATATATTTAAAAAACAGAACTACAGGAAGAAATGCTGCAACTTCTCAACACATTAATCCTACCTGGAGAAGCCAAAGATTGATTTATTTGACTCCACAAAGTCAAAGAGATAGAATTTGGGAATGGGATCTCTTTGGATTGCAGTGCCCGGAATCCCCTAGCCAGTATAACAAGATGATTTGGGAAGCTGTGATTGAAAAATGATAATTTTGTCAATTTTTGCCTGAAACCTGGACTCAAGCCTCCTATTACATTTAAGTTTTCCATGACTGTAACATAATCCCTTGATTCTTCTGCTTCACAGTGAGCAGGAAATGAAGAATTCCCTCAAGATCTTGATGGAGCTAGAAGCCCAGATCACCGGCTGTGGGGCCAATCCCTTCGCCTCCCTCAAACCGGAGCAAGCCTACTCGAACCCAAACAAGCCTCCAGTTTACTGCAACTCCCACTACATTATGTTCTGTGGACTCTCGGGTCCTCTGGATGAACCAGATGTAGGAGAGATAGATGAGGAAGAGCTGGAAGAGAAGAATTAGGAGCTTACATGCAGAGATTTAGAAACTTTTGGAGACCTGCTATCAGTCACAGGGCGTAGGGGGGCTTCTTTGTTGTCACACAGCAGAGAGAGAGTTCAGGAGCCTGAGTGTCGATTTGTCCATGCTCGTTCTTAAAATGCTGCCTCTTTCCTTGGAGCAGAAGGATCAAGCAAGCCCACTGTTTGCAACTGTCGCATCTTGTAAACTGCCGCTGGGCAGCACCAACGCAGAACCAATGGGCTTCCTCGCAGGCCAGTGCTCACTGGATAATTGCCTTACTGGCACATCCTGTGCATATATACACACAGGAATACACCAAGAGATATGGATTGGACTGTAGCCATCAGATTTCTTCAGCATGATACCAAGACTGTGGAAATGAGAACACCCTGCTTAGATTCATGGAAACTGGAGCACCATGCCTAGATTCACACTGGCATCACCAGAGCACTGGAGGCATAGAGGGTGGAGCATGGGAGCACAAGGCAGGGGCAGAAGGAAATACGTGGGATTTCATGTTCTCTCTCTTTCTGTCTCCCACGTATACTGCTTCCATCACTTAGCAGCTGAGCATCATCTCTAGTTCAAGCTCTGGTCAAACTACCTATTGCTTAAAACCTCTGCAACATCTAGTATACATTCTGGGTTCCGACACAAAAGACAGAACGTTTTGAGTTAAAGAAACTTAAGGCAAGGCATTTGTTTTGAGCACCCGAACCTAACCAGATTCACAGTCTCTCTGCACAAAGCCCCATTCTTGGATACCATACACTTCTTCCTTCATTTCAGCAGTATAATTTAAGTTGGGAGCTGGGGGTGGAGAGGATAATTTTGTTGTTGTTGTTGGTAGACAATGGGAGACAGATCTACTGCAGACCACCCAGAAATCCCTCAGTAGATCTAAATCTATCTCCTCTTGCCCTCTTCTGCTCTGTTCCACCATGTGACTGTTGGGATCCTTACTGAGGATGCTGTCTTCCTCTGGGACCCTCCGTGTGCTTGTTTATAAAAATATCCCTTTGCCAGAAATCTAGAGCAGCGACACACAAAATATCTGGAACTGGTTTTAGCCCTTCATTTGTAGAATAGGAGGAGATTATCAGAGAACTTTATTGTCATCACAGCAGTTTGGCTTGATTATCACTCCCCATTAACTTGCTTTTCCAAAGGAATACAGGAATATTAATAAATGTTTGCTTTAATTCGATCATCATTTAACATCTCTTAAAATCACTTTCAGGTCATTGGCGGCTGACCAAGGAAGTCATTTTGGAGTAAAGTTAAGATTGTTATCTGAGCACAAACGGCTTTTATATCTATAAAAAGCATGGGTTCTTGGCCAACCCCCCCAACCTTTCGAGGTCTCTGTTGCTTGGGGTTGCAGTGTGTTAATTGAAATTTACTTTCAATTAATGCAGCCATCCCCAAGTTGATGCCCTCGAGATGTGTTGGGCTAACATAGCTGGGAAAGTTAGTTTTGAATAGTGATTAGACACAGTTCCAAGACCCCCAAAGGTTGTTATTATTATAGATACTGGCTGGAATCTTGTTGGGGACTTACATCTTGGTAAGTAGACTTTTGACCAAGAGAGTTAGACTTGGGCAGCCCCATCATGTCCACATCCAGTAAAGAGCTGCTGTTACATTACTACAAGGGGGAGCCAGCAATGGGACCAATGCACAACGGAATGGATGCATGTTGGTCCCAATGCACATTGGCCCATGTTGTGCATGGAGACACTAGCTAGGGAGTACTGGTGTACATGGGGACACTCTTGCTGATATCCTGTTATGCATCTTGACAATACGCTAACAAGGTTTCTTAGTGCCTCTGCTATATAATTAAGTACAGTCAGCCCTCCACATTTGCAGGTTTCACTTTTGCAGATTTGATTATTCACGGATTATGTGCTGTCATCTCCACTGCCTCCCTATGCCATTTTTATAGGGACTGCAAGCCTTGTGAGACTGAGAAACTGCCCCACACTTATTAAAAATCGTGTGGGGCAGCAGTGGAGGTGACAGGAAGCCCCCCAGCTCCCCACTTCTGCCTTGTGAAGGAACCCTGATGCCTCAAAGGAATCCACAGTGGGTTGAATATGGTGATCATACCTTTTTGTGTGTTAAACATGGTTTGGGAGAGCCCAGAGTTATTCACACTTTTTCCACTTTCATGGGGGTCCTATGCCCCCAACCCTAGCAAATGTGGAGGGAGGACTGTGTATGTAAAGTTGCAAAACTTAGACCATGAGTTGCCCAACAGTTTTTAACAGTAACTCTTTACTTTCCCATTTACTTTACTTCCCCATTTCTCATAAGTGACTAAGATGGTTATATATTAGGTCCTGGAAAAATCCAAATGCTACAGACTGCTGACTTGTGGTAGAAAAATCCATTACTGTCTCCTTTAATTGCTTCAACACCTGTAAGAGAACCTGAGCACAGCAAACCATGACCTTCTTTCTGCACGTTTAGTAATGCTGCATACCCTGTAAAAGCAAATGAAAAACTACAGCGCCCCCCAAAGGAGTGATGTTATAGTGCACTAAGTTGCAATAATAATGTAATATGATTGCACCATCACTAATGGTGAAAGAAATTAATGATAACCAAATGATTATTGATAAGTAGATGCTCCAAAATCTAGGGCTTCAGCTCTCATGCTGGTGTGGCAACATGGTTTGGGAACTCCTGCGTGCATACACATGACTGCACGAAGGTAACATCAGTTCCAGAACTCTCTGCTAAATGATGAGCAGATGGGAAGGACAGGAATGCCTTGGTCACTCCCATCTTTGGGACAGGTTTGGTCTTATTTCAGTGAAGCATTACGTGAGGGGTGGCTAACTGTGACCCTTCAGGTATTTGGACTGCATCCCCCCACAATGACAGTGCTGGCTCAAGCTGAAGGATATGCAGTCCATTCTCTGGAGTAGAGAAATGAAGATCTGGCAGGGAGGGACAAATTTAGGATTTTTTTTCCAAAGCAGTATTTTTTTGGTGGGGGAAGGGGAGATTGGATTCTGTAATATTTTGGAATGATGAACAACTTTTTTAAAAGGAAGTGTCAATATATTTATTCTACTTCCTAAACATTATTTCTTAAAATTCTGTGGCAGGTAGGCTTTCATAGAAGGCTGTGTATAGCAGTACTACTCAAAGTAGTGGTCCAGAGACCAGTGCCAGTGAAGGAAGGGAGGAGGGAAGGGAGGAAAAATGCCTGCCAGAGGACACAAACATGGTACTCATCCCTGGCACAGGAGGGGGGGAAATGTCTCCCACATCTGAGAATCATGAGGTACAATACCAGATTATTGTAATGCCTTATCCTGGCTTCCTTCTGTCTCCTTGGTGAGGAGAATTTCATCTCTGCCTGGCACTAGGGTGGACAAGAGGAGTAATTTTCTTTGCTCTGCCAATGTTGTGTTCTTCCTGTTCTGTTTTTAATTTTGTTGCTTGTTTCTCATAAACTCGTCACCACCAATTGTCAAAATTACCAAATTGTCACCCCCATGGCTTCAAAATCTCTTTGTCATTTCACCTTTCTGCGTTGGGGGTACAGCTGCCTTTCTCCTGGAAGAAGCCGTTGGTGAAGGCATCCAGTTCTCTCTAGGGCAGAGCTTTGATAAAACGTATGAGGATTTTACTGGCTGTTGGAAAGAGAGGTAGTGGAGAAGTGTCCAGCTGTGTTCCTACAGCTGGATACCCCTGGAAGGTGCCAGAGAACACCTGTCACTGGCTGCAGGCCAACATCCCTTCAACAAAATGTAAATATCTGCATGAAAAGAGATGCTATCCCAGTCCTATGCTCTCTCCAATGCAGAATAGTAATGTTGTGCAACATGAGTCACCGATTAGATGCCATTGTTCAATGTGCAACCAGACTGTGCATTTTGCAGTGCACAACCACAGTGCAGATCGCAAAGCACAGCTATAATGCACAATGTTGCTGTTCTTCCAGCCCCACATCTGCTGTGTCAGCAGAATAAGTCCATTGTGCTATGGGTGAATAATTTATCCTGCAGGTTTTAGGCATGCGCGTGCTGCTAACAGACTGCCAGGCTCCCTGCTTCCAGCTAGAGGAATGTAGCTGGACACGTCACTGCCCCTGCCCCACAACTCACCACCAGCTGGTAAATGGCTTGTCAGGGAGGGGGCTGCAACAGCTTACAAGGTGGGCTGCTGAGGATGAGAGAGAGGTATATCATAGTTCTACCTCCAAGAATCTTTGCAGGATGTCTCCCAGTGCAAGAACCTGACCTTTGATCTTAGATCTTGGCTCAGTGCTAGAGCTATGCTCATCTGGAAACTACTGCGGTAGAATTTTCTAGCAAAGAATCCCAAGTCCTACTAAATCCCAGGATTACAATAATATCAAACAGCTATAACCATCATTGATCACAGAACAGGGAGGTGGGAGGCCTTAAGTGACCCAAAACTAGGCTAGGAGGCTGAGCTCCCCTCTTTCAAACAATGGCAAAACTGGCCCACCAAGACTCCTAGGTAGTGGAGCCTCCTCAGGCATTCAGTCAGAAGTGTAATAAATAAGGAGGAAGAAATGTTAAGGCAGCAGTTGTCATGGAGCCCTCCCAGGAACAATAAATGCTGCTTGCAGTCTGACCTGTGCATGCTTACTTGGGCATAAGCTGCACTGAACACATGGAGGGCATGTCTAAGTACACATCGTGCTTGTAAGGAAGTCTTCAGATTTAAGGATGATTCCGTGATACTGGATGGGAAGAATCTTGTTCTCCTGCAAGGAGGCAAAATTAAACATTTGCCTGCCAAAATTGAGTCCCCACACCTTAAAAAGAGGCCCAGGCTCTGTGATAACTACGTAACATGCACTCCAGACACTCTGTACAGCCGTGGGAGCCTGCCAGCGGAGAACGATGATATTTTGTCTCCGCATTCCCTTTGGTTTCTGTGATGGAGGTAGCGAAAAGGACAGATGGCTCCCTCTCTTGTCCAGTTAGAAGAAGGTGAAGTTATTTTTTGTCTGCTCACTGGCTGAGGAAACTCTCAGCCATTTCAACTCACACCACTGACATTGCGGAAACAGGCTGCTCGTCAATAATTTGGAAAGAGTAAATTGAGTAGGTTCTTTTGCAATGGCAGGGCCAGCCCCAAGCCTTCCATGGCCGAAGAGAAAGGAGAACAAGACAACAGACCCTGTTTTTCCATGTATAAAAGCTGGACAGATGTAGGTGGTACAGAACACCCCATCAAATGGCATACCTAAATGGTAATTTCTCACCTAAATGTTGGCATGGATTTGGAGCTAAGTCTATTTATAGACATATGTGGTGGGAGTGTCTATTTCTACAGGAATTTTGGAAAGAGGTTAAAAAACAAATAAATATAATAATAAGGAAAGAGATTCAATTAAGAAAAGAATATTGTTTACCTCTCCGTTTAGGGATAATAGGCTTAAACAGGCATGAAAATTTTGTAATAAAACAGATTTTAAAAGCTGCTCATGCACTGATTGCTCTTGGATGGAAAAAAAGAAATCGAGCTGGAATGAGAGTTATCTGTTAAAATATATAAAAGAAGCTACATTATTTGATTTACTTAGGGAAAGAAGGTTAAAATATAGTGCACAATACAGTAAAGAATCATGAGTGATAATTGGAAAATGGTGATTGAGAAAGCAGAAGAAAAATTGGGGTATGAAGATGTGATAAATTTGACTGAGGTTATATTCCATATCTCTGAAAATGCTTTTTGATATAGATGAGGTCTGATCTTTTGTTAGCCATTTGTGGGGAGTGGGGTGGGGGTAACAGATGGAAAAAGCAATTGTTAATTTTTTCCCTCACTTGTAATAATATTGTAATATAGTATATATCAATGTGCATTAAGTATGTGATTCATAATATAGAAAAAAACAAAAGCTGGACAGATTTGGCTATTGAATTTTACTTCAGTGGTGGTCTGCCACTACACCTCAGAGTCACATGGCAGCTGGGCAGTGGGAAAAGACGTAGAAAAGGCATTGCATGGCACCTCGTGCTCTGCCCTTCCTGTGCCCCCAGCATCTCCCCCTCATGCCAGGGCCAGCCCTGTGCAAGGATGTCTTCATTATCGGTGCCCCTTTAGTGCCCAAAGAACTCATCTGCTTGTAGCCAGAGCCTGAAAGCAGCTCATTATAAATAACAAGGTGCTTCTGTTAAGAGCAGCTTTTGATTTCAAATTGCAACCAAAATTATAGGTCAGATGACAGAGGTTAAAATGGCAGCGGCATTTCCCCCCTACTTAATCAATGTTCCTCATCACCAGGCTAGTGCTCTCAAGGAGATGGCTTGTCAAGGGTAATTTTAGCAACCGGAGGAGTAAGGTGGGGCTGTCTCCTTGCTCCTTTATTACTCAGTATTATGTCTTTCAGATTTACTGCAGGGGAAACACACCCTTCTCCTTTGGTAACTCAGTGGGCGTCCATTGGATTTGTTATCAGCAGATAACGTGGTTTTATGATCTGGTTCTAGGTTAGCGTTAATATATTTATTTATATTAGTGTTAATATAATATATATATTCACAGTGTACTGTGAAATTAATGCCTTAAATATAAGCTGTGGAAAGACTATATAAATTATCAAAAGTGATTTTTGTGAAGAAGGAAGCCAAAACACAAACGGTAGTTGTGCCCCCACGTTATCACGCAAGTATATTCAGATGACTATTTGGTCTTACGCTTCCAATCTACATTAATTGGGCTAGCCAGAGAATATACACGGGCTACAGCTAGGCACTATCGTTATTGTTCTTTTCCATTAAGTCAGTTTCAACGTAGGGGAACCTCATGAACAAGAGACCCAGTCATTGACAGAACTGTTCAGGTCTTGCAGATTCAGGAGAATAGTTTTCTTGATTGAACCAATCACCTGTACCGTGGTCACTCTCTTTTTCTACTGCTTTCCTCTTTACTGAGCTTTACTGTATTGTTTTGCCGTGATACACCCAAAGCGCAATAGCCTAGTTTAGTCATTTTGGCTTCTAGGAAGTGTTCAGGCTTGATTTGCTGTCTGTTCCATCTGTCTTTTTGGCAGCTTATGGTATCCACAGAGCTAAATATTGTTTTGTGTGCCTTCAAACCCTTTGACTTCTGACAAACTTATCACAGGGTTTTCTTGGCAAGATTTATCTGGGAGAAGCTGCCTTTGCCCCCTCTGAGCCTGAGAGAGTGTGATTTGCCTAAGGTTAGTGGATTTCCATGGCCACTCAGGACTCAAATCCTGGTCTTGGGAGTCATAGCCCAATTACGATTGTATTCCAACTGCGTAGTTTAACTACAATTCTGCAGTGGTATGAGAAGCTAATTTTTACCCCTGTGGACCACTGCAGCATCCAATTTTGGGCTGTAGATCAGCCAGAAGCCACATTTTGCACCTATTTCTGATTGAGACTTCCAGGTTTCTTGGCTCAGTTTTGGCCTTTTTGCAGGTGGGGTCTTCTAGACAAATCTGCAACCTCCAAGAAGCCTCCAGTAGCAACAGTTGAGCTATTTTTTAAAAAAATGTTCAGGTCATTTCTCTATTTTTTCATTCTGGTGCTGGGGTTATAATTCTTTCCCCCCATCCCTTCCAGGCTGTTCTGATTTGTCACTTTTTTCAATATATATTGAGGAATGGAGTATTAAAATTACCCAAAAGGTTGCAACATTTCAGAAAATGGTCTCAAAAAGAAAGCCAAGGATGTTAGCAAACAGCTAAATTGTATTAAGCCGCCTCGCTCTTATGTCATGATATTCTAGGTGGTTTACTGCTTCCGCAGTTGTTCCATTGCACCGCTCCTTTTTCCTTTTCAGATCATAAATGAGGTGTGGAGGCCTTTGTAATTAAATCCTGCTCCACTTATGTCTCAAATAGAGAAAGTAAAGTACAGTCAGCCCTCCACATTTGCGGGTTTGACTTTCATGGATTTGGTTACTTGCAAGTTCCTCCAACCCCTTCCCCACTACTACATCAGGCACTTCTTTTCCGGGAGAACTTCCCTTTCCATGACTCCAAACAGGCCACGCAGTCATTTAAATCCTGCCTCTGGTCTCCTCCATCAGCCACTGCCTGGCCAGCTAAGGACAGCTCGCAGCCTGATTTCTCAGCACCACAAACCCTCTCCCAGTGCCACCCACCCACCCAAAGATGGGCAAGAGCGAAGCCGTATAGGGCCTGCATGCTGATTCACCTCCTTTCCATGACCTGGTTTAGACCCGGGGTTACCGCATTCCCCACCATGTCCTGGCCCC
This sequence comes from Iguana delicatissima, assembly GCA_948472985.1. Classification (NCBI taxonomy): domain Eukaryota; kingdom Metazoa; phylum Chordata; class Lepidosauria; order Squamata; family Iguanidae; genus Iguana; species Iguana delicatissima. The sequence goes on along the minus strand of CAOKZL010000074.1, from coordinate 848,109 downwards.
CTTCCTACAGACACATATACACATTTTGTTATTTGCCATTTTCCCACTTTTGTGAGGGTCCTGTGCCCCTACCATGGCAAGCGCAGAGAGACAATTGTTTCTTTAAAATTGCAACCAGATTATGAACTATCAATACAGAATACTGTGTCCAGTTCTGGGCACCCCAATTCAAGAAGGACCTGGTCAAGCTGGAGCAAGTCCAGAGGAGGGTGACCAAAATGGTGAGAGGCCTGGAAGCCATGCCCTGTGAGGATAGACTTAGAGAGCTGGGGATGTTTAGTCTGCAGAAGAGAAGGTTAAGAGGGGACATGATAGCCATGTTTAAATATCTTAAGGGATGCCATGTAGAGGAAGGTGGGGGCTTGTTTTCTGCTGCTCCAGAAACCAGGACAAGGAGCAATGGATTCAAGCTGCAGGAAAGGAGATTCCACCTGAACCTCAGGAAGAACTTCCTGACGGTCAGGGCTGTCCGGCAGTGGAACATGCTGCCTCGGAGTGTAGTGGAATCTCCTTCCTTGGAGGTTTTTAAGCAGAGGCTAGATGGCCATCTGTCGGGAGTGCTTTGAGGGTGTTCCTGCATGGCAGGGGGTTGGACTGGATGGCCCCTGGGATCTCTTCCAACTCTACACTTCTATGATTCTATGAACTATGTACTTTCAGGAAGAGCATGGAAGAGTAACTACCTTTATTTCCCAAGTTCTGGAGGCAACCTGCCTGCAACATATCAAACTCATGTCCTCCAACCATCTTGATTTAGCAGGAACAGCCCCAATTAATTCTCTGCTGTCCCACTTTATCAGCTGCTTTCAGGTCCCAGTTTCTCTCTACTTCTCCCACCATCTCACCTTTGTCCTCAGTGCTCTCCAGTTGTTACAAATTGACTTCAACAAGCAAAAGCAGCTTGCATTCAATTTAACTAGGCAGTGGGAGAGGAGAGGAGGGGGTGGAATCTTGCCCTTTCCAGTGGGCTCAGGCAAAAGCAAACTGCTGCAGTCTCTCGTAGCTTTTGTGTTCTTAGCCGTTAATGTTTCCCATCTTGATCAGACTCTGATGCATGTGTCTTGGTTTTCAATTATGAAATGCTGGATACACTTTGGGTAAACTGGGCAGGAGAAGGCAGACAAACACTCTGTCTTGAACCCTATGGCAGAAAAAGGGGTAAATTTAATTAACAAAACCCATGGCCATTGGCAATGTCATGTGACCACCGCATGCCAATCCCACAAACATAAGAACACTTCCAATGAGAAACTGCCTTTATCATTTTTTTTTAAAAAAGCATATAGCATTGCTGCTGCACAGATCACAAATTATTTACATCAGATCCCCTTCCCTCTCCAATACCACCTTCTTTGCCCTGCCCGTGAAATACAGATAGCCCAGTGGCTCATGCAGAACTAACTCCAGTTCATCTCTGCTAAAAGAAACTCAAGAAAATCAGAAATACACAGATTCCAGATGGTCTCAGGCACCTCTCCCTCATCATCTGGCCCTGGGGCGACTGATTTGGCCTTGTTCCTGGTAGATTCAGCAGGCAAAAAAAGTGTGGATGGTACGCAAATAGAAAATTAGAACATTTTATCACTGGAGACTCTTTCTTTCTGCCATCTGTCTCTGTCTTTTCTTAAGAGTCTCAATGGACCTTGGGCAGAATGACATCCACGCACTCTCCGAAATGCTTTTGACCTTGACAGATGCCAAGCGTTTGCAAAGGAGAGCATCTAGAGCACGCCTGTGCTCCACACCTGCCCTGGTGAGGCCCAAGTGTATCTTCTTGAAGATGCTTCTCTGCTTGGCCTCAGTTGTGCTTCTCTCAAGGAGAGTCCAGCAATGTCTGTGCATTAAGATGCAAACCACAGCAGCTGGTGGGGAGCAGGAGAGGAACAAGCAGTCACAAAACCAACTGACAGCAAAGAGAAGCGAGGGATCGACACCAATCTGAAGGGAGGGTGGCAGAAAACTTCCCGCACGACAAAACAGTGCAAATCCAAACTGTGCTTGTACAAATTGGGTCAGAGAGACCACGTTAAGACTAAAGAGGCTGCTGTCTTAAGGAGTCTAGGACACCACCCAGTTTTCCTGGTCAGGGAGGCATTTCTGATTTTCCAGAAGGCAAACTGGATGCTGGTGATGGCAATAGAGCAGGCCACCAGATAAGCACATTTGCTCTGTTCTCTGGTGATGGACCCAGATGGCACCAACGCTCCCACCTACTACAAGGCAGTGCCTCTGCAGACCACTGCGGCAGTGGTAGGATGGCCTTCGTTCCAAAGGCACAAAGGAGGTGGCCTAGGCAGCCCCTCGTGGGAGGCTGAAGGATTATAAGGTCAGGAGGGTGAACCGGTCGAAAGGACAGGCCCTCAGGGTGCTGGCTAAGCAAACGCTACAGCCAGAAGAACCACATGCATTCAATTATCGGGTCTTGCGGTCTTGAGGATTCTCATCCATCTGATGCTGGCTGGCTAGCCCCAACCCACAGAGAAACTGTTAGGATTGCTAATGAAGACTGACTAGGCAACCAAGGCAGGGGGCAAGCCCATTTGTGTGGGATTTTGTATCTAAACTCAGGGTCTGGGAACACTTATAGTGAGTCAGACCAGTGGTGCATCTAACCCAAGGACTGGAATGGTGTGGCTCTTCAGATGTGGTTGGACTGCAGCTCCCAAGGACCCGAGCCACCATAGCCAATGATGAGGAATGCTGGGGGTTGCAGTTAGGAAAAATCTGGAAGGCCATACCAATCCTACCTCTGGACCTTGTGTGCCCTCAAGTCATTTCTGACTTATGGTGACCCCAAAGCTCTGGTGACCTATCCACCTTGCTGATACAAAGATGCTAGGGATCAAACCTGGAACCTTCTGACCAACATCTTGTTAATAGGATATGCAGGAGTAAGACAACCTTACACCTGTGTCTCTTTTTGGTTGACATGGAGGTTGGTAGTCCCTTCCTCCCTCTGCACTGCCCAACCCTTTCAAGCTACCATAGAGTGATCGAGGGCCCCTTGAAGAACTTTCTGTACTTGGTGGACAGTGCAGCGGGAGGAGATCAGATCATCTGGCTAGGTTCTTGTAGCCAGTTGCAAAATGATTATATCATCTGCTGCGACTTCCAAAAGACCACAGCAGAGGAACTAACCATTCTGCATTTAGCTACAGCGTCATAGCCAGACCCTTCTCTGATCTCCCACCACTCTCACCATGCATGGAATGGCCCTGAAGGGGGGCAGCAGGGGCTCTACAATAAGTCTGGAGGTTAGGGAATGCCCAGATGTATTGTAGTTCTGCAGGCAGAACTGTGTTATGCTGGTACCATACAGGATTGCAGCCAAAGTATGCAAAGTATTGTGCTCTGTCATTTGTGCTTTGACTAGAGGAGACAAAGCCTGGTTAATTCATGCCACTTTTGCTAGTCATGGGGTTTGGTCCAAAGCAATGTTCCTGGTATGTATCCAAAGCAGGGGCAAGCAACATGTGGCCGTCCAGATGTTTTTGGACTGTAACTACCGTCACCTCTAGTTAGCATAGTAAAGGGTGAAGAATTGTGTGAGTGCTGCAGTCCAATGTCTAGAGGGCTACAACTCTTCTAGAGTACAACTGCAGGCACTGTGGCACGGCACAACAATCTAGACCAGTGGTTCTCCAACTCTGCTCTTCCGGACTCCCAAAAGTCCCAGCCAGTATGGCCAATGGCAGGAATACTGGGAAGCACCAAAATTAGAGAATCAACAATATATAGCAGTAAAGCAGGCATTTTCAAACTGTTTTCTACAGGGATGAGAATGAGAAACACGCTTTTGAATCACCCTCCAAATGGAGATCCTTTAGATACGGAATATGGCGCTTTGCTATCAAATTCTGCATGTGGAAAATGGATGTGGGCCTAGCTCTTAATTAGAGATACATCTAGGAAGGTCTCTCCAGCCTAGCTTGATAGTAATACATCCCACACAGAGAGAGGAACATTCATAGAACAGGGAACCCTGCCCCATTCAGAAAGGACTGGTCTATTGCACAAAGACAATTTCCACATTTTCAGGGCTATACGGGTAGCAGTGTTAGTCTGCTGGTAATGCTTAGCCTTTGTTGTTCCAGCACAGATACCCTGCAAAACACTGGATATACACCTTCAGAGCTGCTCCTTTTACTTGAGGACACTGTTGGCTGCTACTGATGCAGGGATGACCAGCAACCTCTGTCCAAGAGCAGCCCAGAGCTGAGAAAAGTTACTTTTTTGATACTATAGGTCCAAAAGTCCTGCAGCCAGCTTGATAACTGGCCATGGGATTCTGGGAGTTACCCAGAAAAAGTAACTTTTCTGAGTTTCAGCCTGTATCTGTTGGGAACAGCTAAATAGTACATGGCTGAATCCAATAACTCAGTGTAAAAAGCACAAAGGAAAACAATAGCAGGGGTGGGCAACCTCTGGCCCTCTAGCTTTGTTGGACTACAACTCTCATCAGTTCTGACTAGCACAGCCAGTACTGAAGGATCATGGGAGTTGCAGTGTAACTCTTGGAGGGCCATGTGTTCCCTCCCTCCCCCCAGCAAAGGAGAACACTTCTACAGACTTAATTCAATTTAAAATAAAATCCAAAATTAGTAGAACAGTCTTAGTAAATAGGTTCTTAAAATCAAAATGGATCCCCGTGAATGTACAACTTCCTCCCCAAGAGGACAGACAATGGGAAAGGTGACAGTAGCATCCATAAATACAGCAACCCCGTGTTACCAACCTCTATATACACATAGGTGTTAGACTGCTTTAACACCTGGCTTACCCCTTTCTCTAAGACTTTTGGGAACTGCAGTTTAGTATAGTGTGGTGAATTTCTCACTCAGAGCACCTTAAATGTACCCTCTCCACAAAACTGCCATTCCCAGATTCCCTCAAGGAAAGGGAATAATATTAAAACTGGTTTATACCAATGGAGTGGCAATATCATTCCCACAGCAAAAGGGAGGGAGCCATCCCTGTGATGGGCAGGTGAAGGCTAGTGAATGGAAGGGAATCCCAGCTGGCTCCCTCCCTGTGGCAACCCAAAGGCAGCCAAGATGGCAGGGTATTTATCACAATATTTTTCTGAGTGCGTGTAGCTCAGGGAGGGGAGAGCTGACCGCAGTGCAAAGGGCACTGCCACAAACCCCTCCAACTGGGCGAACAAGGGGGAGCTAAATGTCCTGCAACATTTGGAAGGATGCTAGCAAGAATCAGAGATGCTTGGAAAGTGTTTTGTTCTTTTTTCTTCTTAAGACATTGACAAATTTGGTGAAGTAATCTCCTGTTTTAGGCCTTTCCTCCATCCGGCATTTGAGAAGAAGCGTTGGGTCCCAAAGGGCATTTTAAAAAAATAATTTCAAATATTGACCAAGCCAGGCACGGGCCCTTCTGTGGAAATGAATGGGCGTGTGCATGGGAGAGAACGAGGAGCTGAAAGGAGACCCCCAGGGGTGGGTGGCCGTCATTCTGCGTTGGCACGCTCCCTCAGCACCGGTAGAGAGAGCATTTCGGGAGCCGACTTCTTCCGCGGCCTGTCCTTGGGCACGCTGAGGAACTCTGGCGCTTCGCCGCTGAGAGGCGTGGAGGGAGCGCTGGAGGGGGTGCTCTGGGTATTGGGGAGCAGGCCCACTTCGTTGATAGCGATCGTGGGTGTCACCACACCCACTATCTCATTGGTGGCTTCCTGGGTCTCCCTCTCATACTGACGCACCTCGTCCATCGTCATCCCTGAGGGAAGCAAAATAGAAAGGTTTATTTCAGTGAGGGGCCATACCTGAGGATCTGCTCTCTGATGGTAGGACTATACGACAGTTTCTCCTCAGCAGGTTGCTCCCTGAGGGAGATACCTGAATACCTGACATGGTCGAAAGACAGGAGTGGCAACTGAGGAGGTTGGGTTTCCTCACACCTACCTCACCGCATGAACGGCACACTCAGTCCTGGGGTCCATTTTGAAAAGGGTAACTCAAGTTCAAGTATTTCCCTCACACCCCAGAACTTCAAGAACTTTGGGGAATGGCCATATGAGTTGGGGGATTCTGAGGGGTGCAGTACCCCCAAGAGTAACTTGTCCAAGCCCTGCTGCTCCTCACTCACACAGCTTAGGGTGTTGCGTCGGAGCAGGCCACTATCTCTTTACCTCACACAAAGTTGGGTTTGGCTAGTCTGATGCAAATGGAGAAGGACGTTCTCTGTCGAGTGACAGATATGGTGACAACTGGCACCAAGAGGAAATGACACGCTAAAGTGTCCCACCTGGCAATGCAGTGGTTTCAAGACCAGCCCTACCGTTAGGCAGAAGATCTGGGATGTCATGAAAGAGCAGCAACTTTTCTTTTTATTTTACTGTTGCTTTTAATGAGAAGGAAAAAAGAGAGGTGCCTGTGGCATTTTTTGTTTCCTGTCCAAAGTAATTTGGCTGCCTTTGGGTACTCTGTGCCTTGACTTGGACTTATGGGGCAGTGGTGCTCAAAACTCTGCTACTTCATTTCTGGGAACAAAACAATCTGAGCTGGTTGGACATGCATCACTTTCAAATCCTCCTTGTGGGAAGTTATGAGGCTACCACAGAGGGCTGTGTACTGCCTCTTTTTAGTGCTGGGGAAGACTTTTTAATTCTTTCCGACTGTTAGAAAAGCTGGGCTTTGATTCTTCTGAACCACCACCTATATATTTATTTTTTTAGACATTCCCTTTGCTGGATTTTACTGCATGGGAAATTGTTGATCAAGATGGCAGATCACCCACTTAGTTGAATAAGGGAATTGATCACAATGTTTTTCTGAACGGGTGGAGGAGAGATTAGTTGTAACGCAAGGGGTGGAATCACAGTCCTGCTTTACCAGACAGCAGCTGCTGCAAGGGATGGAGGTCTGTTCTCCAGTCTATTGCTGAAGCAGCATAGTGACATTTCCACCCCAGGCAGCAATCTCTGGTGTGACAATCAGAAGCAGGATCCCTGTCACAATTCCTCATCATGCCAAAGAACACAGGCAAGAAGTAGGGGAAACATCTGTCTGCCACACCCCCAATCAACAGGAGAACAGATCTCTGTTGCTCACAGTGGCTGCTGCCTGGTAATTAAGGATTGGGAGACTTTTGTGCCAGAATCCTGAATACGTAGGGGCTGTGGATATTAATCACTTATAGAAGTGTAACTCTAAGGCCATTTCCGCACGAGTCTGCTATAGCACGATGATTCCACTTTCAGCCTCCTATGGAATCCTGGGGTTTGCAGTTTCGGGAGGGGCCGGCCGGCCTCTCCCGAAACTGCAAACCCCAGGATTCCATAGGAGGTTGAAAGTGGAATCATCGCGCTATAACAGACTCGTGCGGAAATGGCCTAAGTTACACATCTGTAACTGTGATAGTGAATTCTAGCTAATGTTTTATGATATTGTGCTTCTGATTATGGCCATTTCTGCACTGAACTTTTATAGTGCTATTTTTCGACTTTCAACATCCTATGGAATCCTAGCGTTTGCAATTTACGGCGGGGCCTTCAAATAATAGCATTATAACAGTCTGGTGCAGAAATGGCCTAATTGTATTGTATCAGTTCATGCTGTACGACACCCAGAGATCCATTTTACTGAGCTGCTTATAACCTGAGGGTAAATACACAATACAATATAGTACAAGACTATACTGTATAGCTTCCCTGAAAGAAATCTCACCCACAGCTACCCATTATTCTATGCAACCCACTCACAAGGGAGATTGTTAGTAGCATTCTGAGGATGTGAACATATGATGATTGGTATTAAAGCTGACAGCCTAAAAACCTCAAATGCAGCTTATCTGGTCTGATCTTGGAAGCTAAGCAGGGTGAGCTCTGCGTTAGAGTTGAAGGCTTTCATGACCAGAATCTATTGGTTCTTGTGGGTTTTTCGGGCTTTGAGACTGCGTTCTGCTTGTATTTTTTCCTGATGTTTCGCCTGCATTGGTGGCTATTCTCCACTCCACTTCCAATTCACCATTCCTCTGAAGATGCCAGCCACAGATGCAGGTGAAACGTCAGGAGAAAATACAACCAGAACACTGTCTCAAAGCCCAAAAAACCCACAAGAACCAAGGGTGAGCTCTGCTTAGTACTTGAATGGTAGACTGCCAATGAATACCAGATGCTATAGGCTCTATTTCAGAGGATGGGACTGCCAAACCACATTCTGAGCATTCCTTGCCTAAGAAAACTCTAAGAAATGTCATGGGGTTGCCATAAGTCGACAGGCAACTTGAAGGTACATGTATGCACACATTAAAGCCCACTAGACAGAGCCATGCTTTGCGTAGGCTGTGTGTACAGCCCAGAATGCTCTATGCTGTGCAGGGATATGTTTACAGAGCACCATACAGGGAACAGGGATATAGCCACTGGTTTGCAAGGATGAACTAACCCTGTCCCCTCTATATGTCCATTTACAGGGGGCAGGCTTAATCCCTTACCAGCCTGAAAATACTCTGTCTCATAAGACACTATGCCAAGTCAGGCCTGGCTAGTACTTGGATGTGAAACCACCAGGAAATAACAGGGATCTATAGGAAGGGCTACAAAAGAATCCTGCCTGAAAGCTTGGCGAGTGCTGCCTGTCAGAGTTGACAACATTGGGCTAATTGGTCAAACTCTCTATGGCCATTTCCGTGCTACACTGTTATAGTGCTTTTACTCTACTTCCAGCATCCCATAGAATCCTGGGGTTTGCAGATTAGGGAGGGACATGTACAATTTTCACCCGGGAAGCTCTTTGGCCTCAGTAAACTACATACTCCAGAATTCCACAGGATGATGAAAGTGGAAGAATAGCACTATAACAGTGTAGTGCGGAAATGGCCTATAAGGCAGCTGGAGCATGATGGCTAACAGGTCCACACAGTGTCACAGCAAAGCAAGGTGATGTGTCCCTCACGCGTTGTTCTTCACATGACTTCTGAACAATGGCAACCAGAGCTTTCCTGCCACTTCAGTGCCACTCTTGCCGCCCTTTACACAAATGCTGTTGCCTCTTCCTCCACTGCCATCTCTTCATTTCCCTTTCCTATATGAAATATGACTGGTTGGTGCTGCTGGTTCTGCATAAAGACACGCTTTTCAAAGAGAGCTGCATGAACAAGGGGGAGGTAGACTGGAGTGGCTGCAAAGTGAAGCCAAAGTCGAGGGAACTAGAAAAGGAAGGAGATGAAACAGCACCAGTAGGGTCTTCCCAGTGTCCAGTCCTGAGGCAACTTCCCTACTCTGCCTGGTGTTAGGGCCGGCCCTCATAATCACTTCTGAATAGCACTGCACCACATGTAAAACAAAACAGGAAGAAAAAAGCCCTTTTAAAATGTCTTCCACCAAGAACCACCACTAATGCCAACGAGTCACCAAACACAGCCTCTTACCAACTTTGGTGGAAACCAGGCAGACTACTTTAGGAAACAGGATCCACCTAGAGCTTTACCACCTTCTCAGACCCTGCAATGGGATACAGTTGTACTCTTTGGAAGGGTTGAATACCAGCCATTTGGCAAACTTCCCACATAGATGGTGACTTTTTACCAAGGAAGGGGTGAAATTCTCTCAGGAGAATGCAAGGAGACCACACAAAACAGTGCTTGGGGTTGGGTGTTCCCATGCATGCACACTTGCACACATTTTTATCACAGGCTTTAAACTATATGCCTTCTAAGGATGGATAGAAAGCTCTTAAAATATGAAAGCAAAGCAAATAGCTGCTTCATGAGAATGGGCTTTTCATCAGTGGATTTGTTCTCATCAGGCCTTCCTCTGAAGACAGCCTTAAGGGCAAAGAGGAGGCCATGAGCTGAGATGGGTTGGATTTTGGAGCTCCTCCTTTAGGAAGAGAACAAGCAATAACTTTGTGGTGAGGATCAAACAAAATTATCCTGAAAGTCATTGCCCAGCCATGGATTTGGAGATTTTTCTAATGGGCCCAAATGGTTTCCTTTGTTTCTTGGGGGGCCTTCTGCATTGACATTTATGTCCCACAACAACACATGCCTTGACCTCCTCTTTTTTTTCTTTTTTTTTTTAAATCTGCACATGGTTAGTCCACAACTAGACCCAGACTGGGTAGGGAGAGAAGTGCTGAGCAACCAGAGCTTTCTTCTACGGGCCATGTCTGTTGAGGGCATTATGAAGCACTCTATCACTGATGCAAAATGGGGTGGCAGAATTCGAAGCTGTATCATGTCAAAGTGCAGGTACACATTCTTCCTCTCTCTTAAAAAGTCCCCTGCTGGTAAAGGGCTACCATCCAGTGACCAAGTACCTGCTTAGCATACAAACAGTCCCAGGTTCAATCCCTGACAACCTCCCCAGGGACTGATCAAGGTGATCTTCTCAAATCAAGGTGAAATGGGAGGATTATTTCTTTTCCTACTTACTCAGGGAGGCAACGTAAGAAACATTTAATGTATCTTACTTCTTTCTAGCCAGAAGATGGCTAGAGAGTAGGGCAGAGGGTGAGCCCTGGCACCACAAAGAATGGGAGGGAAGGAAGAAGCAAACTAACAAACACAGAGCTTCCCTGGGTAAGCCTTGCAAAATTGTAGTGCAACTGGAGACTTGTGTATAGTCCTTTCTTCTTGCCTGCAGCTGAGCTTGCCCTCCCCCAAACTGGAGAATTTGCACTCTTGTCTCTCACCTAGAGATGACCTGTGAAAACTGGAGACCAGGGCCAGGCCCTGAATCTGGTAACCCTGGGTAAGTAGAAAGAATTAGGATATGAAGATAAAGTGTGTGTGTGTGTGCAAATGTTTACAACAAATATAATAAGTTGCTAAAACAATCAATTACTAAAATTAATACTACACAATCCACACTATACATAGCAGTATCAGAGAAGGTCTCTAAGACATATATCATTTATTGAAGGAAAAAAGATGTCCCAAGGTCTCATCTGATTCTTCATTTAAACAGAAGCCAGACACATTTTGACTAGCAATCTTCATCCGTGGCCAATTACGTTATCCAATATTTCCTCCAGACAAAAGGCAACACCAGTGCACAGATTTATACAAAACAGAAATACCTCTGCTCCTTCACTTCCCCCATGTTTAAATGAAGAATCCTAACTCTTTCTGTTTTATCTTTCATTATTTCAAGGAATTAGGTCTTATCCTTTCCTTTTGACCCATTTCACTTGCAACCCTAGCCAGCACCTTTCTGCTACTGCCCTCGGTGGATCTCAAACCTTCATCCTCTGGCATGAGAGCAAAAAAAGCACACCTGAATCCAAAGGAAGGAGAAGCCTTGGCAGAAACAGCGGGCTGGGTAAGGTGGGGCAGAAGCCACAGATCTGAGATTTCAGAGGAGAGGAAACGAAAGCAAAACCCAAAACCAGAACATACATACAAAACAGGAGTCCTGGGCAGGGCTGGGCAGATGGGGTGTGTTAGGGCTCCTGGCCGCTGAAGTTTTTGTTTGTGGCCACGTGCATCTGAGTCTCGAAGGCACGAACCTCCTCCAGGGACATGTCTGTAACACGCAGAGCTCGGTTAAGCACACAAAGGTAGATAAGGAGAGGCAGGAAGAGGGGCGGCCGGGAGACCGCCAATGAGCTGCCCTTGCTGGACATGGCCGGTGGGTGGAACTGGCCGGATCAAAACTGCGAGGGATGGGATTCCACCCTACTAATAGGCAAAGGGACTGACAAGGACCACAGGGTCGGTCATCTGTCATTCCCCAGTAAGAGTTATGAATCCCCTTCATGTCTAGAAAAACTCTCACTGGTCATTAACTGAAAAAGTTGATGTTTTGGAGAGGATAAGGTAGGAAATTTGAGTGCAGAGAGCTCACCTTTTAATTTGACATGACCTTTTACAGGCTCCCAAGAGTCCCCTTTAAGCCCGGACTTGGGAGAATTTTCCCAGCATTTCTACTGATAATTCGGTGGGGTGGAAGGAGGAGGTCAGGACTCGGCCAGCAAGCTACATTTCTGTGCTCACGTCCACATATCCACAGAGCTTGGAACTAACAAGTTGCAATAGTGATATTACCTGAATTGTGTTACTTTTGGGGTAACAAAGTCATAACAAAATTATTAATGTCCCAACTGATACGGGAACTTGTTTCCACCTAACCTTCACGTGTTACTTCTGAAACAACTAGATCTGGGGAGAGCAAAGCTTGGCAAAGCTTGCAAAAAATAATCTAAAATAACTATGAAGTAGCACATCAAGGAAAGCTGCCTTGGGTCCCATTCCAGGAGAAAGCTGGCATACAAATATAATGAATAAATAATAATAATAATAAATAAATAAATACATCATTGATCTACAGCTAATGCATGACTCTTTAATTCTGAAAAGCAGCAAATAATGCCAAATGCATTCTTTTTTAAAACATTTCAAGCTCTGTTTCCCTGCACTGTGCACATCTGCAATGGAGATTTCTTCCTACCTATATGGAGTATCTCTTGCTGAAAATGTGGGCAGGAAGAGGGAATGTAATAGCATCAACCCTAATAGGAAATCTGAGAAAGCCAAGAGCAGTAACAGAAAGTAGAGATGGATTGGTTAGTACATTATACCAGAAAAAGGGGAAGAAAAATATAAACGTCCTTCACCATAAAGCAGGATGGGCAGAGTATCACCACATGGCCCCACGACACCACTTCTGTGGTCCCCAAAGCCCTCAAACTCTACTTAAAAAAAAAAGGATAATTTTTCAGGCAATGTTTGTCTCAAAACCAAGCAGAAAGCTCCCCTCAACACATAGAAACATGTGAAAATACCACTCCAACCCTGCAAGCATCCTAGAACCCTAGAATAACCAGAGTACCTCCATTTTTCTCTGCAATTCCTTTCAAAATGATAACTGGAAGTGACAGGATTTTAATTCCCATTGGCATTTTGAGAGGGACTGCAGAAGAAAAGGGAGGTATTTGGGCTTGGTGGGAGAGATGAAGCCGGTGGGAAGCGGGGGTGGGGAAGGAACGGGCCCCTAGACCTCCATGCTGTTGCCCACCCCTCCAAATAGCCTTCTCCAAGTTTCACATGAGCCTTCTCCAAGCTTCACATGATGGTTTGGTTGGCACCACGCTTTCCATACGCTACCTGTCTCCTTTGCCAACTACAGCCCTTCGGGGTTGTGCTACACACAACTAGCAAGATGTCTGATGGAAAGCCACTATTTGGAAGGCTCAAAATAGATTTTCTGAGGTTCTTTACATCTGGGGCATGGCACTACCTCCAGTTCAGAATTTGCTACTAGCTGCACAAGCCAACATCCAGAACATTTCAGCTTGCCTTTATAGGGCAACAACAAGCAAAGAAACCTTGTTTCTAGCCTTCATGGCTCCCAAATGGCATCTCAAAAGGTACAGAGATTTATGGAATTTAAAATGGTCCATGCATACTGCAGTGTTGTTGTTGGTTTTTTGTATGTGTGTGAGAGAGACACTGAACAAAAACTCCTTCAGTAGCACTTTGCTGTCTTCCCCACATAATTCTCCTAAATTCTGTTAATCAAGCCCACTGGGCTGGATTTGGAGTTAGGAATACTTCAGGAAGATCCAATGAAATCAGTGTGCCACGTCAGACATGACTAACTGAAGTTCCACGGAGTTCAATCAGTTTTCTTCACTTATGATAAAGGCCGTTTCCGCACAAGGCTGTTATAGCACTATGATTCCACTTTCAACATCCTATGGAATCCTGGGGTTTGCAGTTTTGGGAGGTGCCGGCTGCAAACCCCAGGATTCCATAGGATGTTGAAAGTGGAATCATAACGCTATAACAGCCTTGTGTCGAAATCCCTTAAGTCTGGATCCAAGCCTGGATCTGCATAATTCTAAAATTAAGGGATTATAATCCCCCTCCTGATTTAAAAAGAAGTACAATGGGGTCTTCAAGAGAAAGATCCTTAAACTACCAAAATATACTATGCAGGTATTATGTCTTTAGCTCCTAATAGTTTCACTTGGACACAGGAGGACCCAGTAGGTTTTAAGTCAAAGCTAATGTTGATTAGACCCTGGTAAAACTCTGAGACTGCCCTATAAAAGCGATGTGTGGAAGCACTCAGCCTGCATACGGAGTCTCACATTTACTCTGTAAGAGCTTGCATCCAGAGCATGAGCTCCTTTAGTTCCTTCAGTGCCGTGTCCTAACAGCAGGAGATACTCAAGAGGAAAAGATGCTCTTCCCTAGCCTTTTCCATATGAGTGGTTTCTCACTGTTCAGTTTCATGCCCTAATTTCCCCACTCCGAGCGTTTCAGCGTCCTCTTTGTGTGGCCCTCCAGATGCTGTCGGATGGCCAATCCTACCACGCTTCACCACTGGCTGTGTTGGCTAAGGCTGATGGGAGGACCAGCCCACCAACATCTGGAAGTCTCCAATTTCCCACCCCTTTGGGGTCAACATTTCTGTATTTTCCCTGTGTGGCCATTCCATCCCCATTAATGCAACCTCCTATAAACCTAACCAAGGATGTTTAATTCATCCGTTCCAATGCAGAGCAGCAGCCCTCCCTCCAGATGTCTGGATTAACAGGAAAAGTATCCTGCCCAGAACCTAGCAAGAATTAAGGGCTAACATCCAAGAGAGAGACGGGGGACACAGCATCACAGTCTGATGTAGCGTTACAGACCCACAAAGGGCTTTCACAGCTGAACTCTCCCTTGCAAAGCTGCTTTTGAGATTACCTCAAAGGGCACTTTTGCACTTTGCCTTACTGCTGGGTAATTCATTTCCATCCTGTTGCTGCCACCAGAGCCAAGCACGCAGCCGGTGGCCTTGTGGACTAGCACCTTGAAGGTCAAGCACGGTCCTTGGGTGTTAAACTTTTCAAGCTTGTGGCAACCGTCCTTCTTCAAAGGGGACTGAAAATGTACACGCTTCAGCTTTGTGGGCCTGAACGAGCAGCACACAGCTTTTAGTGGTGTTTCTGCCATGCCTAACGTAGCAGTGTTTACAAGCTGCACATTGCGAGAGAAGAAGTTTCTGTGAAGGACTGATCCACTTGCTTGAAGGAAAGCTGCTATAACCCTCCACACTGGTGCCCTCATTCACTTCTGACCCAGGGATCTGAGGCTGGAAACTGCTCGCGCCAGTGTGACAGCTAGAAGATCACGTGTCATTGCCAGACCGTTACTGAAAACTGGTTTTGAATGAACTGGCTCCAGGACAGACATCCAAGGGCAGCTGCTGGGCCCCCAGTACCGATGCTTGCTTGCTCAGGCCTTCTTTGCCAGAAGGCGGGCAGCTACGCACTGCCACAAACAATTTCCTACAACGCCTTGAGGTCACGCTTCCTCAGATGCTCCAAGGCTTTCTGGGAAACGTAAAGATAGCAGCTGGCTGACCAGTGGCGCAGGGTATGTCTGCCACAGGACAGGGGATGCTGGGGCTGGAAGGAGCCCAAGAAAGGCATGATGCTGAAGGCTAAGCCTACCCCAAGAGCTTTTGCCCTTGAGACAAGGGACAAGAAAGCACCCTTGCCTGTTTTGTGTGCGGAAGCTGAATCGGAGTAGCAGCTGAATCTGGATTCAACACTGTCACTGGAGGTGTGAGCATGGCAGGCCAGTACTGGGTGGGCACGACAGTCCACGGGGCACGCACAAGGCCACCGTCCAACACTTTGCGGCTGCTCCCCAGCAGCTGGTACCTGCAATGGCTCCTTTGCTCTGCCTAATGGCAGGGCCAGACTGACGGAGCATGCTTTAAAGGTTTGGTCCAGGCCTGTGTGAACAGGAGCACGAAGACCGTACATCATTCAGGGTAGGAGGGCCAAACCCAGCACTAAGACAGATTCTGTTGGCCCTCAACCCTCTGGCCTGCCCTTTGGCTGGAGAAAAGGGCCAAACTGCCTCTGCTAGAAGCCACCAATTTCTCTAATAGGCCTCACCACTCTCCCCTCTTGCGTGATCACAAAAATAGCCATTTTTAAGAACAAGCAAGTGGACTTCTGGCCACACCTGGTTTGGTTGTTGTTCCTTTTCTTTTTATGGTGATTTTGGCGGTCTCTATGTCCCCTGGAGGGTCCCGGGATTGAAGACTGACCACAGACTTTGCAGAATGGTCCATCCCTGTTTCTTAAATCCAGGACACAGTAGGGAAAACTTTAGTGGTATGCAACAGTAAATAAGGAAGGGGAGCTGGCTGAATATTAGAGTAAAACTCCATGAAGCTCAGGCTCAGAACAAATCAGGAGGAAAGATCGCACAAAGAATGGAGGTCTGGAGGGGGCGTTAGCAATGTTAAGTAAGGAAGCTAGGAAATCTTACTGCAAAAGTAAAAAAAAAAAAAAGGTGGAAGGAAGACTTACTTTCTGCTATGTAAATATCAGAGCTGGGTAATACCTTTATGAGGGCCTACTGAAATGTCACAAAAATGTGTAAACTTTTGAGCTCTCCAGAACTCTTTATCGGGTAAGATGGTACAAAGAAGTAAGAGAAGAAACAACTCGTTACAGGAAAACCTACCTGGATCGAGCGATCGTTAGGTCTGCAGCTAGCCTAATTCCCACAAAGGCCATGCAAACTGAGTGAGGAAGAGTTGGGGTACGAAGGCTATTTGTCTGCCCCTCGTGTTGCTTTTGCTGGTGCACAGACCAGGGCTGCTCCGTCTGGATGATCTGGCGACTGTCCCACTTAGAGCTCCCAAGTCAGCTCAGACACTGTTGTAACATTCTGGCTGCTCACTAATAAAGGTTTTACCCAACTCTGATTTTTGTTCTCATCCATGGACCACAGGGCTGTAGTTTTTTCGTTTTGGATTTGTTCTAAGGATTCTCTTAGACTACCGTTGGGAGTTTGAGAGCATCCTTAAAATAACAGAGGGATCATCCTAGGGCAGTGGTTCTCAACCTGTGCATCCCCAGATGTTTTTGGACTTCAGCTCCCAGAAACCCTGAGCATTGACCATAGTGGCTGGGGCTTCTGGGAGCTGAAGTCCAAAAACATCTGGGACTCACAGGTTGAGAACCACTGTCCTAGGGAGTTGAACAAGGGACACTGTCCACACAGAATAACAGTGGTTGGTGCCTCCAATGCCAGTGGGGTGGTGACTCTGGGTATCAATCTGAAATATATAGGTGCTATCCAAGGTGCTGAAGCTATATGGGGAAGAGGGTCCAGCACCACGGAGAACTCCTTTAAAGTTCAGACTAAAACCCAAATCAAGTCACCATCTCACTGACACGGCAGCAACTAGCTGCCACTGGGTCTGGTTGGGGACCCAGAACCAGGCCCCATGTAGTTCAGGCGGGAGAGATATTTTGAAGCAATGCCTGCTCAATGATGGTTCTATGGTCCATAAATCTGGAGAGAAGTAGAAGTCCCTTAGATGCAAGAGTCTGTATCTCTGTTCCACAAGCACGAGTGAACATATTCTTACTCATCAGAGACAGAACCCTCAAATGCACATAGGAGCAAATCTTAAGCTGGTTGCAGTGTGCAGCAACCAAGTACTTGGGAAAAGATCCCTATATCTGACAAAAATGGATTACTCTTGACTGGAATCAATTTTGCAATTTTTTAAAATCCAAGCTGGTTTGTTTTAATACAAAATTATTCATTGTTTGTGAGGGCTGGATGCTTTGGAAGCCCCCTTGGTGGTCTTTAAAATCAAAATGATGGTTACAAACCTGTAAGTAAGCAAGCATTAAAAAAACTCAAGCAAGATCAAACAGTTCCAGTTCCAGATGCAGACCTAATTTTAAAACGGTCACATTAATATGAGAGGATTCCATCTAATGGCCCAGAGTCAAGAATGCTGATTAATGGGGAAAGTTTTCCACCATTTATGACAGTTTAAATTATCCAGTTGGGAGTATGTGGAGAGATCTGTTGCTTTTTAACTGTTTCAACACATTCTCACAATAAGAACATTTAAAAGCGGGCTAAGGGGTGAGAGGCTTTTCCCATTAATTCAATGCATGCTTAAAAATACCAACAAGAGCTTTACTCTGGGTTACTAATTCTGAGTAGAGAATCAGAGAGTGGCAGATTATCCAAAATGGTGAATTTGAAAAAAATAATACACACAGATGGAGTCTTGACTTGCCAGTTTAGCTGCCTTGAGTCTCAAAAGACAAGGGAAAGAGAGTATATGTCTATATGGCATGTAAGAGCTTGGGAAAATTCCTAGAGTCCTTCATCCACTGGCCTTGGGGATTCCAGGCTCTGACCACAAATGATTCACCATCTTAGAATCAAAGGCCTTTTCTGCAGGATGACACTCTTGTGCGTCGTCCCATTGCAATCCTGGCTGCACCTCTGGCAGGATGGGAGCTTGTCCTCCTGCACTCTCCTCCGCACCTAACTGGCTGCCTGCGGAAGGAGTGCGAGGACCACGCCTCTTCCTTCTGCACTGCAGCCAGCCTTCTTCCCATGTTGCAAGGGGAAGGAAGCACATGATTGCACTTCCGGTCCTTCTGCTAGAGTGGCGGCGATGGAAAGCTTGCATGATCAGGAGTCAGTGATGGAGTTTTTCCATCAATGATATACAGTCAGCCCTCCACATTTGCGGGTTTCACTTTTGCAGATTTGATTACTCACAGATTATCTGGTGTCACCATTGCTGCCTCCCTCTGCCATTTTTAACAGGGATTGCAAGCCTCGTGAGACTGAGAAACTGTGAACGAGGCTTGTGAGTCCCTATTAAAAATGGTGTGGGGCAGTAAGGCCCCCAGCCCCCCACTTCTGTCTTGGGAAGGAACCCTGATGCCTCAAAGGAATCCACGGTGGGTTGAATAGAGTGATCATACTTTTTTCTGTCTTAAATACGGTTTGGGAGGGCTTAGAGTTATTTGTGGTTTATTCACTTTCACGGGGGTCCTGTGCCCCTAACCCTAGCGAATGGGGAGGGATGACTGTACTCTGAGATTGCGCCGGCTGGTGATGCGAGAGGAGCGGGAATGCAACAACATCATGCAGAAGTATCGTCACGGTCCCGCTCCTCTCAAATCCCCATGCCAGGACGCAGGAAGGTGGTCAGAAAGATCTGGGAGGCTACGGGAAGAAAAGGATCAAGGAAGCCCAGGAAAAGAGAGTGTGGAGCTCCACAGCAATCCTCCCACTGTTCAACCAGTGCATTTTATCTCAACCTCCCTCCCTCCTGTCCATCGGGACCAAGCAAAGAGGCTCACTTACCACACCACTCATCCACCCAGGCGAACGCTTGTCTGTGGCCAATGAGCAGGATGTCCCGAATGACCTGCAATTCAGAACTCGGTTAAAGGGAGATCTTCTGCTTCTGGAAGAACTGAGCCAAGCACTCTCCCTGGGGAGGGACTCTCCTTATCCTTATCCTTTCAGTGCATTTCCAGTCGTGTCCAGTGTGAGGCAGCAAACCACTCAGATTGATTTCCTACCCGCTCGGCCAGGGATGGCTGAGAATTTTGTTTGGGGCTTATTTATTTATTTAAAGAAGAACTTTCCATTTCTTCATACATTTGACAGGAGGAATTTGAGGTTAAGCAAATCTGAAGGAGGGGGAAAAACAAAACAGACATATCCACTCATCTAGGCAGACGGCTTTGAGCCCCTAAGCTCTTCCAAGTCTAGCTCTGAATTCTATTTAATGTTTGTAATAACTACAAATAGGGCTGTGGCTTCTTCCTCCTCCCAACATTTTTTTAAACCTTGTTTTTGACAGCTACGCAACAGGCAGGGGCAACATGGTTCACTTCACTGTGGAAATAGCTGCATTTATTGAATTTGGGACAATACAGATGGTGGAGAATTTCAGTTGGTTCATTAAAAAAAAAAACTTTCCAAAAATCACGAGGTTCTTCATAAATTTAATGGAAACGAATGAAAATGGTGGTCTGTGCATGGTGGTTGGGAGCAGAACTGACATGCTTGTCTGTGCTTGGTCTCAATCCTGGTCTGATCTATGCCTGCTTAGCAGAACAGGGAAACAGATGGCCCCTCCTTAGGCTGCAAGTGGTTGCGGGCTAACATTTTCCCTTTAGTTCCTCTTACAGGTACACACTAAACCCAGATCTTGGAAAAGTTATTTCTGCCAGAATCCTCCATTCAGCATGGCCTCCGACCACCTTGGTTGGTGCATTCTGAGAGTTGTAGTTCAAAAAACGAGCTTTCGTAAACTCTCTAAAGATCCAGATCGCCCCATCCTCAGCATGCCACATCAGGAAAAGTTGTGGCACAAGATGCAGAGGCTCATGGTTTCAAGGACCCTGGCTTGGACGTCAAACCTTGAGTCAGGTCATCTTCTCCACACCACACGGCAGCACCCATTGAAACAGATTTTTCCAAAGACCAAGACTCCCTAACACTGGGGACCCCGTGCTCCCCTCCTCTTGCTCACCTGCAGAGACCAGGCAGCACAGGAGTGGACTGGGGGGCAATGGAGTTGCTGGGCTACCCTTTTAAGGCTGCCCACTCTTCAGGAAGTGGAAGGAAACTGAGGGGGCTAACCTGGCCTAAGAGGATGAAAAGGCCTCAACTGGGTTCCAGGTTAAGATCTTGCAAGATCAACCTGACACTACTTGCTACCCACAAATGGTTTGTGGACTGAGTGGGGTAGGGAGACCTAACCCTGTGCCCTCTTCTCCAATTTAGACCATGCACAAAGTCACCCTGCCCCATGGATTTGTGATCAGGACATTCTTGGGACATGCATATTTTTCCAATCTTGCAGAAGGAGGAATCTAGTACCTTGTTTTGCAAGAAGCCCTCCACAGTCTGCAACAACAGTCAGGGGTCTGGAAGATGCAGCTCTGTCTGCCTGGCAATTGACTGGTTGCAAAGATGCACGTGGGCTTGTTACGGTTGCTCTTATCCACTGAGGGAGGAAGAAGCTACGGATGGAGGCTTCTCTCTCCCTTTTTCCTCAAAAGCAGCTGGAACAAGCCCATAGGCACCTCTGGGATCCGTCAACAGCCACCAAGTCACAGCTTGTTCCTGCACAAAGTAGGATTTTGCCCGCTTTTACCCATCAGGTAATAGCAGTGACAAGGACACATGTGTGAGCATTGCTTTGATGCTTTCCCAGATGTCGCAGCAATCTCTCCTGCACTGAGATGATAGTCAGTGAAATTCAGGTGCTTCTTGAACCCAGGCCCAGGCTCACTGCAAAGCCCTTTCTCACCATCCCTCCAAACCTCCAGGCCTTAACCGTCCTTAGACGGCAGGCTTTCCTTGCATCTCACTTTGTGGACAAATTGCTCCACCCGTGTCTGTAGGCCCCACACTTCGAACTTGACTGTCACCAGCTTGTAGGAACACATGATGGGCTTGGTGTGTTCCCGCCAGCCCTCCCGCAAGGGGCCACGGCCCGTCTTCACCGAGCTGAAGTGCCGGAGATCCTGCCGCCAAGGAGAGAAAAGGAGAGAACAGGGAGTTTAAAACAACAAAGAGCTTGGGCAGAAATATGAACTAATACAGAAACTGAATTGCTGTCTGTTTGCTTTCCACCAGCAGGCAAAGATCTTCTTATTAACTCAGGCCTTTGACAGGTAACTGGCCATTTCTGCACTAGATTATTATAGTGCTATTATTCCACTTTCAACATCCTATGGAATTCTGGGGTTCGTAGTTTCCTGAGGATAAAGAGATCTCTGGCTGGGAATTCTGGATGCCTCTCCCTAAACTGCAAACCTCAGGATTCCACAGGATGTTGAAAGTGGAATAATACTACTGTAACAGTCCAGTGCGGAAATGGCCTAGGTCTTTTCATTACGGTGTGTATTTTTTTTATCAGCATTATTGATGTTGCCATCGCCTTCTAAACGGTTTTATACTACTCTTTTCAATATCTATTTATTTGTAATTATCATTTATTTATTTGCTCTTGTGCTATTTGCTGTCAAACTATATATGGTTTTAATTTTGTATTGAGAGCTGCCCTGCATCCCACTGGAAGAAAAGTGGGATATAAATGAAATGAATAAATAAATAAGTAAATAAAATTTTTGCACTCATAATGTGTACATTCTTCATTATTTGTCAACCTGCATTTGACTCAACGTTTAAACAAACAATAATTTAAATGTGTATTTAGTTGATGTTTGATTCTTGTTCTTAAAGGTAGTGATAATTAGCATGTAATGTTGAATAATTTTTTTTAGGGTTTAACTAATTAATTAAATCATTGATTTTATATCCAACATTGCTCCCAATAGGAGGTGAAGGACAGATTACAATAAGGTTAAAACAAGAAACTTAAAAACCTGATGCTACAAAAGTTAAAAACAAATTATGTCAGCTATCATGTGAAACACTCATAATTTTAAACAAGTATAAAATAATTCAGAAAGCCATAAAAATTCAGTGGATACACCCCACTAAAAAAGCCCATTAAATCCAAGTTGTTACTCACAATTACTGTGGACCTACTGAAATAATATGGGATTCATATAATATTTTATTTAACACCTCCCATTAATTCACGGTGTTTGCTTGAGGTGAGACTACTAACTGGAGGACTTCCAAGAAACATCTGGCTGGCCAGTCTTGGCAAAAAGGATGTGGGACTTTGGAGGGCTTTTGCCTGGTATTGTCAGGATTAGTTGGTATTCTTAAGTTCAGAACAGGACTAACACACAGGGAAGAGAAAGGACACACACAGAGACAACTAGGCAAATGGGCAGTCTCCTCCCAATTGCTGCAGCAGGACTTTACCTCTATGCTCCGGTAATAGCGCTCTGGGATTTCATCAAAAGCAATGTCCAGGAATGTCACCTCGTGGTCTCCCAAGATTTTGTCACTGTGGAAGATCTGGGAAGGCAAGAGGTGGAGAAAAAGATGGATCTGTCAGGCCAGCAATGTGGACAGGAGATGAGAGAGAACTCCAGAGGCATGGAGCGTGAGCTAGGAAGTGACCGGAAGAGAAAGGATTTCCCCTAGATGATTTCAGCCTGGTCAGAGGCAACCCAAGAAAGCTTCCAAATCTCTCCTGCCTTCCCATGTTCTGCCTGCCATGGGCTACCCCAAGTTTTCCAGGTGGCAGAAGTAACTCCGGGTATATCTATGGGGAGGGGGGTGGAATGAGACCATTGCTCCTCCAAAGAAAAATTCAATTCTAAATCATGCTGGCATAATGTTG
The DNA here is from genome assembly GCA_948472985.1 of Iguana delicatissima. NCBI lineage: Eukaryota > Metazoa > Chordata > Lepidosauria > Squamata > Iguanidae > Iguana > Iguana delicatissima. The sequence goes on along the minus strand of CAOKZL010000074.1, from coordinate 825,092 downwards.
CTGCTGTGTAAACCAATCAATCATGGACAGCAACAAGCATCCATAACTATATTCCACCTTCAACAAAAGGACTACAGACAAAAGCTTCTGAGACCTGTGTGGCCGGTCAAAAATGTTCACAGCAGCCATGACTAGCAAATGGGATTGACTCTGCATGGAAGCTTCATGTGTCTGAACCAAGGCTACTGACTGGCCTGCAAAACTGGAAATGCAAGGCATGAAGAGGTACCTTCCCTACGCCCCACTGTGTCCTATGCTGTCCCTTGCACTGTCCAACAGGGACAGTGGGTGGGTGACTGTGAATAACAGAGGGCACCGTTTCCAACACAAGCATTCCCACAAAGCTGGTTTCACGTCCATCTCACAACTTTTACTTTTGGGGGCGAGGACTACAACTCTCAGAATCCACCACTTTGTTTCGGTGGGTGGATGGGCTTCTGGTAGCTATAATCCAAATACTCACATTTGAGCTGTCTCCGCAGTTATCCTCATACTTGGTCTCTATGTAGATGGAAAACTTTGGCAGAAAGGAGCACTATAAAGAAAGAAATTGACAGAGACTTTGGGGGATGTACATGGATACATACAGGCATCTGTCCACAGCTAGGTTCCCAAACCACTGTTCTAGCTTCCACATGTTCCCCTAAGGGCTAGAAATATAAATCTTTTTCTTCTAAAAGCCAAGATTTTCAGGAAGCTGAGTCCTCCACTTATCTGTTGTGGGCTTTCTATTGCTAGAAGACAGCAAGAACATGAGTTACCTATGCACACAGCTAAATACAGATATTAATTTTGACATATTGTTGATATTGAAATGGCTCCTACAACAAAATATTGCAGCAATAGATTGCTGTATTTCGGGGTCTCAGCCAAACATGTCTTCTTCTAAGGCACTCTATGCCTTTCCTCTTCCCTGTGGTTACCGGCATCCCATCAGTAATGGAGTAAATTACTTTTACAAAGTAATTGATCTAACTGAAGCTTTCCCAGGCTCTGACTCAATCAAATCTCAACATGTTTAATGGACATTTTTCCTAGATCAATGTCCACAGGACAGTGATAGGATCCAGCGCCTCGGTCAGCTCCAAATTCAGCCTATAATCCAGAGCAAGTTAACTGCCCCACTGACACCGGGGGCCACCAAACTCCCCGTAGGGCTGCCTTGAGTTCACTGGAGGACAGATGAGTTATTAATGTAATCAACATAGTGAATATGAGGATAATAATAGCCACACTTTGGCTTTATCAGCACAACAGCTGTCGTTTTAAAAGGCAATAGACATTGAAAGCTTAAAAAGCGGAACTTTTATTGCAATTCACCTTAGCTAAGGGGCAATACTGTGCCCCTTAAAATAGAGGTATATATACATAGATACAGAGAAAGACACATACGCACACACACTGGGGATTTTGCATAACCACATGCACTATTTGGGAACTTTATCGTCCAGAAACCCACATCTTGTCTTGGTTCGCCAGCCCCAATCCCAATGGGGGTGATGGAAATATCCCATCTTGTCCTGTTCCTGTAATGCCTTATGAAGAGCATCTGAGTCTGTATTGCTAGAGGATTTTTTTTTCCTGTGAGTTAGTCAGTGCATCTTTGTTGTTTGCGTCAGGCTCTGTGGTTTGTAAGCGAAGACAAGATAACCTTAACTGTGAGCCTAACCCACAAAGTTTCTAGATCTTCCAAAGTCCCTTTAAGGGCATTCTCAGAAACACTTTGACAGTTTTTCGATCATTAGATATTGGCTGAACCTTTGTGCCAGGAAAAAGAAACTGGAAGCTTTCTGCCCTAATCAACCTGGCCAAAGGTTGTGCTTTTTTAAAATGTGCACTCTGGAACCAAAGTCAAGGTTCTGGAACACCTTTTTATTGGATGGAGCTCTCATAAAAACCATGAAAAGGAAACTAATGCACACACAGAGAGAGCAAAGAGCAATGACAGACTAGAAAAAAGCACAATGAATCATCTCCATGACTCCTTAAAAGAGTACCAACACCAGCATGTAAATTTTTTTTTAAAAAAATCCAAAAACCCTCTAAACAAACCAGATTCTCACATAAGCCGGTGTGCAGTAATAAATACAATGACAAGCTTGGACTGGAGGTGGCTGAGCTGAAATCCTGGCTCAGCAATGAAGAGCACGAGTTGACTCCATGAGCCAGATGCTACCTCTCTGCCTAGCCTACCCACCTCCTTCAGCATTCAGTAAAATTGTTGAAAGCTTCCTTGAACAGAGATGTCTTTGCATGCTTACAGAAGGGCAATACAGAAAGCTTTCCTTCAAAATGAGTTCTAGGACGAACATCAGGGTAGGTTTCCACAGCTGGGGTGGGGGTGGGGGGAAGGATTTGAACCCTGGGCCATTTCCGCACTAGACTGTTATAGCGCTATTATTCCACTTGCAACATCCTATGGAATCCTGGGGTTTGCAGTTTCGGGAGGGGCCTGGCCCTGGTCTCCAAGTCTAGTCCAGGAACCAAACTACTACACCACAATGGCTCTAGAACTCTTCTCCAGCACCACATTTCAAATTTTTATACAGATAAAAGAAACTACTTCCTTTTGAGAAATGAAGAAATAAAGTGTTACTTTAAAATTTTAAGAACTAGAGTTGAGGGCTGCCATGGGACAGTCACTGGAACTAATTACTTCTCACAAGTAATGCTTCAAGCTCTGAGACCACTTTAGCAAAACAAATGGAGGGACAGATGTGAAAGAATTTAAAGGAAATCCTGGTATCAAAGATAACCAGTGTTTGTGCTAGTTACAGATGTTACATGTGCAAAGGTAACTAGTTCTTTTTGAGAAATGGGGAAGGAAAGCGTTACTTTAAACCCGTAACTACAGGATGCCCCTGTTTTTTGACACCCTGTTGTCTGACAACTCGCTCTTTCAGCGTTTCCAAATTAGGGACAGGTTCCATTAATTTGATGGGGTGGGGACTCTTTCATTGCTTCTTTTTGCCTCTTAAGGCCAGCTTGGAACTGCTCACAGGTGTGTGCTGCTTGCAAGAAGAGCTGGGAAGGGGGAAAGGCACCAAGATAGCTGAGCGACTTTGCAAGCAGCACGCACACGATTGCTCCCAAGTGAGCCTCCATAAGTCCTTCAGGCTCCCTACAGCACAGTACATGGGTTCCACTTTTCATCAAACTACATTTTCTGGCAGTGCTCCGGTCCCTAACCTGTCAGATGAGTGTGCGAAGCCTGTATAGTGAAAACTGATCACTGTGAGCGCAAGGTGAGTGGAGTGGAACTGCTGCTGGATGATCACTGCAACTAATAACTCTTGGCAAGTACTGCTCCAAGCTCTGAGTCTAATTTAAGCACCATGAGCATCATAAAGAAATGGATGCATTTAAGAAACTCCAGGTTTTAAAGCTAATGAGCATTCACACTGATTTAAAGATCTTACAAAAGGCTAAAGTGCATACCACCTGAAGAAGGAGAGGGACTAAAGCAGGAGAGGAGAGGGAGAGAAAAAGCCTGCAGGAAACACTTGTCTCTCTAATCTGGACATGGAGGGTGAGTCTGAGGCCAATCCAAACACCCATCCAGGCTCCCATGAGCAGAAGTTATCTCTGATAGCCCCTTTTGAGTGACCTGAAAAGGCAGCAAATGGCTAATTACTTAAGAGGCTCTTCTATTTGTGCCAGGAGCTTGAGCACTCTGAAAATGAGCAGAATTGATGTGGTAGAGCTGAAAAGAAAGGCTGGCATTTAAAACGAACCTAGCAGAACCTACCTCTCCTTAAGGAGAAACAGAAGAGAGATACTTGTAAGATTTTCTAACTCATGTGCCAGAAGAGAGGTGGGCAAAGCACAGTCCATAGGCCACATGTGACCCTTGAGACCCCTAAATATTGCCCCTAAAGACTCCAGACTATTTTTTTTTAATTGGGCTGATTCTTCAGTAATATTTGGCCTGAAAACCACCCAAAATGTGCCCTAATCCACGGCTGCTGGCTTCCTCCAAAACTCCCCAAAACACCAAAGGGACTGAAAAAAAAATCAGCTGAAAATTAGCCAAGATGGTGGCCAAAGGTGACGCCGCATCATTTGGGGTGTGCCCAAAATGTCCTTGTTGGGTGGGCATAAGGTGGAAAAATGGCCCCTGCCCTTGCACGCAGCTTCCTCACGGACCACAGACCTTGACTTGGGTGGACAGGGGGTGCCATTTGTTGTTCCATCTCAGGCAGCACAATGTTTTGGGACAACCCTGTGCCCCATCTTTTCCAACAGCTTTCTCTCCCTACATCCTGATTGCCTCGTCCCCTAGCAGATCCTTCTCCCTTTGTTGCCTCCAGGGGCTCACGTGGCATCGCAGCTAATGGATGTTCTTGCCATGATCCCTCCTCTTGGAGAAAGAGAATAGCGCCGAACACAGCAACGCGTCTTGGCACTTACCGTGTACTCTGAGGCGACAGCGAGATAATTCCAGGAATCCGCAGGACAGCAAAGGAGAGACAAAGAGAGAGTCGGTGATGAGACCGGGGAGGGAGCGGGCTTTTTACAGTCTGCACTACCGAAATAACTGAATTTCCCTTGATAGCTTAGTCCTCCGAGCTCCCCACCAGCAACCCAGGCAGAAAGCAGAAAAACTGGCTACCGTTCCCTGCTGTTAACTTCATTTTTGTTGGGAAAGCTGCAAATGGTAGTCGTGTAACCCTGCGGCCAAACAAAATAGTGTGTGGTGATACACACTGCTTCACTCACAGCTTTACTGAGCCTGGAAAAGTTGTCAACATTAAACCGTTAAGAGAAACCCAGAAGATTAATTTGCTGGTTAAAATGTCAAATGGTCACCATTCAAAACAGAGCAATTTAATATTATCAAAATTGCTCATAGCAAGTCAAGAATAAAGAGGACTGGTAACTGTGGCCATTTCCCCACGAGACTTGTTATAACGCTATGATTCCACTTTCAACGTCCTATGGAATCCTGGGGTTTGCAGTTTTGGGAGGGCCGGCTGGCCCCTCCCGAAACTGCAAACCCCAGGATTCCATAGGACGTTGAAAGTGGCATCATAGCGCTATAACAGTCTCGTGCGGAAACAGTTAATGACTCAAAAATAACACCGTTGGCATCTGATGATTAAAAAAAAAATTAAAAATAGTTGTTTTTTCTTTTTTTTTAACTTTATTATTATAAGCAAGAATCCAAAAAAAGGGAAAAAAAATAATTCATGGTACCAGTTGTGACATTACATAACATGCTAAACAAGAAGTAATAATGAAACAAACAAGTATTGGAAAATTATCTCGGTTCATAGCATCTTCCCTCTTGTATACTACATTCTGTGTTTTTTCATTTCTCTCCTTGCTGTTCATCTTGATATCACTAACTGATTTTCCTAAATTTAAATAAAATATGTAATTGATAGATTAGAGCAGATTATTCCCACAAATTTTGAAATGTGCAGAAAGGGGTAACGAAATGAGTTATGCAATATGTGCCATTTATGTGAATCCCAGATTTTAGGGCCGAAATCTTTTTTTCAAAAAAAAAAGAAAAAGAAAAGGAAGGGTCTACAAATGCATGTCTACAATGGCGACTGCTTTCCCCTGACTTAGACTTCAACATATGAGAAGATAATCAGGTCCATAAAGTTGAACTGCTGTTCTTTAGGTGATTCATTCAAACTCAAAAGGGGTAGAAAGTTAAAAAGCAGGTACTTTTTGTGCTACAGGAGAAGGACTTTTTCAAACACCTCATTTCTGCTAATTAGATCCAGTGGGAATTCCACACATACAAAAATCAGCAGGAAAGCCCATTAAACCCACCACGGAAATTTATTTTTTTCATTTGTCTTGAGTTTTATTTACACACGACAGTATGAACAACAAGTGACATTTACAACTCTAAATATGAAAAGAAATTAAGGACGAGATAAAAGCCAAGGACAGAGACAAAAATGAGAGAAACAGTAACTTCCAACACAGGTCAATAAATTACAGTGAACTAAAAGGAAAAGAAAAAAAAATAGAAAGGTCTCTACTCAATAGTTACTTCTTAGCTCATATTTTATTGATTTGTCCAACTCAGCTTATCCACCCACAAACTATAAAACAAAAAATAAAAAGAGACTTTAAAAAAAAAGCTCCCTTCTTTTTTCTCCTTGGATTATTTTTATTTCATCTGACAATTTTTCAAGAAGACCAATCAATTACTTTCTGCTATACCATTTTTTTTTTGCCTGTGTGTGTATGAATAGGTCACCATTTTCCAATGCCTGGATACTTTCATTTTTCCAACAGCCATTGCTGGGGAAATAAAATCTTTATGCTATATATCCTTATATCATCCAACAAATATTGATGGCAGAGACTATTTCTGCACTAGACTGTTATAGCGCTACTATTCCACTTTCAATATCCTATGGAATCCTGAGGTTTGCAGGACCGACTGGCCCCTCCCTAAACTGCAAACCCCAGGATTCCATAGGATGTGGAAAGTGAAATCATAGCGCTATAACAGTCCAGTGCAGAAATGGCCCAAGTTGATGAATACTAGAAGCTACGAACACCGCAGCAATATTGATGCAAGCTTGCTTCCGTTAACTTTGTCCCCTTTCAGGGAAGCAATTCTGTCGCCAAAGAAAGTGCACATTCCTTCCACACCTTCTCTCTCCCGGGAGCATCACTGGGATTTAGGTAGCGCAGCTTCAATGAGAGAGAGTTGAGGAATGGCTGGCATCTGTGCATAGATGCCCATACACAAGGGCCCTACTTGTTGCCCACTCCTTATACCCTATTTTAGGAATCACTACGAAACCATTCACCTGTCCTAATTACCTTACTAATTTAGTAATTCCCAAGTATAGGAAGACTTTCAACTTTGGCACGAGTTAATGCTTTATCGTCTGCTGGACTCAAAGGAAAATATAGGAGAATCCCATATCGCGGGTCCATTTGTCCTTGTGCTTATGGGGCAGTAGAATCTCTTAACCATGTTTTTCTATACAGTCACCTCCCCACATTCTCTAGGGTTAGGGGCACAGGACCTCCGTGAAAGTGACAAAAATGTGAATAACTCTAGGCCCTCCCAAACCATATTTAACATACAAAAAAGTACGATTGCTGTATTCAACCCACTGTGGATTCCTTTGAGGCACCAGAGATCCTTCACAAGGCAGAAGTGGGGGACTGGTGGGGCTTATGACCACCTCCCCTGCTGCCCCACATCATTTTTAATAGGGACCTACCAGCCTCGTTTGCAGTTTCTCGGTCTCACGAGGGTTGCAGTCCCTATGAAAAATGGCCCAGGGAGGCGGCAGAGGGGACAGCAAATAATCCGTGAGTAATCAAATCCACAAAAGTGAAACCTGCAAATGTGGAGGGCTAACTGTACTGCCCTTTTTACCAAGGGATGCATCTTGCCCTAATCACACCTATCATCCAGAATATCCCTGGCAGAACAGAGGCATTTTATATTTCTTATCTGCTTGCTGACCAAGATTCACATATTATAAATAAGGTTGCTAGATTTTGTGCGTCTGCCACTGCCACTCGTAGGCAGATAACAAACCAGCAGCAGAGAACAGCAATAAAGAACTAACTAGCCAAGGAAGTTATAAGGACTGGGGTTAATATACTGACTCAGATAAAGGGTTTTAATCTACATTTATCACCGGTTTTAGCATTACTATTGCTACATGTGAATTTTAAGTATTTATTGCATTTATTGCATTGTGTTTTATGTCACTCTGTTTTACGCATTTCATATCGTATGTATTTTAAGGCAAAACCTGTTATCCTTGCTCATGCTGGTCAATGACAGTAACAAAATATTGATTGATTGATTGTCCACTCCTTTAAAGGGGCGATTCTGAACCTCTGGCCTGCTGTATGTTTTGGACCGTATTCCCAAAAGCCCTAGCCAGCATGGTCAATGGTCAGGAATTTGAAATGTAAAACATCTAGAGAGTCAACAGTCTGCGAACTATTGCTCAAATGATACCTTCTGGACTAGCCAGATTGTCAGAATGACTGATGACTATTTCATCTATTTCAGCTGGCCATATCCATCCATTTTGGAACTGTCAGAAGATCATGTTGTACCAACCCTCTGTTCCAGTTCAAATGGAGGAAATAACTGTTCCTTTCGCTGTCTCTAAATGATTCTCCCTGCGGAGGCTTCATGATCCTTATTAAAAAGCTAGGAAGGCAAATACAGATTTTTCTGTGTAGGCTTCTCTATGTCAAAAGCAACAGAGTGGAACAGTAGTCCTCTAACAGAACCACTAAAACAAAGGACCGACAGCACTCCGTTGAGAGGTCCAGGAGAATCTGCAAAGCAATGCTGCCCCTTGAGCCAGTGCAGTGGTTTGAGCATCAGACTCCAACCTTGGAGACCAGAGTTCAATTCCTCTGCTTGGCCATGAAAACCCACTGGCTGACCTTGGGCACATCACACACTCTCAGCCCCCCAAATCCTCGTGACAGGTTTTACTCAGGGTCACTATAAATCAGAAATGACTTGAAGACACGCAACAAGAACAAAAACAGCCAGTTCCTCAGCCAAGTATTTCATTGCAGAAATCGTCAGGGAGACCGAAGTTGTTCGAAGAACAGCCTGGATGCTACTTTTTGTTGTTGTTCTGCCTTCAGGTCATTTCTGACTTAGGGCAATCCTATTACTGGGTTTTCCTCGCCCAATTTATTCAGAGGAGGTTTGCCTTAGCCTCTGAGCCTGAGAGAGGGTAACTTGCCTAAGGTCCCCCAGTGGGTTTCCACAGCTGAACCCGAAGCCATTTCCCCACTAGACTGTTATAGTGCTGTTATTCCACTTTCAACATCCTATGGAATCCTGGGGTTTACAGTTTAGGAAGGGGCATTTGGAATTCTCAGCCAGAGAGCTCTTTGCTCTCAGTCAACTACAAACTCCAGAATTCCACAGAAGATTGAAAGTGGAATAATAGCACGATAACAGTGTAGTATGGAAATGGCCTTAGTCACCAAGAGTCCTACTCTAACATTCAAACCACTTGACCATGCTGCCTCCTCTGGATGGGAGGCTAAATAATTCCCCTCTTCCCCAGGTGAAGTGGAGTTCGGACCCATCGTGATGCTCGTGCGGTTCCCAAAGGTATCTGGCCGGCCAGTGCTGGAAACGGGAGACTGGGTGAAATAAATGCTTGGATCATTTTCAGAAGAGCTGCTCTTACCTGTGATGGTGTAGGGGTAATAATTCCAGGCCTTCTCCGTAATGTAGAATATCCGTGGCGTCACTGCACGGGCCCAGCTCGGAAGCTTGCTGTAAAGGACAAAAGAAAGTCCCAGAAAGAATTAGGGATAAAATTGAAAATTAGTACATCTATCTTTTAGGCTGCAAACAGGAGTGAGCTTGTTTTCTGGTACCTGAGAGAACAGGACATGAACCAACAAGCTGTCTTCAGTGAAGTTTTCAGGATTTCTGTCTCAATGCATCAACCCTGCCACCTTGCCTTAGCATCCAAGAATTTTGCAGATTTTTATTTAGAATCTCTTTACAGCAATCCTGAGAAGCACATTGGTATTTTTCCCATTTTACAGAAAATGTGAGATTTTAAGATACCTGGGCTTTTGAATTCTTCTCTGTCCCACCACAGTAATGTGCTAAAGACTGAAGCTGCCCTTCAGTACCATCATTGGAAATAGATAAGGTAGAAATCTACAGACCCCTTTTCTGAATCGTGTATGTCATTGTGCTCAAGCTCCTGACGTTCTCCATCATATTGTATTGTTCTGCCCATTGTATATAATTTCAAGGAAAAAGTTGTTAAGGAGGTTATTGGAAAGGAATATCTGTTTGGATACGTTATCAGTGGAATACTTATTGGAAGATCGGAATCTGCATATTACTAGGCTAATGGCCAACCTTCTGGTGGAGGCAACAAAATTATGGCTTAAATTTTCTAAAAATGATTGTTGAAGTTTTATTGCAAATGTATATGCTGTAGTATGCCTAATAAAGGTTAATCAGATCAGATCAGATAGAAAAGGTACTGCAGCTACCAGCTGTGCAGATATCAGATGATGATAAATGAGCTGTCATTGGTAGGAAATAATATAACTGTGCTTTTCCAAATTTGAGAGCTTGTTTGTGTGCCTCCAATTTGTTTCTGACTTATGGAGACCCTAAGGTGGACCTATCACAGGGTTTTCTGGAGCTGAGAGTATGTGGCATGCCCAAGGTCACCAAGTGGGCTTCCATGGTCCACTGGGGAATCATTTACACAAGCAGAAAGTATCTTGGACCAAATAACCCCAGAACTCAAAAGGGAAGAAATTGCATTTTTAAATGTCCCCCTTCCAAACCCATCAAAAGCTCCCTGACCATGGAAAGCCAGCCCATTTAAAACGTATTCCCTGTTAAAATGTTTGTCTCTGCTGTGCTCTGTTCCCACTGAAGCAAACAGGAAGGAGATTCATGACAGATTAAAAAGAGAATATTCTTTCGCAGAGTACATAATTAAACTGCAAGATCCACTGTCACAAGTTGTAGTGATGTCCGCTGATTTGGCTTTTAAGGATGATTAGATAAATTTATAGAGGTCAAAGCCATCAGTTGCAACTGATCAGGATGGCTACACATCAGTTCTAATATTTGAGACAGGTACCTCTTGTAGATCACTTCCTAAGGAAGAGACGAAGGAGGGTACTATTATGTCCTACTGTCATCTTTCCCACAAGCTGTCGAATGGCTGTTATACGATCAGAATACTAGATTAAATGAGCTTTTGGTCTGATACCATGCTGTTTATTTTAAGTTCCATCCCAAATCCAGTCTCCAATATGGAAACTTCTAAAAGTAAAAAAGTTATGATTGTAATTCCAAGGCCAAAGGAATTAGTTATGCTTATAATTACAGGTTTAAATAACTGCTTACATTCCTATTTTTTCAAAGTACCTAAAATAGTTCATTTCTAGTTTTGTTTTGTTTTTTTAATAAACATCGTTGAATTCCGACCTGTGATGCAAAACAAGAGCAAGGGACATGATTTGCATCTTTCTGGATCCTATTACATTCCCACAAGTGTATGAACTTGCTTTATACTCGAGGACTTAAAGCCACTCAGAACTACATCTGAAGAAGTGGGTTTATATCCCCAAAGTTCATGCTAAAATCAAAACCAGTTAGTCTTAAAGGTGCTGCCACATTTTTTCTCCTCCTCCTCCTCTTGACACTCTCTTTTAATTCAACTCATCACTTCAGCACCCTAACACAGCATGAGCTAGCACCATGAGCCAGCACTAGAACCATGTGATATTCCTCCTCCACTCTCCTTCCTGTAACAAGGAACTAGGAACTGTAACTAGGAAGGAAGCTCAAAGTTACAGTTACACAACAAAAAGAGTGTTGTTACTCCTTGCGAAGAGATACAGTTATAATTTACTGTTTTGGGAAAATGAATTAATTACACGCAACTTATTTGTAACTGGCTACAAATAAACTCTACTCCTTCTTGAACCTTTTTACATTTGCCCTCTATCTGCAGTACTGTTTGTAGCCAAACAGCATCCTCCTTCCACTGCTCTTCTGAAAACATGGGGAAAGAATGGCTATTTGTTCCATCAATGCATACAGCAATGTTAAGGCTTTGAGATCTGGCTCCATATTTGCGGAACGATCTTCCTTTGGACCTCTTGCTGGAGGAGATCTCATCTATTTTTGTAAGGGGCTGAAGACCTTCCTCTTTGATTCACCATCTTAAGCCGCTGGTGGGGTGTTGGGGATTTCATTCCATGTGTTGCTATAGTGTTATGTTTATTGTCTTCGTCCTCGAGTGTGCATATTGATGTTCTGACCTTTGCCGAAAAGGGACTTATAATTAAACTTTGTTGTTGTTGCTGCTATTGTTGTTACCACTATTATTATATTGTTGTTGTTGCTATTATTATTATTAGAAGGCAAAGACAAACCAATCTGTAAAACCTCTCGGGTGTACAGCAGGTAGAACTGTTGGTAGAAAGGTAAACCTTCCCTTTTTTATCAGATGTGTAAACACATAGAAGGGGACATACACTCTCTCTCTCTCATTCAGGAGGATAGTGTAAAAATAGACCTGGGCTGTTTCTAGACTGAAAGCTCCTAATGGTACCCATCAAAGCAGATTCTGTTGTTTTTCTGACTTTTCCTTGATGTGTTTTTTTTTAAAGAAAAAAAAATGGAAAAACTAGTAGAACACAGGAAAGTTAAAAATGGAAGGCAACCATGTCCAGGGCCCTGCGTCCCCACTCACAAATAAAATTCTGTGAATGAGGCAGGGTGACCGAGTGATACAAGCCTCACCTGGAACCATCTGTACACAGATGGATGAACACAGATGGCTTTCATATACCCTGGACAATCGTTGCTATTCTGTGATCGCCGAGCATTCCCTGATTCACTGGCCTCCTTCTTAAGAAAACAGACATGCTTTTCTTCATGGGAGAGGGCAGGGGTACATGTGTACAAACTCAACAGTTTCCAACCCAGCCGATACCCCTTGGGGATGGACGGTGCTGTTTGAGCTACCTATGCATCCATGCCTGGGAATGAGTTTGTTAATTGATAGAATTAGCCATCAATCCCAATAACTTGCCCAATTAACATGTGCAACAAAAAATTCTATACAGAGTAGTGAGTGGGCTGGTAGAAGAGGGATGGAGAAACTTCCTCCTTCCTTTAAATTTCCTTGAGGGGAAATTTAAAGCAGGGCTATTTTTTCAAGTTACCCCCAGAATCCAGTGCTGGCTGGAGGACTACTAACAGACTAAAAGACTAGCACTTCCATGCCGCCTGTGGGAGAGGGGCTTGACTGCATCACAGGCCAGGCAGAGAGGAAGCCAAGCAGGTAACTTTTCTGGGCTTAGAGTTGCTCTAGTACGTGTCACTTGTATAATTATTTATTCTTCAGTTGCCTTTTTATCCCACATCTCCTCCAATATATCCAGGCAGTGTGCACAGCTTTCTTCTGCCTCAACCTTGTGGGTTGGGCCAGGCTCTGGGCGGGGGGAGAGCTCCTCCCAAGACCACCTGGTGAATTTCATGGCTCAGCAGGGACTAGAGCCTTGGGTGGAGATCCTGGATTGAGAGATGTATTGTAAAGTGGCGCACAGGAGGAACGATGACATGCCTTCCCCACATACAACCCAGCCCTGCTGCAAGAGGGTCATTTATTACCTGGTAGAGAGTTGGGATCAGGGGGTGACGCAGTGTCCAGCTATGGTCCAATGGCTAGACACACTCTAGACCTCTCTGTGCCCTCTGGAGATCCCAGAGCATACCCTTGGCATGTGCCCAGCTATAGGAACATAGCTAAAAGCTGACCTTCTGCAGCTCCCCCCGATCTCCACCATCCAGTAAATGACCGGGGGGAGGCTACAGCAGGGTGTGGTTGGGGAGGCAATTTGGTCACAAAAACATGAATTATGGAGGTGTTACCTGCTCTTACTGTTGTTGTGTTATTTCAAGTTATTTCCAATTTATGGCAACTCCAAGGCCAACCTATCATGGAGCTTTCTAGAGGCTGAGAGTATGGGACACACATGTTGAAGTTATTGTGCAGCCTTAGGGAAAACAAAGAAACAAACCAAACCAAACAAACAAACAACACACACACACACACACGAGCACCCTTTCACCCACTCTACCCATAGAAATTGTCCTGGCAGCTGAGTCTTCCTTCAATATTGGTGGACAGCACAGCCCTCTCCATTGCACCTGAGACGAGATCCTAGTTTAGGGGGCCTGGAATAGGCTGTGTGGGATTATAGCACTCTCTTCCAGGAGGGACAAATGGCCAAGGACTCCACACAGGACAGACGAAGGGCTGCCTTCAGAACTGCCGTCTTAGGCAGTGGTGTCACAGTGCTGTCCTGCATGTGGAATCTGCTGCCTGGGAGTGTGGTGGAGTCTCTTTCTTTGGAGGTTTGTAAGCAGAGGCTGGATGGCCATCTGTTGGGAGTGCTTTGATGTGGGTTCCTGCATAGCAGGGGGCTGGACTGGATGGCCTCTGGGGTCTCTTCTGACTCTAGGATTCTATGATTCTATGCCTAACAACAGAGCCACGTCTTGGTGGGTCTCATTCCACCTGGCATCCCACTGTGTCATGAAAGGTTCAACAGACACTTGCTTATGCATAGGTTTAGACTGTCTGCTGGAATCCAAGAGGCCTTCATGCAACCTGACAGCTATTTTGCTCCTGAGCTGTGGGGCAGCAGGAGAGACGATTTTTTCTTTCTCCCCGCTGGTCAAACCACTCCGATTCAATTTCGTGTTCTATAAATAGGATCCCCTGAGTGGAGAATCGTGAAAATGCAGTCTAAAAATACAGCCTCTCTTGCATCGATGGCTCCTGAAGCGAAAGATCCACACAGTCTGAGCTATCACTGGCGGCAGGCGAGGCTTGCCACTTGCAGGCTATGCAACTGAACAAAGGTGGGAAGAAAAAGGATGGGTTTTGGCAGCCTGGCAGAGAAGCTCTTAGCTTCAGACCCATTGCATGTGCCTATTTATGAAAACCAAGAGGAAAAAAGAAAAGGGGTGAGCAGGGAGCAGAGAGAAGGTGGCAATATGATTTTTGGTTCGTTTATAGAATCACAGAATCATCGAATTGAAAGAGACCACAATGGCCATCGAGTCCAACGCCCTGCCATGCAGGAACAAATGCTCAAAGCATCCCCAGCAAATGGCCATCCAGCCTCTGCTTAAAAACCTTCAAAGAAGGTGACTCCACCACACTCCCAGGCAGCATAGTCCACTGCCAGACAGCTCTGACTGTCAGGAAGTTCTTCCTGATGTTCAGGTGAAATCTCTTTTCCAGTAGTTTGAATCCATTGCTCCATGTCCTAGTTTCTGGAGCTGTAGAAAACAAGCTTGTTCCATCTCCAACATGACATCCTTTCAAATATTTAAACATGGCTATCATGTCTCCTCTTAACCTTCTTTTTGCCAGGCTAAACATAACCCCGCTCCCTAAGCCTCTCCTCATAGGGCATGGCTTCCAGACCTGTCACCATTTTGGTTGCCCTCCCGTGGGCACTTTCCATATTATAAGTGGATTTACCTTCACCAATGCTTACAGACATTGCAAACTTTGAACTGAGTGGAAGGGAGCCGGAAAAAAAAAAACAAGCTTTGCTAGTTAGACAAATGTACAGAGCTAAAGTAAGGCCATTTCTGCACTACACTTTTAAAGCGTGATTATTTCACTTTCAACATCCCATGGAATCCTGGGGTTTGCAGTTTTGGGAGGGGCCAGCCGGCCTCTCCCGAAACTGCAAACCCCAGGATTCCATAGGATATTGAAATTGGAATCATGGCGCTATAATAGTCTCGTGCAGAAATGGCCTAAGATTTGCCATCATGAGCATGGCCTGGGTACCGATTCACACAGAAATCCTACGGAGAGCCTCCACGGGGCAAGAGGCCTCAAGGTGACTGTAAGAGTTGTCAGATCTGACAACAGGGCTGACAGCATCTTTCCTTTCTGGTCTGAGAGCATCTTTCCCTTCTGGGCTGAAAGCAACTTTCCCTTCCAACCTCCTCTCAGCACAGCAATCCAAACCTTTGCTCACTCACCAACGCCCCAGCTTTGCTTAGGAGCAGCTGCAGAGAGGAACAAGAAACTGGCAGCCAAGTCCAATCCTCCTCATCCCTTTTGGCTACTTCTAGAAGAAGCCAGGCTTTGCTGGAGGTTAAGCAAGACCGGAGGAGCTCAACTCGCTGGCTCCTTTATGTGCCGAAAGAGAGAGAAGGCTGGAAGGAGGCTCTCCGCAGGTGGCCACAGCAGCTGGCAGAACCGATAGCGACTGCCGGCGCACAAAGACTTCTAATCATGTGGAAGCTTCATTCAGGGCTCCCATGCCAACCGGGAGACAATCTAAAAAGGATATTACCCCACGTGTCATCCTCAGAGATGGGCCTGCACGTGTGACGGCAGGAAGCACCACTGCCAAGCCAGCCGGACTCTCTAATAATAGAAAGCTATTATGACTTCCGTACCCCAGAAGCCTCAAGCCCCACGGAGGGGGCAAATGTCCTTTCCTGCAATGTAAAGCAGGCACTGATCAGATGCTCACGCTCCTAAATGTTGAGAAAAAGGAGAAAGGGAGCTGAATGACACAAGGTATTGATGAGAGACTAGAGAAGAACATTTTCCGTACCCCACCTGGCGGGAACATTTTGTGCCACAGGAGGAGAAATGCTTCCTTAAGCAATAATAGGATGATGATAACGGGACTTAAGAGAACAGTAGACAAAAGAGAATGATCAGGTCCTTTCGGTGAATTGAGGAACTTCATATCCGCTCCAATTTTTTCTGTGTCACTGGCTGACCCTTGCAAGGACAATAGGTTTTCCCTACCTAGAGAAGCTAGGAAAAGACTGAAATCTCACACTGGAAGAGCAAAGTTAAAAAAATCTGTCATGGATACTTGCTACCAAGATGGGATGCAAGGAGGTATGAGGTCATCTGAAGACATCTAAGTCTGGAAAAGTTACTTTTTAAATTATAATGTTCAGTACTCCCAATGAATATGGCTACTAGCCATGCCGGCTGAGGGATTTTGGGAGCTACGGAGGCAGCACATGTAACGGTCAGACTGTTAGAACAGGACTCTTGACTTGGGTTTGAATCCTGCCCAGTCACACTCTTTTAGCCTGGGAGGGAGGCAGGAAGTTTTGGTCCCCAAAAATTCTATAATGGGGCACCATAAATCAGACTTGACTTGAAAGCACATATCCATAATAAAATCTAACCCCAAAAGTTATTTTTCTACGTTCTGGACATCTTTTGTTCTTAGCACCACAGCATATGCGGACACGCTGGAAAGGGCAGAGAAGAGTGATGAAGATGAATAAGGAAATAAAAAAAAATTCTCATGAGAAAAAAAAATTGAAAGAATGGGGCTGCGTAACTGGGTGGAATGTGGGGTGGAGGAAGGAAAAGGAAAAAGGATTCTTCAGATCCTTGAAACACTGTCCCACAGAAGGCAGCCAAAATTTGTTCCAGATCTCATGGACTTTTATTAGAGGACAGGAAATTTCTGGTTGAACTTTAGAAGAAAAAAAGGAAGAAGAGTTTGATAATGGGGTCAAGGATCTAAGAGGTTGTTGTTGATTCCTTGCTTCAAGCAGCTGATAACATAGTTAAATTAGGGAATTTGCCATCACAAGATGTAGTGGATGACTTTAAAAAGGGGATTAGCTAAAATGCTGGAGAATGGGGTCATTAAGAAGTCATGTTTAGTACCAAAGATATTTTGCTTCTGTGCATCAGCTGGGAGAAAGGAGACAGCAAGTTGCACTGATGTCCTGCTGGTGAGTTTCTCCTAGGCAACTGGTTGGCCACTGGGAGACCAAAATGCCGGACAAGACGGCCAAGTTACCCATTTAGCCTGATCCAGCAAAACTCTTCTTTCTCTGTCTCCTTCTCCTTCTTCTCCACCACTACATTTTAAACGTTTCCACTAAAGAGACAGCAGCCATTTCCACACTAGTCTGTTATAATGCTATTATTCCACTTTCAACATCCTATGGAATCCTGGGGTTTGCAGTTTAGGGCGAGGCCCGAGTATTCCATAGGATGTTGAAAGTGGAATAATAGCATTACAACAGTCTAGTGTGGAAACGGCCAGCGTTCAAGGCATTAAAAACAAATTAAATATAGAACCATTAAAATTAACATCATCGTCAATAAACACCCAAACCATTACGAAGGCCAGATTGCCTTCATGCTTTTCCTAAAGGCAGCAAAAATGGGAACCAATTCCACCTCTGAGGAGAGCAATGCATTCCACAATCCGGGAACAACGCAGAGAAGGAAGCATACATTTTGCCATTTGGGAAGAGGAGTACTTTCAGTAATCTGAGAGCAATCCCATCAAACGGGGTGCCACAGATGATGTGCTTCTGAAGAGGATCCTTCTTGATTGAAAGATGTTAATATCCAACAGGCTAGGCTCAGAATGGGATAAGTGGTTCCTTTGACACAAAAGACAAATGAATGGGTCCTAGAGCAAATCAAGCCTAAATCTCTTCTTGGAAACCAGGATAACTAAAGTAAACTGAGGCAGTGGTGGAGCTTGGAGTGTGTAGGGGGGCTACGGTGCGTGATGGTGTAGCCGCTGTGCGTGGGGGCATGGCCAGGGTGCGCGGGGGCATGGCTACGAGTCGGGATGCCCCAAAAACATTGCCGCCCCGGGCGAATCACCCCCATCGCACCCCTCGTTCCTACATGAGTCTGTTGTACTTGGCCATGGCCATTTCCACACTAGAGTGTTATAGCGCTGTGATTCCACTTTCAACATCCCATAGAATCCTGGGGTCTGCAGTTTCGGGAGGGGCCTCCCAAAACTGCAAACCCCAGGATTCCATAGGATGTTGAAAGTGGAATCATAACGCTATAATACTCTAGTGCAGAAATGGCCCATGTACGAGAAGACATGACTCACTAGAAAAGACAATAATGCTTAGTAAGGTAGAAGACAATAGGAAAAGAGGAAGGCTGCACTGGGATCGATGGCCTCAATCAAGGAAGACATGTCCCTGAATCTGCAAGAACTGAGCAGGGTGGTTAAGGACAGGGTGACTCTCGTCTATGGGGTCTGTCATCTATGGGGTCATCATAAGTCCAAGTCGACTTAACGTCAGGTAACAACAACAAAGACATACCCTTGTAATCATCATAATCTTCTGGGGGTGATTCAGTGCTGAATGGCCTGTACTGAACAGGCAGTGGAGAAGATCCTTTCATGTTCTGTGAGAAGGGTATGGGAATCCTAACTTTACATTCAAAGGGCCACATGTTCAGGCCACACATGGGCCTGGGGACGCTCTGAATGTAAAGTCAGGATTCTCCACACCAGTGGTTCTCAACCTGTGGGTCCCCAGATGTTCGTGGACTTCGGCTCCCAGAAGCCCTGAGCATTGACCATAGTGGCTGGGGCTTCTGGGAGCTGAAGTCCACAAACATCTGGGGACCCACAGGTTGAGAACCACTGCTCTACACCATAGTATTTCCGACCGCTATGGACTGGTGTGAAAGCTGGATAGTGAAGAGAGCTGGCAGGAAGAAAAGATGGAACAAGCCTGTTTTCTGCTGCTCCAGAAACTAGGACACGGAGCAATGGATTCAAACTACAGGAAAAGAGATTTCACCTAAACATCAGGAAGAACTTCCTGACAGTCAGAGCCATTTGAAAGTGGAATATGCTGCCTGGGAGTGTGGTGGAGTCACCTTCTTTGAAGGTTTTTAAGCAGAGGCTGGATGGCCATTTGCTGGGGGTGCTTTGAGCATTTGTTCCTGCATGGCAGGGCGTTGCTCGATGGCCATTGTGGTCTCTTCCAATTCGATGATTCTATGATTCTATAAAAACTTTTCAGAAAAGCAGAGATGGAGGACAATTCTGCCAATACCACAGGCTGCTAAAAAGACAAATGAATGTGCCTTAGACCAAATCAGGTCTGAATTTTCACTAGAAGCTGACTAAACTGAGGTTGTTGTATACTGGGCATATCATGAGATGGCACGACTCATTGGAAAAGATGATGATGCTGTGGAAAGTGGGAGGTGGTAGGAAGAAATGAAGATTGCATTCCAGATGGACAGACTTATCAAGAAAGCCACAGCCCTGAATTTCCAGGAGGGCTGTTGATAACTGGGGCTCTTAGATGCCTCTCTTTCACAGGATTACTATTATATCGAAGCTCACTCGATGGCAATTAACAACAAAAATTTGGGGGCAGAGGGCCATTTCCACACTACACTCTTATAGCGTGATGATTCCACTTTCAACATCCTATGGAATCCTGGGGTTTGCAGTTTCAGGAGGGGCCCTCCCGAAACTGCAAACCCCAGGATTCCATAGGAAGTTGAAAGTGGAATCATCGCGCTATAAGAGTGTAGTGTGGAAATGGCCTAGATAATGTCCAAGATCCGTGGGAGGGAAATGGCCCAACGTGGCCACTTATGTCCCCTGGAGGTTTCTGGTAATGGAAAAGTCCACCTGGAGGAATCTGGAAGATGGAAGCAGCAGGCTCACCAACCCCTGGAAGTGAACTGACCTTGCTCTGAGGTATGTCACCTAGAGAACCAGAGTCATGGTGTGATACGGAAGTGCTATAAATCAGCAAAGATGATTCCAGACAGCCTTGAGCCCATCTCCAAACTGGATGGCTCCCTCTTCGGTTGGGACAAGAAGAGTACTCAAGATAGCTCAGCCTTCCAAAGGGGCCAGATGAATAAATAATCCTCCATATAAATCTATTACATTTTGATATTCTTCCTAATCGAAGCATGGAAGAGGAAGGTTGCAAGGTGAGAGGGCAACTTTAGCTCAAGCCAGAATTATAAAGCTTTCAGCCTCTCTTAGACCCAGAGTTCTTTGTTCTGCCTCTGTCTGTTTTGCAGATAATACATGTGTGAATGCTGGGTAGACAAAAGGAAACTTTCCCAAGAGATAATAAATCTTAGCATACATTGGGACAAAAAAGAGCTGTGGCAGAACACATAACCAGTTAAGCAGGAAATCTTATAAACTCCTGCAACTAATAAATATAAATCCTTCTAAACTTTAACCAAGGAGTCACACTCTACCATTACACTCTGCTCAAATAGAAAAGAACTGAACGACCTGGAAATCAAATTTAGGGAGAAGGTTGACTCACACAGCATGTTGTCCCATTTTTTAGAAGATCAGAAGGCACTGTCGGGCCTCTCGGGTCTCAGAACTGGAGGCTCTGGCAGCAGAATCTAAACACGCTATTATCTGCATTACAATAACAGCTTGCTAGGGACTTGAACCACAGTTATTCATCATTTGAGGAATGGATTTCAAGCATGTATGAATTTCATAGATATAATGGCCATTTCCACACTAGACTGTTATAGCGCTATTATTCCACTTTTGACATCCTATGGAATCCTGGGGTTTGCAGTCTAGGGAGGAGCCCTGCTGATCCATATTAGACAGACAAACAGAAACTACCATTAAGTAGAATTTGGAATTTTTCTTTTCTACTACAACTTTCCAACAGCATAGCCACTGGTCATTCTGGCTGGAAGACTCCAGGAGCTGTGGTCCAAAAATCAACCCTCCCAGGCTCTGCCAGTGAGTTCTTATAGACTTTCTTACTCCAGTTTGGCTTGTTTGTTTCCAGCCTGCTCAGCTTCTGTAGCCCTTGTTACCAAAACTGACACTCTAAAAATGTGGGGTCCCTCCTTGAAGTGGTGGATCTTTTATTTGCATCGTGGGAGAGGATCCCCATCTCTTCAGCCTCTCCAGCAGGGAAAGTGGAACTTGTATCAGGTGATTTGGCTGGACAGCCCTCCTGCTTTCTATCTCCACCCTCACACGGCACTTCCTTTTGAGATTCAGATGGCACGTAACAATCTGGAGTTCCATTCTCTCCCACCGCTTCATGGACCTTGAACTTCTTATTCTTATTTGCTATTAGATTGACTTTGACTTAGGATGACACTATGAATAAGAAACCTCAAGAGTCCTGCTCAGGTTTTGCAAATTCACTGTAGCCATGGCTTCCTTGACTGAATCAATGTACCAATAATGCTATCTTCCTTTTCTTTCTACTGCCTTCAAATTTACCTAGCATCACTGCTTTTTCCAGTGTGTCACATTGTCTCACGACAAGGTACAACAGCCTCTGTTTAGTCACCTTGCTTCTAGAAGTAGTCCAGGCCTGATTTGCTCTTGGACCCATTCACAGTCCACTGTATCTCTAGGACTCTTCTCCATCACCACATTTCAAATCTCTTAAATTTCCACTCAATCTCACCTTTGCCAGTGCAAAGTAATATGTTCAGGCATTGCAATGGGCTGGGATTACTAAACAGAAACCAATCTAACATTACCTCAACCTTAATGAAGGCATTGTGTTGTTGTTCTTACTACTACTACTACTTTTTGGTAGATCACCTTTTAGTGGAAATCTTCCTATGACAGCATGGAAAATCAGAACAGATAAAAAGCAATAAACCTATCAACGATAAAATAATCCAAACAAGAATAATTGAAAAACTAACTTTATGGGGTAGTGATTTTAGTGTTGGACTCCAATCCTGGAGAACAAGGTTCAATCCTCCTCTCTGTCATGGAAACCCATTGTCACACACTCTCAGCCCCAGAACACGCTATTAGAGGTTCATCTTAGGATCACTGTAAGTTGGAAACAAATTGAAGGCACACAACAACAACAGCACTATGTAGTACAGGGATGGGAACTATGCAACCTGTAGGCAGCATACGGACCCTGAGGGCTTTTTTTTTTAGCCCCCAGCTTTCTCCAGACCCCATAAACGCCACCAGCTGATAATTTTCTGGACTCCAAATGCAAACCATTTCTCTTGGAACCCTCTCAGAACAGCAGATGGTCTTTGAGACTCACTCCAGCCTCCATTCCCCTCCATGAAAGCCAAGATCTTGGAACTTGCAACTTGAAGTGGCTTCTGATTGTGATTTTTGGTCCAAAATGTTGTGGTTCAGCCTGCCATAGGGGCAAAACCTGCCCCCCAAACCTGCTAGAGCTGCCCCCCCATCTTGTAGGGTTGGAGATGATGCTGAGTTCTCAAAGGTGATGCCAACCGAGTGAAAAGTTGGCCTGGTTCTACCACACCAGTAGGGCTTCAAGTACAACCCTAGAGGCAGACTGTGTGTCTCTCTCCTCAAGATTAACCAAGTTTGGAGAGGCTCACCATAACCAGGATGGCCACTAGGTGATGCACTGGCCACACCAACTGAACATGATAAATGAGCTGCAATCTACATCAATGCAGGGACTACTCAGATCAGCGAAATTACAGATCTTCAAGATAAGCAACATCAACAAATTAAAGGAACTAAGTCAAGTTTAAAGAAGAGAGCAGGATCCACTTCAAGATTTGTCATGTTGAGAACTGACAGGTTTTAATTGGAAGAGAGAGGCAGAAGCTGAGGGGACACCACAAAGTAGTCCCTATCCCTTGTGTCCTCCAGCCAAATTGTTCTTACAAGCAGACACACAAGCAAGATCTCTGATGTTGTCCCAGGATCTGGGCAGGTTGTGCTTCTCTGTCTTTGGTCCTCCAAATGTTTGGAGTTCAGTTGCCAGAATTCCTTACCAGTGGCCATGCTGGCTTGGGCTTCTAGGAAACCCCAAACCTCTAACAGACCAAAGGCTGCGAATCACTGCTTCAAGTTATCTGGACCTAAAGTATTTACAGGACAATGGTATAACTTTAAACTGGGCTCAGAAACAACCTGGCAAGTAGTGCAACAGAAGTTTCAAAACAAGTACCACATAAGTTGTTGTGGGTTTTCTGATCCTCTGAAGATCCTCTCAGATCCTTTGAAGATGCCAGCCACAGATGCAGGCGAAACATCAGGAGAAAATACTTATAGAACACGGCCTCAAAGCCCAGAAAACCCACAACAACCTATGGATTCCAGCCATGAAAGCCTTCAACTAAGCACCACGTAAGTACATAGGACGAATGCAAAGACATAACGGCAGATGTGGCAAAGACAGCATGCATCCATCATGATCAGCAAATGTGTTCTGCCTCCCTGGCCTTCTCCATGGAGTGGGAAGTCTACATTACAAAATAAAAGGTGCCACGACCAAAACGGGGCTGATGGTGAGGAGGCAGAGTCAAGCGAAGACAGCTCTGTAGGTGGCACAGGTGAATTGTGGGGTGTGGTTGGGGATGGATGCCTTTGTCTCCCAGGGCCTTCAGACAAAAGCTGGTATTGAGCAACTGTCAGAATCTCTGACAACTTAATTGGAAAGCAGAGAACAAATGGGGACAGAAGAACTGCAGAACACTGAGTCAGCATGGAACTGTATGGGGAGAGGAGGGGTTGTACCGTACAGAAAGGCACATGCTTTGTATGCACAAAGCCTCATGTCCAATTAGTGGGCAGCAGAGATGCTAAAAGTATGGCTGGAAAAACTCTCCTCCTCCTCCTCTCCTCCTCCTCCTCCTCCTCCTCTTCAACCACTGCTCTCACAACCACCATGGCCGCTGGGAGCTGTAGCGCACAAAGCAACTTTTCTAAACTCTGGTTCTGATATTAACTGTCTTGCGGGGCAGGAGAAAGTGCAACTGCTTGTGAAATGTGAGCCTAGCACAGTACATGAACAAGATTCTGACAAGAGAGTTGCTTTTGACTAAAACTCCCCGAATCCTCCAGCCAGCACGGCCACTGCTATACCGACTGGGATAGACTGGGAGCTGCATTTAAAAAAAAAGGGACTTTACAAAGTTCTGGTCAAACTAGACAATATCCTTTGCAAATTGGGAGAGTAATTAATGACAGAGACAGAAGGTATCCTTGAGCACATCTAGTCCAGCCCGATGCTCAGTGTGGATCTACAAGTCAGAATGCAACCAGAGAGATTTGCTTTCTGAAGCAAAGTTGCAAGCAAAGGTTTCCCTTGCTGATCTGAGTGAGAAGTGATGGAAAAGCAGCCAACACCATTATTTAGGATTCCTAGAGCCCTAATAGCCAGATGGTTGGGAGAACTTTGAGGTCCTAATTCCAGATAGAATCATAGAATCATAGAAATGTACAGTTGGAAGAGACCACACGGGCCATCCAGTCCAACCCCCTGCCATGCAGGAACACCCTCAAAGCACTCCCGACAGATGGCCATCCAGCCTCTGCTTAAAAACCTCCAAGGAAGGAGATTCCACTACATTCCGAGGCAGCATATTCCACTGCCGGGCAGCCCTAACTGTCAGAAAGTTCTTCCTGAGGTTCAGGTGGAATCTCCTTTCCTGCAGCTTGAATCCATTGCTCCTTGTCCTGGTCTCTGGAGCAGCAGAAAACAAGCCCTCTCCGTCCTCTACATGGCATCCCTTCAAATATTTAAACACAGCTATCATGTCCCCTCTTAACCTTCTCTTCTGCAGACTAAACATTCCCAGCTCTCTAAGTCTATCCTCATAGGGCATGTCTTCCAGGCCTCTCACCATTTTGGTCGCCCTTCTCTGGACTTGCTCCAGCTTGACCATGTCCTTCTTGAATTGGGGTGCCCAGAACTGGACACAGTATTCAAGATGAGGTCTAACCAAAGCAGAATAGAGTGGTACCAGTACCTCCCTCGATCTAGACACCATACTCCTGTTGACGCAGCCGAGAATTGCATTGGCTTTCTTGGCTGCCTCATCACACTGCTGACTCATGTTCAGCTTGTGGTCTATGAAGACTCCTAGATCCCTTTCACACGTACTGCTATCCAGCCACGTGTCCCCCATCCTATATTTCTGTATTCCATTTTTTCTACCTAAGTGTAGGACCTTGCACTTCTCTCTGTTGAATTTCATTTTGTTAGCCTTGGCCCAGCTCTCCAATCTATCCAGGTCATTTTGAATTTTGATCCTGTCCTCTGGCGTATTAGCAACCCCTCCCAATTTGGTGTCATCTGCGAATTTGATGAGCATGCCCTCTATTCCTTCATCCAAGTCGTTGATAAAAATATTGAACAGCACTGGGCCCAGGACAGAACCCTGTGGCACCCCGCTAGTCACTTCTCTCCAGGATGAGAAGCAGCCATTCGTGATCACTCTTTGGGTTCGGTCGGTCAACCAATTACAGATCCAACTAACAGTAGCCCTGTCCAGCCCGCATTTTACTAGTTTCTTTGCAAGAATGTCACGGGGAACTTTGTCAAAGGCCTTACTGAAATCGAGGTATGCTACATCCACAGCATTCCCTTCATCTATCAAGCTAGTAACTCTATCATAAAAAGAGATAAGATTAGTCTGGCATGACTTATTTTTGAGAAATCCATGTTGACTTCTCGTGATTATTGCCTTGCTTTCTAAGTGATTAGAAACTGACTGCTTAACGATCTGCTCCAGGATCTTTCCCGGTACTGATGTCAGGCTGACTGGGCAATAATTATTTGGGTCCTCTTTTTTTCTGGAAATCATCTCAAGGATTGCATCTGAGCCATGGGTGTAGCTCCAGATGCATTTAAGATGATGTTAAGGACAGAGTAGGTGAGGCCAGAGATGGCAGGGCCAGATGAGGTTCTTACCACTTTTGGATGTTTTCCCATCACACATAAAAAGCACAGCTCAGTTTTTTTTGCATGTGTGAAGTAAGTCCAGTCCAACAGCCTTCAGATGCATAAACACCAAATTCCAGGTATGTCTAGCCATGGACATGTACACCTGAAAGCTGTCCGACTGGACTTATGGAGAGAACCAGCATGTGTAGTGGTCTGAGCGTTGGACTATGACTCTGCAGACCAGGGTTCGATTCCCCACTTAGCCATGGAAACCCACTGGGCGACCTTAGGGAAGTCATACTCTCTCAGTCTCAGATGAACCTCTGAACAAATCTCAACAAGAAAACCCCACGACATAGGGTTGCCATAAGTCAGAATCAACTTGAACGCACGCGACAACTACACTAGTCAAGAACAAGCCCCAGTGCAACAGCTTTCAGGCACACAAAGCAAAGCTCAATTTTAGAGATTCTGCACAGGTCTAAGTCCCAGAGCAACGGATTGCAGGCATGCAAAGCACAGCTCTCAGTTCAATGTGGGGTGTTTAAGAGTAGGGATTTTTTTTAATTCAAACGACTTTAAATACCCTCATTTTTTCTGATCAAAGATAACAGTAGAAGTTTGCACGTTGCACGAGAGCATCTTTAGCTAAAAAGTTTTTTTCCATCCCTGCCTTGAACTCTAAACCTTTGCACACGCCAACTTCAGATAATCCTAGCATCTGTTGGCTTTTTTTTTAAAGTAATATAAAAAATACATTATGGCATTTGTTAGTAGCAGTTGCTATGGAATTATTTATACATTGCTTTTTTTAAATAAAAAAACCCACCGTTTAAAATACAAAAATTGCCCCAAATGGCTCAAAATTAAGCGATATGATGTAAAAAAGCAATGAGAGAAAGTAATAAAGAAATGTTACTTGTCGCCCAAAAATAACACCTGTGAAGTAGAGATGGATAAAGCATGCCCTTGGGCCTCAGTGGTCCTACTTTGGTGGCCTCTGAAACTTTCCCTAACTCTGCCCCAGCCTTCCCAACCTCTCAATTTTTTTTTTTTAAAAATCAGCATAATTTCTGGGCAATTTTTGCCCCCAAACCACACAGAAAAAACTCCCTAAATATATGGAAACATGCAAAAATACCCACCCCATAAACAAGCACCCCAGAATTCCATACTATCCTCAAATATCTCTGCTGTCCTCTGAAGTCCCTCTCAAAATGGCAGCTGGAAATGGTGACAGGAAGTGATGGGATCCTATCTCCTATCACCATTTTGGGAGGTATTGCAGAGGAAAACTGAATTATTTGGACTTGCTGGGTGGGGTGGCCTATAGGGAAGGAATTGGCCCCTGGCTCTCAAGAAGTTACCCACTCTGCCCTAGAGGTAACATTATAACTTCAGCATCCGTGTTCAACACGTTACTCTGAAAAAATACATAAAAGGGGGATGCATGAATAAAATTGGAAAACCAGCCAAAGAGTGAGGCCATTTCTGCACTAACCTGTTATAGTGCTGTTATTCCACTTTCAACATCCTATGCAATCCTGGGGTTTACAGTTTCGGCAGGAGCATTTGAAGTGGAATAATAGCACTATAATGGGCTAGTGTGGAAATGGCCTGAGTGACACTGAACCCAGGGTGAAGATCTCAGCCTCTAACAGTCTTGACCTGGAGCCTGATGAATGTCAGATAGGAATTCCACACACTCCCAACATCTCACAGATGAAAAACTGGCCAAGCTACAGCACAATGTGGTCAAGTGTGGGTTGGCCAGGTAACAAGCAGGCCAATCTTACTGATGAAGAAGAACCTACAAAACTACCATTTTCAGCAGAAAAATGCTGGGATTGATACGCTGACTTTAAAAAGGGCAGGACATAGCCCCCTCTCTATTTTGTTGAGTTAAATTAATCTAGTGTCAGCCAAAAATGACCCCCAGCCCTTGGGTAAATACAACCTGTAAGTTTTCCCCATCTGGCCTGCCAGTTTCTCCTCCAAGCCCAGGCAAAAATTCTTGTCTTCAATCAGCAGTTGATCACAGATAGAGAAGCTTTAGCTGATCTTTGTGGATCAACTGAAGAAGGGTACAGAGCAGCGTGTGCGCACATCTGTGCTTGTGTGTGCACGCGTGCGAACAGCATTGGTACAAAAGTAGTAGCTGCACATTATGATAGTGAATGTTTATTTGCTACAGTTGTACACATGTGTTTAACCAGCAGGTTCTAAGGACATCAGTGATTAATTTGGGCTGTCCCTACCAAACCAGGACAGTCAGAAGGTATGGGATTCAACCTTTGTGCCAGCATCCAGCTCTGGCCAAAGGAGGAAACTGCAAACTAAACTGATAGCAGCAGCAGGGTGTCTGGATAGAGTGGCTCGTGTGATCCCCCCGTAAAATTTCCCAGGTTGCGTTTGCAATGTGACAATAGAAGATCTGATCTCACTGAATCCAAACCAGAGCAGATCATGGATTCCTTTTTCACAGATGCAGGTACACACAGTGATGTTTTCTGCCGGTGTACAGAAATCCCCCAGCAGACCTGTCAGCTGCTCACCTGGACAAGTGCACCCGTTTCTCTGTGAACTGGCCACGGCCGTGAACGGGGTCTTCGTGCGGCTCATTCTTCACCACTTCCACGCCTTCACCTTTGTCACTCTCTTGGTGGCTGTGCTTGCTGATGGTGTACAGCTGCCCAACTCGGTACTGTTAAAGAAATAAAAGGAGCATTGCCTTGAAATACAATGAGGAATTTGCCTTGAAATGCGGGGACTCAAAGATGAGAGAAGAATAGCAGGAAAAGTCTCTCCCATTGCTCCATCTGTTGTTCCGTCACTCATGCAAACTCTGACTTCTGCCTTTGTTACAAGGATCGAGCCAGACGTCAACATTTCACATCACACACAAAAAAGCCTTGTGTCTCACCTTCACTTTCATCACCTTGTATTCCAGGGGAGGGCAGACTCACCGCTTGACAGTTTTACTTAAAAAAAAAAAGTTTCAAGATCCTCCAACTGGAAGTAAATGCAAACTGGTGACACTTGGGCATGTGGACACCAAAGCTATGGAAGCCAACTCTGAAGGGTGATTAATAGAGCTTGGAAATGTTACTTTTTAGACTAGAATTCCTAGAATTCCCAAGACAACATGGCATGGCTGGCAGGGGGATTCTGGGAACGTTACTCCAGAATAATTTTTTCTGCACTCTAATTATTAGTTAATTTACAGTTACAAGCCCCCACAAGTACTCCATTAGTGTTGCAATTGCTATTTTTAAAATTAACTGTTTTCTCATAACTGAAAATTAATAGAATAGGTTTTTCTGCTTAAAAACTCATCCCAGAATGCTACAAGCATCCAACTTGTGTCATGAAACACACCTATGTATAAGGCAACACACCCCTGTACCTGTAACTGCAATTACTCTGTACCCTATAACCAGTTCCAGTAATGCCACAGAAGGGGCAAAGTTATCCCTCTTAATTATTCCTTAGCTATTGGAAAATGGAACAAATTGAATAATTCGTCATTTGTAACCAGCTGTATCAAACCTCTGACCCTATGAATGGAGGGAAAGCATGCCTCAACCCAAGAATATGTGGTCAGAACCAGGTCAAAGACCCACAAGGGGTTTCCATACAAAAATCCACTCCTAGTCACTGCCATCCCCAGCGTCCCCTTTCAGTAATCTAAGAAAGGATGGAGGAAGAAGCATTTTAATTGTTGCTATTCTTAGATAATTGGGAATCAGGAATGCTTGCCAATCAATTGAAACCGAAAAAGAAATATACCAGCACGTCTCAATCATCCTTCTGTTCATCCCTTCTGTATACTAAGAACAAACTCAGAGTATATCTACTCTACAAAGCTAGTATAATTTAATTCTTGCTTAGCTATAATGTCTCCATCTTACTGAATTCTGGGATTTGCCGTTTGGCAAGGGAATTAAAACTGCTAGACAGCACTAGTCCATTCCCATAAACTATAGCTCTCTAGCACAGAATTCTAAACATTTCACAAAACTACAAATCCCAGGATTCCATGGCATGGAGGCATGGCAGCTAAAGAGGCATCAAACAATAATAATAGTAGTGCAAATAAACTCTCATTTCCTGACTGACGATTCTTATGAAGCCAAAATTAAACGATTCATCCATAAAAAGGGAGACTGGCTTAGTGGCCACAGCGTGCTGACGAATGCTTGGGAGGGGGAGGTAGGAAAGCTTGGTGAGAAATAGGAATGGAACAGAAGGACCTGGAAGGGACTAGGGTAGGCTGACTACAAGCCAGAGCAGGAGTTCTTGATGCTGCAACTTTTTGTGGCAGATCCCACTTGTTCATTCTGAATGTTAACCATACCAGAGGCCCTGAGGTGGGAGAAAGCATGAACTATCTCCATCTCTATTAGGTGGATACCAAGCTATGTTAACAGAGCTGTTAAAATTACTGAGCTGATATACAAGTGCTTTGGACCTTCCATGCACATTCTAGATTAAGCCCTGCTGAACTCAACATCACTTACCTCATGGAAGTACAGGATATGTATAGAATCATAGAATCCTAGAGTTGGAAGAGACCCCAGGGGCCATCGAGTCCAACCCCATTCTGTCATGCGGGAACACCCATCAAAGCATTCCCAACAGACAGCCATCCAGCCTCTGCTTAAAAACCTCCAAAGAAGGAGACTCCACCACACCCCATTGAGGCAGCAGATTCCACTGCTGGACAGCTCTGACCGTCAGGAAGTTCTTCCTGAGGCGGAAGCTTGAATCCATTGCTCCTCTGGAGTGATAGAAAACAAGCCTGCTCCCTCCTCAACATGACATCCCTTCAAATATTTAAACATGGCTATCACGTCCCCTCTTAACCTTCTCTTCTGCAGACTAAAAATACCCAGCTCCCTAAGGCGTTCTTCATAGGGCATGGCTTCCAGATCCTATAGGATTGTGCTAATTGTTGTTGCTGATGTGTGCCTTTAAGTTGTTTCTGCCTGAAACTTGAGGCGAACCTACGGGGTTTTCTGGAGCAGACAGAAGTGCCCAAGGGCACCCAGTGAGCTTCCATGGGGAATCAAACCCTGGTCTCCAGAGTCATAGCCCAGTGTTCAAACTACTACACCACAATGGCTCCCCGTGCTAATTAGGATGTGCTGATTCTGATTATTACTGCAATGCTTTTTGTCTAAATCCAATTGCGAATTCCCAAGTGCAGTAGACCCATTGAATCAGTGGGATTTACTTAAGCGTGGACTTGGCATTTATGAACTAATTCAATGGTCTTCTCTAGTTGGAACTAATCACTGGATATAAGCCTTCTTTGTCAAAAAATGTAGGGAAATCTACTCCCTAAAACAGTATTTTCACGAGATCACCCACCACCCATTTGTCCTCTAAAACTGCTTTCATCCAAACCAGACAAATGTTCTGATCTATTTTTATGCACCACCGAGGCAGTTCCAACTCCTCACCCCACTCCAACTCAGGGAGAAGGTAGAAATCTGGAGTTTTACCACAAGAACAAAACATGCAGGAATAGATGATAGTAAGTAGCTAACAACCACCCACTCCTATCATCTGGCAGTCCTTGTAACTCACAAATCCTCACTTGATCCAAAAAGCGTACAGGGAAAAAGTTAAGGCGTGTCTCTATATGCGCCGGGCTATGCTCTCATCTGCTGCCTCTTTCCCACAGCAGAATGGCATCACAGGGAGGCGGCCAGAGAGAACAGGGCATTTACTTTTCATGAACGCAGAGGACACATTCATCTGTACAAACATATACCCCTCCAACTTGAAAGGCATCATTTGTCCTCTGCAATGTGTCCAGAGCAGTGTGACCAGGTTGGTGAAGGGCCTGGAAACCCTACGAGGAACAGCTTTCGGAGCTGGCTTACGTTTAGCTTAGAGGGTCAAAGGGCTGGAAGGGCCACCCAGTCCAATCTGCTGCCATGTAGGAACATAAAACTAAAGCACTCGTAGAAGATGCAGCCCAACCTTTGAAGAAGGAATACCTGCCAACCTCTGAAGAAATCTATTCCATTTTTGGACAGCTCTTATAATCAGCAAGTTCTCTCTAAAGTGTAGGTGGAATCTTTTTTCCTGTACAGTGGCCCCCTCCACTTTCATGTGTGTTTGGGACACAGAACTCTCACAGAAGTGGAAAAACTGCAAATAACCC
The DNA here is from genome assembly GCA_948472985.1 of Iguana delicatissima. Lineage (NCBI taxonomy): Eukaryota > Metazoa > Chordata > Lepidosauria > Squamata > Iguanidae > Iguana > Iguana delicatissima. The sequence continues at coordinate 792,933 of CAOKZL010000074.1, read as the reverse complement.
TCCCATTCCCTTTGGGGCTCCCCCCCACCAATTCCCTGGCCTTTTGTGTGCTGCAGCCAGAGAGAAGGGAATGGGAGGGTGGAGCACCAGAAGGGAGAAGGAAAGAGCGCACGTGTCTCTCCCGCTTCAGAGGTGTATCTAGGGTGGGGCAAGCAGGACACATACGCTGGGCGCCAATGCCATAGGATGCAAAAAAGCAGTGCCAGAAGAGGAAGCGGCCCCGGAAGTAGGCGGCGCAACTTCCACGCTTGCCTTAGGTGCTGTTTATGTTGGATACGCCTCTGCCCCCATTCCTTTGTCCACGGACTTGCCTTCCTTCATTGTGGCCAGCAAAATGCAAGGGAACGGGAGGAAGAGAATGGGAAGAAGGCATGCACGGACATCACGAATAATCAAATGTGCAAAGGTCAAACCCACAAATATGGAGGGAGGACTGTAACTGGCATCTATTGGTTCCTGTTCCAATGTCTGGAGCAGCAGAAAACAAACTTACTTCATTTTTCACAGTATGTGTGAAAGGGGTCTAGGAGTCTTGGTAGATCACAAGCTGAACATGAGTCAGCAGTTTGATGCAGCAGCCAAGAAAGCCAACGTGATTCTTGGTTGCATCAATAGGAGAATGGTGTCTAGATTGAGGGAGGTAATCGTACCACTCTATTCTGCATTGGTTAGACCTCATCTGGAACACTGTGTCCGGTTCTGGGCACCTCAATTCAAGAAGGAGATTGACAAGCTGGAGTGTGTCCAGAGGAGGGCAACCAAGGAATAGAGGAAGGAATAGAGGGCATGCTCATCAAATTTGCAGGTGACACCAAATTGGGACGGGTTGCTAAGACGCCAGAGGACAGGATCAAAATTCAAAATGACCTGGATAGATTGGAGAGCTGGGCCAAGGCTAACAAAATGAAATTCAACAGAGAGAAGTGCAAGGTCCTACACTTAGGTAGAAAAAATGGAATACAGAAATATAGGATGGGGGACACGTGACTGGATAGATCTAGGAGTCTTCATAGACCACAAGCTGAACATGAGTCAGCAATGTGATGCGGCAGCCAAGAAAGCCAATGCAATTCTCGACTGCATCAACATGAGTATGGTGTCTAGATCGAGGGAGGTACTGGTACCACTCTACTCTGTTTTGGTTAGACCTCATCTTGAATACTGTGTCCAGTTCTGGGCACCCCAATTCAAGAAGGACATGGTCAAGCTGGAGCAAGTCCAGAGAAGGGCGACCAAAATGGTGAGAGGCCTGGAAGACATGCCCTATGAGGATAGACTTAGAGAGCTGGGAATGTTTAGTCTGCAGAAGAGAAGATTAAGAGGGGACATGACAGCCATGTTTAAATATTTGAAGGGATGCCATGTAGAGGAAGGAGAGGGCTTGTTTTCTGCTGCTCCAGAGACCAGGACAAGGAGCAATGGATTCAAGCTGCAGGAAAGGAGATTCCACCTGAGCCTCAGGGAGAACTTCCTGACGGTCAGGGCTGTCCAGCAGTGGAATGTGCTGCCTCAATGGAGTGTAGTGGAGTCTCCTTCCTTGGAGGTTTTTAAGCAGAGGCTAGATGGCCATCTGTCGGGAATGCTTTGAGGGTGTTCCTGCATAGCAGGGGGTTGGACTGGATGGCCCGTGTGGTCTCTTCCAACTCTACATTTCTATGATTCTATGAAAATGGCGAAGGGTCTGGAAGCCATGCCCTATGAGGAGCAGCTGAGGGAGCTAGGGATGTTTAGTCTGCAGAAGAGAAGGTTAAGAGGGGACATGACAGCCATGTTTAAATATTTGAAGGGATGTTATGTCGAGGAGGGAGTGGGCTTGTTTTCTGCTGCTCCAGAGACTAGGACAAGGGGCAATGGATTCAAGCTGCAGGAAAGAGATTCTGCTTAAATCTCAGGAAGAACTTCCTGATGGTCAGAGCTATCCAGCAGTGGAATATGCTGTCTGGGAGTATGGTGGAGTCTCCTTCTTTGTAGGTTTTTAAGCAGAGGCTGGATGGCCATCTGTTGGGAGTGCTTTGATGGGTGATCCTGCATGGCAAGGGGTTGGACTGGATGGCCCCTGGGGTCTCTTCCAACTCTAGGATTCTATGATTCCACATAACATTGTTTTAAATATTTAAAGATGGCTATCATATCATCTGCCAGTCTTCTGAGCTGTTTGACAGCGGAACAGACTGTCTAGACTCGGTGGCCCTTCCAGCCCCTTCCTGCTCTGTGATTCTGGCATAGCCGCACTGTTCAAATTGCCTGAATTTACTTAATTGTGTAAATTGCGTTTCCACACATGGTACATTGTACAGTGAGCTGTCTTAATGAGAAGGATGAGTGAGGACCCACAAAGAAACTGCAGGACTGGTGAGGCGATGGGGAAGAGGTAAAAAAAAGGCAGTGGGAAGAATGGCATGCAAACATCCCTGTTAAGGTTTTTTTGTAGACCGTCCCCTGATATCAGCTCAGCACAGACAAAAATATATATATAAATTGGGTTTTCCTGATCTTGCATGGCTCCAGAAAGTGTGGTTTTTGGATTTAAGAGGCTGCCTTCTCAACAAACCAGAAGTTCCCTACCCTGAAAAACAGATGTGGCCCTTGTTTCACTCCCAGTTTTGGTTTTAATTTTTTTTCCACCTAAAATTTTGATATTGCTGTTGATTTCAATATCAATTGAATTCAATCAACAATTGAATCAACACATCAATCAACCAAAATCAACAACTGGATGGCAACAGGTTCCTTACACCTGAATTAGGAGGTCGACTGGGGTTCCCATAAATGCCTTTTTAAAAAATGACCAGAGACAGCGATAGGGTAAAAACATGGGTTTTAGCAACCAATATGTTAAATAGCAAGGAAATGTATACAGCAATACGTACATCTGCATATAGGAAAACTTCTTTGCACAGAGACTGGCTACAAAAGAACTTTTAAACGAGAATGAGATTTGCTAATGAGGTAAAGGAATGAAGTCACGACAATTTCTCTTAGGCAGTCTAAGCACAATTCAGAAATCTGTGGAGTGTTTTAAGCTATCTATTATCTGTCAGAACAAGAATGCATAAGGGGGGGCCTTGTAAGCAGCAGTTATTAATGTTCTAAGAGAGGAATTCAAGTGAAATACATTTTGCTCAGTTATGGAATGTATGTTTAAATTATTATTTAAATTGCTTCAGAGCTTTTTTAAAAAAAAACACAGTCCTTTCGTTACATAAATATACAAAAGATCTTGAGCAAGAGACTACAATTTGAGCTGCAAAGAACTATCTAATTTGGATGGAGCAGAGGGAAAGCATGGCATTTCTTACAACTAGCTGCCGTATTTTGAGAAATTAAGGATAGCTAAGGATAGCTAAGTGAAAATCAGAGTGATGTAGACTATCTTTAGACTATGAGCCTGGAGACCAGGGTTCAGTTCCCGGCTCAGCCATGGAAATGCACTGGGTGATCTTGGATGAGTCACATACTCTCAGCCCCCCAAACCCATGTGATAGGTTCACCTTGCCATAAGTCAAAAATGACCTGACGAAACTCATCATAAGTTTCTTATGGCCTTTTATGTTTGTGGATATTGGGCTGAATGCTACAGGTAGTCAGTCAAAGTAAGAAAGTGGGGGCACGAGGGAGAATTTGTGGTGCGGAGAAATTTGGCTGCAACCCATCCTTAGTTGGCCAGCAAGTGGCTGGTGGAGGAGAGGGACCAGAGGTGGGTTTTAAAGGACTGTGTGGCCTGACCGGAGCCACCGAGAGGGAAGGTTCCCTCGGAAAAGAAGTGCTTGAGGTCGGGGGGGGGCTGGGGTTAGAGAACCTCCCAAACAAATCAAAGTTAAACCAGCAAATGTGGGGAGCTAACTGTACATCCATCACCACCACCTGGAGTTAAGCTGGAACCGGATTGCTGGAGCTCAGCACACAACTGCCCCTCTGTCGAGCTATCAGAACTCCAGGTGGGAACCGCTCCTTGGACAGCAAAGAAATTTGTCTCCTGATCGGACAGTACAGAGAATCTCTAAAGGACTCAATGCACTCGTCCTACAAAGAGCTTTGTAGTGGCTACAAGCAGATGCCCTTCTCAGAGGGAGGAGAAACGGAGAAGCAAGTTTATTGGCTTTTTTTTAAAAAAAAAAACCTGCCTTGTCCTCAATTAGCTCACAGCCATGGGTATGTGTTTTTTGCTTACACAGACCCCTTCTCTACACTACCTGGAAAAAAAATGTAGATGTGACTCCACCACCATCACCTTTCTCTCCCTGCATGCTTTTTTTAAAAAAAATCTTCAAACTGATGAGGAATCCTGTGAGCTTCAAAAGCTAGCATGATGTATTTTGCACCTTTTGGTAAAGATATCACCGCATGACGGTCTTTGGAGTTTGTTGTGTGATGAACATACCTACCCCTTGAAAGAAGTCTTGTGACTCAGCCCTTTCAAGCTGGCTACTGGCTTTCCCAAACTAGCTCAGCATGGAACTTTGCAAGTATCTTTACCCAGCTGTAGACAGAGGCCATTTCCGCACTCAACTATTATAGTGCTATTATTCCACTTTCAACATCCTATGGAATCCTAGGGTTTGTAGTTTAGGAAGGGGCCTTTGAGGAGACTGCAAACCCCAGGATTCCACAGGAAGTTCAAAGTGGAATAATAGCACTATAACAGTCTAGTGCGGAAATGGCCAGAGTCAGGGGATCCTGTTTCATTGGTTCTGACCCAACTCACACCGCTTGGTTTCTAGTCCCTGCTTGATGGCTACCTGGAATTCAGCTCCAACAACCGCATAATGCTCAGTGATTTTTTTTAAAAAATGTTGAGTTACACATTTATTTCTTGTGTACTCCTAGAAAATGGAAAGCCATCCAGCCATAGCTGCTTGATGTTTGCATGTGTGAGCTTGGGTAACTATGGAAAAAAAAAGATAGGAGGGGGAAATCCTCACCCACTGAATGCAGCTCTCCAGGAGACAGGCTGAATGTGAAAGCTTTTGTCTCTTTTCTTGTTGAAAGTCAATTCTGCATGTTATGCAATCTTTCTTAAAATGTATTTTTATTAACCTACTTCTTGTTTCTTTTGGGCTTTCACTACTGCAGCCAAAGCTTATTTATGAAAGATGTACAACCCTATGAGTTTTAGACTTTCTCCCTGTTTTTATCTTCTTCTTTTCAGATGTGAAGTTGTTTCTTTATTTCTTTTACTATGAACAAACTGAAATAATAGTCTGGTGGGCCAAATGATGAAAATTCATCATATGCTTGTTAGAAAATATGATGTATTTTTCAGCAGTTGTATATATGTGTGTGTATGTGACACAGTTTACTCCGTGCTAGTCAGCTGTGGACACGGAAAATAAGAAAGTACCACCGCAGGTCCAAGAGAAATTCCTGTTTATATAATAAAATACCATCACCAACATTATTATCATCACCAAAAGCAAATGATCCAACTTCACCTCTTTCCGATAGTCCTAGTTGGTACCATACTTAATAAAACTTATGTCCAAATCCATGAAGGCTAGAAGCTTGCTTCAGAAGACTGAAAGTGAAACAGCTCCCTGGCTAAGTAGTCATGCCATTCCAAAAAGAAGTAACAACACCCTGCAAGGTAAATAAGGCAGAGAAAAAGGGAGAGGCTCGTGGTTGACTTTGTGATATGAACCCAGCCTTCCCAATTCTAGTCCCTTCCTACTGCCCTGGTCCTGGAGTCTGTAGCACCTTCCAGAGAGAACTGCACACCCACAATTCTTTCCCGGGGACTCTGTGGGTGAGCTAAATTCTACAGGGGAAGTTTCAGGGGAGCTCAGCTGTTCCTCCTCAGATATAAGCATCACTTTGCAGCGTGGAAAGCAAGGGGAGGCTGTGTTTTGCTGCCTGCCTGAGAGCACTTACAGCAAGGAGAATTGTTTCCACAGGGTAAACATCATCAGCTCCCAGAAAGCAATCAGGTTGGAGCAAATTCTGAATGCTCTAGCTGGGGCTGTTTGCTCAGCCTAACCAAAAGAGAGAGAAAAAGAGGCAGCTGTGTTGAAACGAGCTACTTTTGGCCAGACACAAAAAAAGAAAAGAGGAGCTGAATCACACAACACTGCTCTCCAAGCCTGCACGAGTCCCCAAGCACAAGGACAGCCTTCACTAGTTATATGTTTTCCAGAGGGGATTGGACTACAAATACCATCACAAACACCCCCATCCAACACAAAATATGGCATCCTTCAGCTGTCCCTGAAACTGGTCAGTGGGACACATGCACATAATTGGTGAGCGTTCCGAATTTCCAAAGGCAGAAAGTACTACAAATGAGTATATTTACTAGTTTTATAAAACTTAACAGCGCTATCATGTAGCTCAGCAATATTATCTTCATATTGCCAATGGGGAAGGCAGATGGGGGGAGATATCTTGCCCCAGGCTACCCACTGAGTTCATGGAAATCTGACATCAGTTTGCTACCGGTTTGGGCCTCTATCAGGGTCCCACCCTCCACGAGGAGCAACCAATGATGCCTGCATTGAGCATCTCTTTAAACCAAGTCCATTTCCACACTAGACTGTTATAGCTCTATTATTCCACTTTCAACATCCTATGGAATCCTGGGGTTTGCAGCTTAGGGAGGGGCCTCAAACTACAAACCCCAGGATTCCATAGGATATTGAAAGTGCAATAATAGCAGTATGACAGTCTAGTGTGGAAATGGCCCAGGAGATAGGAACCATCTGCCCGCTGGTCAAACCCACCCCACACAGGCTCCCCATCCAAACTGTGGTGGGTACAACAGGGGTCTCTCCTCAAGCTCCACTACTTTCCCCAATCTCTCCTCCTGCCCCCCTCCCACAGAGACTGGAGAGTCTCTGACCTTCCCAGCTGGGAAGGTGATAGATATATGGGAGAATCCTGCCATCTTCAACCATTGATCCAACATAAGAGTGACTGCTTGATCTAAGACAAGAGCTGGATATACGATTTAAGGATGCATCTGCTCAAAAACCTCGTTTGATCTAGTCTTTTTTTGGGTCAGATAATTTTTTTTTTATTGCAGGGGGCTATTTTCCCAGAGAAGTACTTTCACACACAGGTACTTCTGTGTGAAAGGCCATTGCCCCCACTTGAGGACTGTACCCCATCAGCTACATACACTGCTGGTGGCCCTCAGAGAGGAATTGTTAAGTCAAATAGGAGCGAGAGTCCAGAATCTTTGTCAAAGACTTCACACTGTGCACCAGAGCTTGGGAAAGCGTCATAGCCCTGGATGTTGGCTGGGGGATTCTGAAAACTGGAGTTCGAAACAGGAACTTTTCCATTCTTTCCCCTGCTTCCAAAAAATCAATCTATACTTCCTTGCCAGGGATCAATCTCCATGTAGTTTCTGCATTACTACTGCAGATTGAAGTGTCATCCAACTATCTGTCTAACTGGGAAAAATGTTAAGAAGCAGTAATGGATCACACCTACAAATGGACGTGCTGCAATGGTTTCTGGAGCCAATGGCCATTTCCGCACTAGACTGTTATGGTGCTATTATTCCACTCTCAGCATCCTATGGAATCCTGAGGTTTGCAGTTTAGGGAGGGGCCTCAAAGGCAAACCCCAGGATTCCATAGGATGTTGAAAGTGGAATAATAGCACCATAACAGTCTAGTGCGGAAATGGTGAATAAAACAGAAACTACTCCATAGTATCTCTGCTTTTTAATGATTGTGAGGACTGATGTGTATACATGCATCTCCTCTGGTACTGTGGCTTGCCTGTCCTTGCTCTCAATTCACTTCACTTGCCCTTTTTAATGTCAAGGCACAGACAAATCTGATTACTTATACAGTACAACGATGCCACTCTGTTCCTGCAATTCCTGATTGGCTAGGATTACCCATTTGGCAAATTTACAGCCTGATCAAAAATAATATGACCAAAAGGGCATGGGGAGATGGCTTTTCAAATAAACCATCTACTTTGGAAATATCTACTTTGGAAATATCTTTTCCTTGCTGAAATAGTCAAAACGGGAGACTATTATGTTGTTGTGCCCAGACTGCATGCAAGACATGTGTGTTACCTTAAATTTTTTTTTCAAAAGAGGCCAAAGTTAAAGCTTGTAAAAAAAAAAAAAGGGCAGCAGTGTTCATATGAGTGTTCAGTTTCTCATTAGAAATGGCAGAGATTCAGCTCTCCCTTTTCAAACAAGACAGTGCTGGAAAGAAAAATGTGACTTTCCTCTCAATAAATCATGTGGGGGTGGGGAAGGGAAGAGAATGACTTGACAATGGCTCAGCACCCTCATTATTTTATTGTTCTGCTGAAACCTCTTGTCATCGTGCTAATTGCCGGAGAGATATCATCTGTACTTCTATCGACTTGCCAACGTTCTCAGTATGTTAACCTGAAATTTTTGCTCAGGCAGCGCATAGCTAATCAGCGCATAACTAATCAGCAGCCCCCACACTCCCTTGGTGCAGCCTGAGAGCAAAGCACTGTTAGGACCCACGACTGGCTACCAGTGATGGTATAGTCTGGAAGGGCACCATATTTAATTGGCATCAGATTTAATTGGCAACACATTTTAATTGGCCCTCATATCAAAATCAAACCTGAAGGTGACCAGGAGGCCAAACCAACAGAGGGAAAACTCTGACTGTGAATGGGAGAAAGAAAGGCTGGTCAGCCTAAGACACCCTCCAGGTACGACTGGGCCATTTGCCAGGCAAATAGATGCTGCTCCTGTGGATAATAGGCTTCGGCAGAAGCTGGAATTTCCCAGAGAACGCAATTGTGAGAAGCCCACCAGCACACTGATTGACAGATAGCTGTCCTTTGCGCACCTGGACTCTTTCCTCTTGCTCATAGCGCCCACAACAGACAGCTATTACAACAGTCATCGTGTCTTTGTCAGCCGAACACTGCAAACGTTAGTGGGTTGATGGCCCATCGTCTGTGCTACAACTCTCATTCCACACCTGGAACTGCACAAATCTTCCACCGCCACAGGCTATTTTTTGGGTCCAAATACCCCTGATTCCAGGATGCCCAGTACAGTCTCTCGAAGGTCTACCCATCACTCTGTCCGTCTGGGTCCTGAACGAGAACTGTCCTTAGGTCCTTCCTAAGTCAAGCCACATTTCAGCTCTTCGCTATTCTTTTGGACTGGTAATTATAACCCCAGCCTTCAGCCTCCCTATACATATTTTTCCTCTCTTTTATCCTTCAATCAGCTCTTCTGTGAATGTGTGGCTGTGTATCTTGTGTGCATGCATGAGTGAATTCCTCTCAAAAAAACACATTTTTAGCTTCTTTTTGAGTCTCTGACTGGTTCTTTTCCTGCATGAGCCCATAAACATTGGTAGAAAGGTCTTGCTAAGTTGCTCCCCTCTTGTTAGCATCCTGATTTTCAGCTAATTCATTCCCCACTTTTGCAAGGAGGTATTGACATCAAGGGGTGGTCCTTGTGGCACCTATGTTTTAGGGTAACAGCACTGCCGTGTGTGGTCACAATAAGTGGCATTTGGCAAGATTCCCTTCTACAGATGACCAAGAGATAATAGGAAAGTCATCTTCAAAACATCTGAAGAAGAGCAAGGCTGTTTTCTGCTGCTCCAGTGGATAGGCAATGCACGGCCATCCTGGTATTTATGGACTGCAGTTCCCATCAGCCTTTGCCAGCATAGCTAGGAAGAGATGTTGAGAGTTCTAGTCCGGCAACCAGTTAACCAACTCTGATTTAGAGGAAACATCTGAGGAGGTAGTTTGAGAGCAGAAAGAAGACAACAGACCATTTCAACAGGGACAAGGAAGAGGAGACATAGGAAGAAAAGGGGAAAAAGTGGTGTATCTTATCAATAACTAAGTTCAGCATTGCCTGTATTGATGATCGTACTTAAGGTATGAGGAAAAACTTTGAGTGGTAGCACCTCAAAATTTTAAAGTTTGTTTCACTGTGAGTTCCATGCAAAATGAACCCAAAACTGCAATTCTGCTCTGTTTAGTAGTAAGTCAAAGTTTTCTGATCAGGCCCAAACTTGCATAAAAACCTTTGGGATGTCAACGTAAGTCTAAATAGCAAATGAGGTCAGGATGGTTCATGAAAATGCAACTAACGCAAAGCGATGAAGAAATGAGACAGTTGAAGTAGTTGATAGATTGGTCCACTTACAGCTGTTTTCGTTTTGGTTCCATTAGTTAACACACCATATTTGGTGATCAAACAAATTGATTTATGCAGCATAACAGGAAAGACAGACGCATTTACGCTATGCCTATATTTTATACATCCTCAACAAATGGTTTCATGTGGATGTTTAAAACAGAATCAGAGAGCTGGAAGGGATCCCAAAGACTACCGAGTCCAAGCCCCCACTCAATGCAGGAACTTCAACTAGAGCAGAGATGGAGCGGTCCAGTCTCTTTTTTTTAATGCATCCAGAGAAAGAGAGCTATGAGATTATTAGTTCCTTCACCATACTGCTATTCCTGACAATAGGTTCCTCCTAAGGCTCAGTTGTTCTCCTGTAGCTTAAAAGCATTAGACCTCGCACTGCCGTCCAGGGCAGCAAAGAACAAACCTGCACCCTCCTCTCTGTGACAGTCCTTTAGCTATTTAAAGAATATCTGATGAAATTATTAAATTAAATTTCTAATTCTAATAAAAAGCAGTGATGAAGTAAGGGATGCAAACTTAAGCAATGCCTGGCACTCCTCCTCCCTCATGAATCTTGCTTTTTCTATCCAAAAGAAGAAGGGTAACAAGTCTTTGCTCCTTTTCCTGCAAGGGGGCTGGGTGGGAAATTAGGTTTTCTGTGTCCAGCACTAAAAACATCTCTGCAATGAGAGCATGTCAGAAGAATTCCTCTAGTAACACAACAAAGGTTCCTCTTGGTGAATCCTCGTACTTCCACTCGACACTAGTACAGGGTGAGACACAATATTTGGGAATAAGCAAGTCTGTCTACAATTAATGTGAGTCACTCCATCACAAGCGACAACATCACGTTGCTGGCCCCGCACACTCTCAACACTGCTGCTCTAGTTGCTCAGATGGTATGCCCTAAAATGGCTTTTGAAAAACTAAAGGAAGATCCCAACCCTCCTGACTCTGAAGACAGAGCAGGCAGCATAAAGGAAAACAGTTCCCCTCCACCTCAAAAGTCAGTCTGACCACGCAGATTTTTTAAAGAAAACAAAACAAAAAACACCAAACATTCTTGAACCCAAACATTTAGTTAATGGAAGACTCCTTCTAGAACAAGAGTAGAGAACTTGTCGGGTGTTGTTACAACTTCCTTCTGGCCTTGTGAACGGCCAGGGATGTGGGAGTTGTTGCTGACCACTGGCTGGGGCCATTGGGAGATGTAGTACAACATCATCTGGAGGGCCACAGGTTGTAAGACTCTGGCCAAGTCGCTGCACTTTGTCTTCCCAAAGCAAGAGACTCACTCCACTCCATACTCTGCAATTGTCCTGATTCGCAGGGACAGTCTCAATAAATCCCCGGACCTCCCATTTTTTCAATTGCTTTTAAAATGTTCCAGTTTCTCTCTTTTCCTTCCACTTTACCCCTCTGTCCTCAGCTTATTTCAGTTGCTGCAAATAGTCAAGTGCAGAAGAAATTTGTACCTATTCAGCTCAGCGGACGGAGAGGAAAGGAGACAAAGGAGCAGAGTCTTGACCTTCCCAGTAGATTCTGGCAGAAGCAAACTGTCTCAGGCTCTCTTGCCTTGTTTGTTTTTCTTTATTAATAACTTCTGCACTCCCAAACCAATCTGATGTTACTTGGCCACATATGTTCTGGTTTCCAATCTATGAAATGTTGGAAGATATGCCAGTCATGCCCATACTTAGGCAACAGGAATAGCACTTTATGGTACACAGTCCTAAATACCCTAAAGGCGCCAGATCCCATCAGATCTTGGAAGCTAAGCAGGGTGAGCTCTGGTTAGTACTTGGATGGGAGACCACAAATGACTACCAGGTACTGTAAGGCTATATTTCAGAGGAAAGGACAGGGAAAACCACCTTTGAGTGTTCTTTGCCTAAGAAAACCCTATGAGAGGTTGCCTCCTCTTACCTTTACTGCTTATTTTGGCATTGGAGATATTACTGAGAGATATCAGAAAAGATGATAGAATTTGTGGAGTGAGGGTAGTTAGTGGAACAACATATTATATTTTTGTTGTTGTTGTTTTTCTTTAATTACAGTTTGGTTTGGGGAGTTGAGAGCTCTTTCGTTTTAGTAAGTTAGTATTTACTGTTTCACTAGTCATCAGTATATTAGTTTATTGAGCTAGCACTCTGTTTTAGTTTTTTCTTTTCTGTCTGCTTGTTCTTTGTCATTTTTCCGAAAATATTTTTTTACTGTGAGAAGACTGTTTTAGAACTAGTAAATAAATTTCTGTGTTAAAAAAAAGGAAAACTGTCCAAAATGCATGCTTATGCTCGTGCTCAGTTGTCTTTAGAGTTTACAAGCCCTAAATTTATCTCTAGCCCTGACATTACAAAAACTTCTTCAGAAACTCAATGCAAAGAAGCCTGGGACTCTGGGAGTTACCCACCAGATAGAGATAGGACCCCCTTTGTTTTGTCTTCTCAAGTCTACAACCAACGTTATGGCTCTTCTTTTATTGCTTTTGTTGTTCTCACCGGCGTCAGGACCATTGATGCCACGGTCTGATAAGTCCATTGCATCTGAAAAAAACATGCAGACTACACAACTCTAACACTATCTCTCATACTCATTACTATCTTCCTTGCATGCTTTTTTGCAACTATATTTGCCTAAGTTGTGGGTTCAAATGCTTGCACAGAAACTTTTGTGCTTTTTCGGCTAGCGTTACCACCATACGGCCAAAACTATACCTTGCATTTTTAGTACTTATATCTTGTAAGATGGAGGGAGATTCTATTCTTGTTCTCATAATTTGTTATTCCCTAAACATGAAGATTATAAAACTGATCTTAAAAGTGCAGGGAACACAACCCAGTGATGCGACACATATTCTGCATTTAAAAGGTCTTAGGTTCAATCTCTAGCATTCCCAAGTAGGTTAGGGGGAAAAAATGCCTGCCCGAAACCCTGGGGAGCTGCTTTCTGTCAGTAGAGATGATACTGAGCTAGATGGACCAACAATTTTCTCCTTCCTTCCTCAATGGAATGAGCACAAAAAGAGAGCAAGCATTTCTCATCAGGCAGAAGCAAATACTGGGCAAAAGCCAGTACCTGGCATGTCACTGGTACAAGAGAAGCATTCTGTAGGAAAATCTTCCCTGTTGGACTACAATTCCCAGGATCCCCAGGTAGCTGAGGAAAATGCAGGGGGGGTACTATCCAACACATCTGAAAATGCCCAGGTTGGGAAAGCCCACAGTAGTATAAGGACCTGTTTATGTTTAGCAAGAGCTAGGCTTTTAAACAGCCATTGTAAATAAGAATTGCCCACTGGTAGTTATGCCGAACCATTTTGGAAAGCTGGAAAGGAAGCAAGTCATTAGGTCTTATGTAACTGGCGCAGTAAAACTGTTTTGGGCGTTTGTAACTTTGAGGAACGTATCTGACCCAGCCAGAGAACGGAAAAATTATTGTTTTGAACTGCCGTTCCACGAATCCCACAGCCAGTGTGGTTTTTCCACGCTTTGGACCTAGCTAGCAGATTTGGAAGTTTAGGTGAGACAGTTTTGTCCATCTGCCTTAGTACTGTCAATTCTCCAAAGAATCTTTCTCACCCCCTACCATCTCCAAGTAAACATCCTAAAAATGGTGCTAATTCTTCCAAAGCAAAATGTGTCAATTAATTCTTCTCAAAAAGCCACTTAGCCAGGAACAAACAGTCCAACACTTCTACATGGCATTCATTCTCCTACCATGTAAACACAATGGCCCAAGAGGATTTATTAGGATTCTTCTCTTAATGGACCCCTTAATGTGGCCACCTGTCATTTTTAGCTCCTTTGACAAAAGGCCGCAGCATGCTCAATGCTCTCCTCTTCCTCTACCTCTTTTCTCTAAATCACCCTGGAAATTCTATTTTTTGCTCTTGGAAAGGTCAAATTGATTTGGAGTAGGGTTTGGAAAAGTAACTTCTTTGAGATTACAGCTCCCAGAATCTCCTAGTGTTTCCTCAAATCATCTTTGCTATCTTTGTTCCAAGGAATTCAGCATCAACAGCTTTTTCTCAACAGAAGTCAAACTTTTTCTCCTTGAAATGGCTTCCGGACACCACACTGAAGCAAGGTATACTTTGGTGGTCTTTGGGAGGAATGTTAAGAAAATACTTTTTTTTTTCATACTCAATGAAGTTGAATATCTTGACATATCAAAAAGGCCCATCAAGGAAAGGGTCGATCATTGCAAGATATTTCACATTTGGGAAATTTTCTTGCAAAATAATTAATGTGTGTGACCCTGTTCTTTATTTTTTTAAAAAGTGGCAGGAAAATAGTTCATTTTGTTCAAAAGACGGTGTTCTACACAGTTTTCAGTTTGGTTTGTTTGGTTTGGGTTTTTTTGCACAAAATCTGAGGTGTTTTTGCAGGGGTCACAAACGTCCCAAACTGCAAAGAGTCATCGAAAAATGTACAAAAGTTCTTCAGTTTCATCCAACGAGAGGGAAAAGAAAAAACGCTTTTGGAACCATCCATTCTTGCATGCAAAAATAAAATAAGCGCACATTTATATCACAGACCTGATTCTTGTTGACTCTGCTATATCAATGGGATTTACATAAGTCTTGGTTCACCATCCAACAACTGATTCAATAAGTCAACTTTATTTGGCACTACCAATAAGACTCAGGCCCTTTTTGCACTACACTGTTACAGTGCTATTATTCCGCTTTCAACATCCTGTGGAATCCTGGGGTTTGCAGTTTAGAGAGGGGCTTTGGAATTCTCAGCCAGAGCGTCAGTAAATTACAAACCCCAGAATTCCACAGGACATTGAAGTAGAAGATTATAACAGTGTAGGGTGGAAATGGCCTCAGGCTCTACGAAGACGAATCACTGAATCTGGGACTTTTCCATGTAAGGGAAGTACTCTTGTCTCTGAACTATAGACCCTTTCCAACCACTATCATTTTGGGGCTGGCTTATACAAGCTTATCCCATTTTTATTATCCTCACGACCCTACGAGCTAGGTTACATCCATCACAATAGGGCAAAATAAATCTCCTTTAAATAAAAGAGCAAGTTCCTAGTCCCTATGACTAAGATAAACATCAAACAAACCTACACTTTAAAACCAAACAGGTAATACTTGGGAAAATCCCAGGGCTCTTTCTTTTCAATCCTCTCTTATCAAGACCATGCCAATGCTAAGATATGCAAACAGACTTGCAGATTTTATTTATGTTGCTGCATATTTTGACTCCTTTTTTGCACCAGGGCTGGGGCGTGCTAAGCCTTAAACTTGCAGTCTCCTCCCTTTTGGTCTCAGCATTCGGCCTCTTCTGGGAATGCCACTGGAGTTTGTGTAATCATCTACAGGGTTGCTAAGGCTTCATCCCTTCAGGGCAGGAGAATATATGCATACAGCCATGCTTAATATGCCTGGTTGAGACACCAGCCAACATAGAAGGAGCTACGAGACCTACTGCTCCACCCGTTCCCTTTGTTTGGCTAAAGCCAGAGCACAAAACATTACCCCAAGCTGTACTTTCCTAATACTCAAACAGCACATTTCACCCTAGCCCTAGGAAGCGTTCATGTCTCAAGCCTGCCTCCACTGCATCCCAGCTAGATCTCTTAAGGTAGTGGCTATTTAAGGGTAAAAAAATCAGCATTCTCTTGTGTTTGGACTACAACTCCCATAAACCACAGCCAGCATGGCCAATGGTCTGTGAGAGTTGTGGTTGAGAACATCTGAAGGCCACTATAAACTGTGATGGCTGTTCATGTTATCTCTGCCCTAAACTCCCACCAGATCTCAACATTCATGCCCCTCTGTCCTTGAGAGAGATGGGGAGAGCAATTTTCATCTTACTTTCCACAGTAAGGCAATCTCCTGCAGCCAGATATCTTCCAGGTATATCAGACTGCAACTCCTACCATCCCCAGCCAGTACCACCCTGAGAAGGAGATTGTTATAAGAACAGGCAAAGTTCAGTGAACGATCTACATACCAGTCTAGGAATATTGAGCTAACAGACCCATGATAGCAAGATATTTTAACCTCTGCGGTTGTCCTGCAGAGGATAAAATAACACCATCATAGAGTAGAGTAGGAAGAGCCTGCAAGGGACATCTACTCCAAATCCTGCTATGCAGGAATGTCAGTTAAAACCCTCCTGAGAGATACTCATCCAGCCACTCTTTCGACATCTCCAAGGCAGTCCATTCCCCTGCTGAACAGCTCTTAAAGGCTCTTTCCGCACCTTACCTTCTTCTGGCGCTGGGGTGTGGGGATCGCGCGAGCACCCTCTGGCGAGATGCTCTCGCGTCCGGGGTCCTTCGGCTCTGCACGAGTTGCCTGCCCACGCAAGAGACCTGCTTCTTCCTTCTGCAGCGCAGCTTGGGAGCTTCCCAGGCAGCACTGGGGCAGGAAGCGCGACCGGCACGGCTCCAGAGGCTCCGCATGCCAGGTGAGTGCACACAGGGCCTGGGAGCAATGTGCGATCACGCACCATTTTCGGCTGGACGCCAAAAATGAAAAGGTGCACGATTGGTGCCTGCCGGCCCCTGGAGCATCGTGCGATTTTGAGTGCATCATGCAGATTGCTCCTCACAATCGCGCGACACTCCAGGCCCTCTTTTGCATGGAAAATGTCATGTGGAAAGGGCCAACATCAGGAAGTTCTTCCTAATGTTTAGGAGGAATTTCTTTTCTTGCAATTTAAATCTTCGTATTATAGTCTCTAGAGCAGCAGAAAACAAGGCACTCTTTAGATATTTAGAGATGGCTGTCATATAAACTTCTCTTCTCCAAGGTAAACCCATCCTTCTCCAAGAGCTGTTCATCACAGGGCCTGCTTTCCAGAGCTTTCACCATCTTGATCACCCTCCTCTGAACATGTTTCAGCTTGTCAAATCCTTCTTGAACTGTGATGTCCAGAACTGGACACAGTATTCCACGTGAGGTTAGAACAGACTGGTGGTATGACTTCCCTTGATCTGAACACTGTACTCCTGCTGATATAGTCTATAATTCTGTTGGGCTTTTGGGCTGCAACTTCACACTGCAACTCCCAACATCCCACACTACAGGCTAGGGCTGATGATCGCTGCTATCTAGAACATCTGGAGATGTTTGCCCACCTCTGTATTACAGAGTGGCGAAGAATGCTAAAGGAACCATGAGCAGCTGGTGGAGCCACACAAGAACACAATCCTTGCTACTGGTCTTGCAAATTAAAAACAGCCCTCTGCACAACCTGGCAAACTTCCAGATGCATTGGACTCCGGCACCCATCACCCCCAGCTGACATGATATCAGACTATAGGTCCATCTAGTCCAATACAGTCTGTCCCAACTCCCCTGTCCCAACTCCCCTGTCCCCCTCCAAATATTTGGGGCTACAGTTTCAGCCAAAGGAAGGCATTCAGCTAGGAGAACACCACTAGAAGTATATCTTAAAAACAGAGAGCAACTTTTAATTGCACATTCCAGGGGATTAACTTACATTTCTTGGTACCTGCATGCACACACAAGCAAAGAAATGCTTACAAACCTGCCATTCATGCACCCTTCCCCTTTAATGCCACAGACACAAACCATGCAGTGTTGCAAAACCCAAGTTGTCTCTCTTTTTAGGTCATCAAGAAAGCCCAGGGTCACTAGGCTGCAAAATCCAGTAATCAAGCCGCCTGCTAAGAATCTCGGCAACAATACAACCCTTTGATTAACTAACTAAATTTATGTGTATGTAAATAGAGGGGAGACACTTGCACAGGCGGCAAGGCCTGGTCATTACCACTGAAACATCTCCCCACTGTGTCAGTTTCATCTGATTTCAAAAAAGAGCCTTTGGAGAAAAGGAATGGATTCTGGGGGAATGTGGGGAAATATTTCTGCCATATTTGCACATTTAGTTGCACTGTGGACTATTTTTGGGTGAAAATCTCCCCCAAATTGGCCTGGAACATTACCGCTCTATGGCTAAGAACTCTAAACGCTGAAACACAAAATCCCAAGATTCCACAGGATAGAATTATTACAATTAAAGTGGAATCACAGGGCTTTAACTGTGTTGTGTGCTGGAAACTAGTGGTGATTCAATCTCAGCTCTCATCCCCCACTGCACTTTTTATTAAAAGCTGGTTTCCAGCCCAGAAGAAAGCAAACCAGCCTCTCCCAGTTTGTTTTGTTCGGGGCAGTCTGCACAGCCTCAAGAGAATCCCAAGGACAGAATGAATCCCCTTACTCACTGGTTGTCTCTATTTACTCTAAGGAAGCTTCCCTAACCTGTTGATAACTCTCCCCAAACTCTCCCATTCCACCTACAAGGCAGCAATCACTCAGCCAAATTCCCCTACAAAAGGGCTGGAAGGCAACTCTTCCCCTTACTCACTGGTTGTCTCCATTTACTCTAAGGAAGCTTCCCTAATCTGTTGATAACTCTTCCCAAACTCTCCCGTTCCTCCTAAAGGCAGCAATCACTCAGCCAAATTCCCCTACAAAAGGGCTGGACTGCAACTCTTTTCTGCTCCTCCAGAGACTAGGACATGGAGCAATGGTATCAAACTTCAGGAAAAAAAGATTCCAGCTAAACATTAAGAGGAGCTTCCTGACGGTAAGAGCAGTTTGACAGTGGAATATGCTGCTGTCCGGCAGTGGTGTATCTAGCTTAAACAGCGCTAGGGCAAGTGCGGAAGTTGCACCCCTACCTTCTTACCCCTGTCTCCATGCCTCACCCTATATGCATATCAAAGCCAAGTACAATCCTCCCTCCACTGCAAAATGGAAAGGAAGGGGGGTGGGGAAAGCTTTGTGGGAGCCCTCCTTTCACCCCCAGACCCCACCTTCCTTTCCTATGCATTTTGCCCTGGTGCAGAGAACTTGTGCAGAAGCAAAACAGAAAAGAAGCGGGGTGGGGAAGCCTTGTGCAAGTTCTCCAGCCTGGGGCAAAATGCATAGGAAAGGGAGGGGGAACTCCAGGAGAAAAGAAGGCTTATCAAATGGCAGACCTTTTCTGCACCCTCCTGGCATTGGTGCTAAGGACACATGCCCTACTTGCCCCACGCAAGATATGACTCTGCTGCCTCGCGTGTGATGGAGTCTCCTTTTTTGGAGGTTTTTAAACAGAGGCTAGATGGCCATCTGTCAGGAATGCTTTGATGGTGTCTTCCTGCATGGAAGAATGGGGTTGGATTTGATGACCCTTGTGGCTTCTTCCAGCTTTATGATTCTATGAACTCTCACCACTGCCCAGCCAGTGAAGCTACTAATGCCTCTTCCATGGACAAGGAATGGAATATCATAGAGCTGGAAGAGACCACAGGGGCCATCCAGTCCAACCCCATTCTACCATGCAGGAACACACATCAAAGCATTCCCAACAGATCCAGCCTCTGCTTAAAAACCTCCAAAGAAGGAGACTCCACCACACTCCCAGGCAGCACCTGGAGAAGTTATCTGGGATTACAACTCCCAGAATTCCCAAGCTAACATGGCCATTGGCTCTGGATGGGAGATGTAGTCCAACACACCCTGGGGAGGCAATGGACATGTTGGCTATGGATGCCAGATTCTGAAGTCCCAGGCCATTTCCGCACTAGACTGTTACAGTGCTTCATTCCACTTTCAACCTCAAAGGCCCCTCCCTAAACTGCAAATGCCAGGGTTCCATAGGATGTTGAAATTGGAACAATAGCGCTGTAACAGTCTAGTGCGGAAATGGCCCAGACAAGCGAAGGGGAGCAGCTTAAAAGCTAGGAAGGGTTGCATATCAGGACAAGCCTGAGTGTTTATCCCTGGAAGGGAGGCAAGCCCAAACCCTGGCCACGAAAGGGACAGAAACGGCGATGCCGGCGATCTCTGAGAGGCGCTCCAAATGTTAAGTTGCACAGCCTGGACGGCCGACTCTCCCAGCAGCACCACGGCCGCGTACCTTTGGTTTCCGCTTCTCCACCGACCTGTTTATGAGGAGGAAGTTTCCATGACGCACGCTACCACGGCAACTGAGGCCCTTTCACGTGAGGAGGCAGGAAGCCACATGATTGACACTCGGCGGGCAGAGCGGGGAGGCCTCCACCCGGCCCTCGCCGTGACAGAGTGGCTGAGACAGGAATCTGGCCTGTGGCCCCAGCAGAGGCCGGCTTCTTTCCGGCCCGGCCGCAAAGGGCACAGCTCCCCAGTGGTTGCCAAAACTATTGCCGCCCCCACTCTGCAACCACATGAATGTGATGTTCTTAAAAAAGGCCTTCGTTAGTGCTGTGGGCAGGATGGGCCCTGAAACTGGCACCCCTACAATAAACTGGCATTGCCTCGAGGTCGCTACAGAGTAGGGCTGAGGGCACACGTCGTTCCAGCTGTTGTTCCACTGCAGCTCCCATCAGTCCTAGCCAGCATAGCCGACGGGGGTGATGGAAGCCACACTCCACCCACATTAGAGGGCCACCGCTATAGGGCATCCTTCCCCATAATCCCTGACGACGGACCAGGCTGGCTTGGGTTGATGGGAGCTGTGGTCCAAAACATCTAGAGGGCTGGGGAAGGCTGTAATAGCGATGCTGAGCCACGGCTACCTAGTAAGCTGTACGGCTGAGAGAGAGCTTGAACCCAGGACTCAGAAGTGAAGTTGCAGCCCTGAGGGAGGGCAGATGCGTTGCACGCAAAAGGTGCCAGGTTCAACCTTCCCACAGCTGGCATCGCCAGGTTGCACTGGGAAAGTCTCCAATCTGAAACCCTGCAGACCCACTGCTGGGCAGTGTACCTAGAGGCACCCCAGTCCAACATAAAACAGCTCTTCGTTCTCCTGTTTCCCAGAACTTGGAAAAGTTACTTTTTTGGATAACAACTTCTTTAACAGCTTGAATTTCCTGCAGCTGGAATCCATTGCTCTTTGTCCTGGTTTTCTGCTGCTCCAGAGACCAGGACAAGGAGCAATGGATTCAAGCTGCAGGAAAGGAGATTCCACCTGAACCTCAGGAAGAACTTCCTGACGGTCAGGGCTGTCCGGCAGTGGAATCTGCTGCCTCGGAGTGTGGTGGAGTCTCCTTCCTTGGAGGTTTTTAAGCAGAGGCTGGATGGCTATCTGTCAAAGGGAGTGCTTTGAGGGTGTTCCTGCATGGCAGGGGGTTGGACTGGATGGCCCCTGCGGTCTCTTCCAACTCTACATTTCTATGATTCTATGATTCTAACAGTGTTGCCAGGATGGGTACTACTCATTCAGTTCAAAAAAGCAACTTCTGCACGATCAGAACCTGAGAATCTTTGCACATAGACAGTGGCAGAGCTTGGAGTGTGCGTGTGTGGGGGCACAAGGGGTGGGGCTAAGGCACGAGGGGTGTGGCCAGGGCATGCAGGGGCGTGGCTATAGGCTGGGACGCCCCCAAAACATTGCCGCCTGGGGCGAATCGCTCCTTGCCCCCATGTTCCTACGTGACTGCACATAGACACAATGCCCTTCCTTTTATTTCTTGGTCACACTTCAGAGGCAAATCAGAAGCTGGCTTTGACCTGCACAAGAATATAGCTCTTTTCACAATCCTTACCATGCTCCCAGTCTTTAAACCCTGTGTGGTAGGTTTTTAGAAATGTCCAGCTGAGAAGGAAAGAATGCGCCTTGCCTGGTAGTATACAAACCGTGTACAGTAAACATGTTATTTGAATCTAAGTCTATTCAAAGCAGCGAGGTTCAGAGGGCGGTGCAGTGATTAAAATGTCAGAGAGTCCTGGAAAAGCTGGGGCCTTTCTGCACTACACTGTTACAGTGCTATTATTCCACTTTCAACATCTTGTGGAATTCTGGGGTTTGTAGTTTCCTGAGGCCAAAGAGCTCTCTGGCTGAGAAGTCTAAATGCCCCCCTAACTGCAAACCCCAGGATTCCATAGGACGTTGAAAGTGGAATAATAGCACTAGAACAGTCTAGTGTGGAAACAGACCTGGATTCTAATCCCAACTCAGTCACTGAGCTCACAGGGCAACCTAAGGCTAGTCATTATCTCTTGCCCTATCCTACCTCACAGGGTTGTTGTGGTAAGGCAATGTTGGGTGTCTGTCTGTCTGTTGGTCCATGAGCAAGGGAGAGGGAGAACCATGTCCAGTATTCTGAGATCTTTGAATGGAGACAAAACTGTAATAAATAAAGACATCAAACTTAATTCACTGACCACTGTAAATCCTGAAGAAGACTTACTCCACAGGAACTTAATTTTCTGAAGGTTTTTTCCTTCCCATCAAAGGGAAACCCACCCAATTTGGTTCCTGTTGACATGTTTTGCCTAATCCAGTACTTAAATTGATTTCCATTCCAGCCTGGATAAACAGAGATTTCCTGAGGAACCGGCTGCTCTCTTCAAACAAAGAGGCCTCTGAGCTTTGCACTGGAAAGAGACAGGTCTGAATTTTCAAAGGGTTTTTTTCCCCCTAAAGTGGCAAAGAAAAAAAAACTTCTTTTATTATCTTTACTGTTCAGACAGAACTCAGGACCATTGGTGCTATAGCCTGATAAACCTACACTGATAATTTGAAGACTTTTCTAAAAAAAACCCAAAAATATACAGACTACATGATTCTAACTATCTCTCAGTCTTTCTCATACACATACATGGACACATACACAAAAACCACAATTTCCCCTGCACACAGGCATCCTGCAGTTAATAAAGCGTCTGACAAAGATGCTCCTTTTTTACAAGTCTTTTTAGAGGTGCTCAGCTTACTCCCCCACCTTCCTTGTCGTCTGTCTCGCTTGCAATTTTTTTTTTGCAGCATTAGGATTGAAACATTGAAGGAGGGCCTGAAAAAGACAGACTTTGAGTGTTGGGTCTCCGCAGCCTATCTGTTTTTTAGTGTAATAAAGTTTTAGTGTAGCGTAATGTAGTGTAATAAAGTTTTAGTGTAATAAAGCTTGACCTGGAAAACATGGGATTCTAAGGCCATTTCCACATTAGACTGTTATAGTGTGGTTATTCCACTTTTAACATCCTATGGAATCCTCCCTAAACTGCAAACCCCCGAAGATCCATAGGATGTTGAAAGTGGAATAATAACACTATAACAGTCTAGTGTGGAAATGACCTAGCTATGTGCGCTTACATACAACAGGCAAGGTAAACAGCTGCATCCAGAATCAGTTATTAAACACATGAGAACAGCAAAATAGAAAGAAAAGGAAAAAGGCTGGCATGCTAAAAAAGCATAGATCTGTAAGTTTTGTCAACAAAATGGAAATAGTAGAAAAAAAAGTGGAGGTTGTTGAAGAAAAAAAAAATCATCCCAGGATACATTTTGGAAAAAGTTTTCAAGTGGTCTCTAAAATAGTCAAAAATGTTTTTATTTACCAGGTAAACAAGGCTTACCTGATCTGTTTGTTTTATTTTGAATATGTATAAAAAACTGGCTGAAACATATTGAACTATTCTGTGTGTCTCTCTGTGTGTGTGTAGGAACCTATCCCTTTTCCCTCCATGTTATTTCTACCTCTGGTACCCAAGTTTCAGTTAAAGTAAAGTCCAGGAATGCACCTATTTCATTACCAAGGTATACCTGTATTTTTTAAAAAACATTTTGGCTTAGAGAAGAAATATGTGGTTCTGAAAGCTTCCACAGAGAATTGTGCAACTTTTTGGTTGGCCAAATAAATGCACTACCATAATATGGGCCTTGGAAGTCTATCCCTTACATTTTATTTTAGGTACCTTGCTAGACATACGAAGATTCCATTCCAGCTTTTCCAGTTCATTATTCCCTAACCACAAAGACTAGAAATCTTAAATGAGGTTGGGAGAGTGGGATAGCTCAATGGTGCAGCACGTACTTTCTCTGATAGAGCTAGGAAATATACCTTCTTGACACTCTGGAGATCTGCTGCCTGTCCGTACAAGTTTAGACTAAACTAATGCCTAATAAAGAGACTAATACACATTTGTAATTTGTGGTTTTGGGATTTGCCTCAAGGTCAACAGAGCTACCCCATATTTTTATCAATTCACAAGATTCACAAAGGAATTTTCTGGGATCAGACCATACTGTCACGTCACCCAAACTACTTCCTTTCTCAGCTGCCATGAAGCTCATATCTATTTCAGAGACATCAGAACAGTTCTAGTCGCTAGTACGTGCCTTCGAGCCCCCTGATGACTTTTGGCAACCGCATGAACTTCTCTGGGTTTTCTTTGGCAAAGATTATTCAGAGATGGTTTGCCATGACCCTCCTCTGAATACAGTTTACTGAATATAGCCTGGTATTCCTGGAGGTCTCTTTTCCAAATACTAACCAGGTCCAATCCTGCTTAGTTTCTAAGATGGGGTCTGGTGCCTTCAGGGTATTTAGGCAGCCTCCAGTCACCGAGGTCCCATAAAAATATAAAGCACATTTGCCCCACGGAAGACCACAGCACCATCTAAACCAGTAAGGTCCACTTACTCTGACTGCCGGCAGTTCCTCAGTTACTCTGACCGGAAGCAGTTCCTCAACTCCAGTTGAGTATTTTACAATCCTATATATTCAAAAATATAAATGACTTGGATGAAGGAATAGAGAGCACGCTGATCAAATCAACAGATGATACCAAATTGGGAGGGGTTGCTAATATACCAGAGGATAGGATCAAAATTCAAAAGGACCTTGACAGATTAGACAGCTAGGCCAAAGCTAGCAAAATGAGTTTCAACAGAGAAATGTAAGGTCCTACACTTAGGCAGAAAAAATGGAATGCACAAATATAGGATGGATAACAGTACATGTGAAAGTGATCTAGGAGTCTTGGTGGACCGCAGGCTTAACATGAGTCAGCAGTGTGATGCGGCAGACAAGAAAGCCAACACAATTCTTGGCTGCATCAATAGGAGTATGGTATCTAGATCAAGGGAGGTAATTGTACCACTCTATTCTGCTTTAGTTAGACCTCATTTGGAATACTGTGTCCAGTTCTGGACACTCATATCAAGAAGGAGATTAACAAGCTGGAGTATGTCCAGGGGAGGGCGACCAAAATGGTGAAGGGTCTGAAAACTATGCCCTATGAGGAACGGCTCAGGGGTCTGGGTATGTTTAGTCTGCAGAAGAGAAGATTAAGAGGGGACATGATAGCCATGTTTAAATATTTGAAGGGATGTCATGTCAAGGAGGGAGCGGGCTTGTCTTCTCCAGCTCCAGTAGGAAAAGGCGTAATGGACCCAAACTGCAGGAAAAGAGCTTCCACTTCCTGATGGTCAGAGCTGTCCGGCAGTGGACTCTGCTGCCTCAGAATGTGGTGGAGTCTCCTTGTTTGGAGGTTTTTAAGGAGAGGCTGGATGGCCATCTGTTGGGAGTGCTCTGATGTGGGTTCCTGCATAGCAGAGGGTTGGACTCGATGTTCCCTGGGGTCTCTTCCAACTCTATGATTCCATGAAAATATATTCAAAAAGCAGTTTAAGCATTGGACTATGACTGTGGAAACCAGGGTCTGAATCTCCACTTTGTGATGGAAACCCACTGGGTGACTTTGGGCAAGTCACACTTTCTCAGCCTCAGAGGAAGGCAAAAGCCACCCCCTCTAAACAAATCTTGCCGAGAAAATTCTGTGACAGGTTCACATTAGAGTCTTCATAAGCTGGGAATGACTCGAGAGCACACAACAACAACAAAGCTCAAAATAAGTTGTCCACTGCCCTCCAGAGGTTTTGAACTAGAACTCCCATTGGCTCCAGCCATGCATGGCCAATAGCCAAACACTACAGCAGCTGCTGAGCAAAACCAACACTGGATGCAAAGTTCTCGTTCTCATGAAGAAGCATACGGAAGAGCTGATAAGTCAGTGGCAATATGCTTTATATTCAAAAAATCCTGTGTTTTAATTCTGGTATGTTCAGGTAAGGCTGGAAAAGATGCCAATCTGAATCTTCAGGCAACCACATTCTCTCAGTTGACAATACAGACCTAGAGCGACCAATGGCCTGGCTTGGTATAAAGTAATCTTCTATTTTGCTAAGAATAAAGATCTCAAAGTTTACTGTTTCATGCCCAGCAAAACCTCACATGCCCAAAGAACTGCTCTCAGAGCTTTACAACACTATAACTTTAGGCATTACAACTTCTAGAATCCTCCTCCCTGTAGAGGCCCTAGCTATGGTGCCTATTCCAAGAATTAGTAGTCGATAAAAATAACTTTCCAAGCTCTGGAAAGTCACATCTTCCAATAAAATATATCTGAGTTCACTGCACTGGCTTTGCCAAAAACCAATCCAGATAAGACCCAATCCTTCCATCAGCACTAACAAAAGGTTCTGCCAGTGCAAAGCAGAGGTAACCATGGCAGTCTGGCCTCTCTACTGCCTCCAGCCATCATGAAAAGGAGTTCTCCTCCTGCATCGTACCAAAGGCAAATCTGCTCTTGTGAAAGTCTAAAATAAAATAAAAAATAGCACTTGCTTGATGAAACCATGCTTGGAACAGGGGAGAAAAATAAACACATTATCCAGGAAAAGAGAGCAAAGGAACAGTTACTGCTTCGGGCTTGTAACATACCAGCTCTAGGAAGGTTAGAAAAGCTGCTAACGGTAGGGGGGTCTCACCAACAGAAAGACCTCAAGGCTTTCAGCCAGACACAGAATCATAAAATCATAGAGTTGGAAGAGACCCCAGGGGCCACTGAGTCCAACCCCCTGCTATGCAGGAACACCCATCAAAGCATTCCCAACAGATGCTCATCCAGCCTCTGCTTAGAAACTTCCAAAGAAGGAGACTCCACTATTCTCCGAGGCAGCATATTCCACTGCTGGACAGCTCTGACCGTCACAAAGTTCTTCCTGAGGTTCAGGTGGAATCTCCTTTCCTGCAGCTTGAATCTATTGCTCCTTGTCCTAGTCTCTGGAGCAGCGGAAAGCAAACCCGCTCCCTCCTTGACATGACATCTCAGGATGGGACAATTAACACAGTCCCAGGAAAAACTCTTGGGCATTTATTTTCCATGAACACTACACATTGATTTGATCTTCTTCTGCCGGTACAGAAACACAGGAGCACGGTGGTTTAAGTTGTTGCTGACATATGGTGACCATAAGGCAGAACTATCACAAGGTTTTCTTGGCAACATGTGTTCAGGGAGGGTTTGCCTTTGCCTCCTTCTGAGGCTGAGAAAGTGTGACTTACCCAAGGTCACCCAGTTGGCTTCCCTGGCCAAGCTGGGATTTGAATTCCAGAGCTCTAATTCAAAACTCAGCCGCTGCACTACGCTGGTTCTCTGGTTAAGTCTGGCTAAATACCAGCTGAGCCCAAGATCCAAGCAAAATGTTCAGGAAGGGTGAATCCTCACTCCTTAATACAGAACTGCAAACAGAAAGCTCATGCTAGGCTCAAAAAAATCCAACTGCTACTGCCGTAGTACCTTCAATGGTGGCTGGTATCTCCCATTCAAGGCAGACAGCTAATCCGGGATCCTTGCGCACTACACAATTAAAGTGGAATCATGGTAGGATTCCTATGGAATCCTGGGATTTGTCATTAGGGTGGTATAGTGGTTTGAGCATTCAGCTAAGATCGCAGAGACCAGGATTCGAGCCCTTGCTTGACCATGGAAATTCACTGGGTGACCTTGGTCACATCACACACTCTCAGCCCTAGAAAACCCCATAATAGGGATGCCTCAGAGTCACTGTAAGCCAATATTGACTTATTGTTGTTGTGATGTTGATGTGAGCCTTCAACATTACAACAACAAGGCACTATAGTCCTCTGCCCGAAAATTCTAAATACCTGTCCCTAAATTATAAACACCAGGACTCCATCAAATGGAACAATGGTCATTAAAGTGCAACCACAATTACATACCCATGTATTGTGAAAGGGATCCTGCTTTAGGTTTTAGTCTGAACTTCATAGGAACTACCCCAGGTGCTGAATCTATTTTGGAGCCAGGGTTGAGCAACTCAGAAAGATCCTTAAAATTTTCTACTAAAAATCACAGCAGATTCATTGTTCCAAGGATGTGGAACCACTGCTGGCTACCTTTCTACTTGTAGGGAGATGTCCACCTTGGAACAAGCCAGGTCCTGGTGTATGACAAAGTCCTGATACTAGTGAAGACTGTGCTGTATGGGCTTCCATAAAATGCAAAAGAAGAGGATGCAATGTTGCATCTTCTCTTGGTGGTAGCTCTAGTTTTCCCCAAAAATGTACATATGACATCCCTGTACATTGGTTTATACGCTTCTGGTTTTCCAGGTTTCTGCAATTTTATTTAAATGTCCAGTAGCAGGATGCAAGCTGACACACCGCTGGATCTGCTACTCATTCTGTCTCCAGCTTTGGAGTAAAATTAAAATGTCCTATGAAATGTGGGGGTGTCTTATAAATTGTGGGGAACAAGGGAGCACTGCTGAGGCAAAACCAAGGGAATGGGGAAGCTCTTCCAGAGTTTCCCCCTCCCCTTCCCATCTATTTTCTTCCTGCTGGGGCAAAATGCCTATGAAGGGGAAGGGGGGAACGCAGGAGAAGGAAAAGAAGGCTTTTGGAGCCTTCCCCCCACCCCATTTCCTTCTGCTTTCCATGGGAAGGGGAAGGGGGAAGCCCCAGCAGGGAAGAGGAAGGGGAGAAAGTGGGGGAGTTATTCACGATTATTCCACTTTCAGGGGGGTTCTATGCCCCAAACCCTCACACATGTGGAGAGAGGTGTATAAAGTGAATACATTTCAAGAGAATGGGTCCACTGAGCTGATGAAAGCAGAATGTCAGGCTCTCGTCCATCTGAGGACTTTATACATATAAATATATTCCAGCCTGGGACCCCAAAGGTGAGTATTTTGTGTTTTAATGTTATTTCTGCTGTCTACTTCACCCCACTGCAAAAACTGAAAATCTCCTTGGAAGTGACTTCTGAATCCTAGAAGTCACTTCCAGTTTTAAAAATTGGCTTTGCTTGTATGATATACGTGGTGGACTTACTGAATCTGGCTTTTTCCAAGTTTCACACATACTGCTGTGAATGTTTATTTTTTGTGTCAGGCTTAAAATGATCATTGTAACTCAAAATGAATGGAGTGGGGCATAAAAAAAGATGCTGCAATGTGCAACCCACTTCCTGATCACTTCAGGCTTTAACATTCTTAAGTTTCCTCAGAATTGGATGCTAACACATAAGAGTCCTTCAGCCCTACTTACCGCATTCTTTGAAATCTACTCAGAGCTTCCTTTCTTGACACTGTTACTTTTATATCCTGCTTTTCCTTCAACGGAGATGAAGATGGTACGGCTTTTCTTCCTACTTCTCATCTTCACAACAACCCTGCAAGGTCGCTTGGGTCAAAGACCAAGTGATTGGTCCAAGATCACCCAATGAATTCCCCGGCATGGTGGCAACTAGACCCAGGGTCTCCGACTCTCAGCCCAGCTGTCTAAACACTATACAATGCTGGCATTACCATCTGTATCTTGTTTCAGACCATCTGGACCAGGACTACAGAATCTGGGGCCTTGCAGATCCAACTGGACCACCAACTCCCATTGGTCCCAGTGAGAAGGACACTGGTTAGGGATGATGGTAATTGCAGGGGTTGGAATGGTGTGGTCCATAGGCCACATCAACCCATGGAAACTGGGTCTTGTGTGATGTTTGTGGCCTCCTGGACCCCCACCAAACTCCCTTAAACCCCTGAGTTCGAATAACATTCAAGGATCAGCTGAAAAAAATGATTCCGGGGGGCACAATTGTGTATTTGAATATTTCTTTTTCAGCTCCTGCCAGCTGAAAATCATCTGGAAGTGACTTCTGATCCCTGTAAGTCAGTTCTAGGTTTTTTTTGTTTTTTAAAAAAACCCTGATGACTGCAGGGCCAAAAATGGATCTCCAACCATGTTGTGTGGCCAGTTCTAATCAAGATGAATGCCAGAGGAGTACTTTACTATTTTCACTGCAGCCAGGTTGTGTCCTCTTCAGTGAGTGAGGCTATACCAGAGGGAGAGCTTAAGCACTGGAGCCCAACCTACTGAGAAGTTGGCAGGGCTCACAAAAACGTATCACAGAATCAACATTTGATGCAATATGGTCCCACAACAATTATTGCATTGGTTCAATATTGCATTGTACTGGTTGCTTATTTTTCTACGTTATTCACAGCGTTGTCTGACACTCCATTTCAGATATATGGTAAACAACCAATAAAACAGATCTATGAAGAAAAGAGCATTGCTTTGAATGAATCCCCTTGTCATATCTACATCTTCAGAGCCCTGAAGCTACCTCCTGTACTAGAAGGGAGGCTGGCCCCTCCTGAAACTGCAAACCCCAGGACTCCATAGGATGTTGCAAGTGGAATAATAGTGCTATAACAGTCTAGTGTGGAAATGGTCCAAATGTGGAGGGCCTATTGTAATGTGCAGTAAAGGAGAAGAGATTACGGTCTTTTCCAGTGAGTTGCATCATCTGACCCCAGAGAGCAGGGTTCAATTCCCTGCTTGGCCACAGAAATCTACTGTGTGATCATTGGGCACATCACACACTCTCAGCCCCTGAAAACCCCATGAGAAGTTCGTCTTACAGCTGCCATATGTTGGAAACAACTTGAAGGCACAACACAAAAGGTGCAAGACTTGAGCAGGATTGATGAGAAGGTGACTTGGAAGTTTCTCCACTTTCAACGTCCTATGGAATCCTGAGTTCTGCCGTTTAGGGAGGGGCCTTGAAAGTGGAATGATAGCACTATTAGCAGTCTAGTGCGGAAATGGCCTTGCACATCTGATCTCCCTGGAATCTAAGCTTCCCCTCTCTTAAAACTAGTTCTTTTTAAAAAACAAAACAAAAATGAAAACAAAGACTGATCCTCATCTGTTGTAAATCTGCAGCAAACTCAGTGAGATAAGGCTTGGGGAAAAATATGCAATTGGAACTTGCCCAGCCCATCTCTGTTGTGCGCTCACACGCGGATCCCCACCGCTAACTAGCATTTACCTCTTCCGTGGTGAGTGGCATACAAATGCGGTACTCTTTCACCAGCATGGTTGGTCCCCCCTTACTCCGGGTGCTTGGCCGACTCCCTTGCAGATTAAGACTCTGTGCCGAAAACGTGGGTTCTTCACCGACAGAGCGGCTCGCTAGGGATCCTCAGGGAAACACACATCCTGTGGGGAGAGAGGAAGTTTTAACATGACATTTCAACTGTGATTCAAGACGCCTTTTCTAAGATAGGAAAGCAAAGTGTAAGTTGACTTCTGGTTCATTTCCTGTCTAGAAACTGGCTTCCAATTCACTTTCTGACCAGAAACTGACTTCCAATTCACTTACTGTCCAGAAACCAACTTCTAATTCACTTAATATTCAGAAACTGATTTCCAATTCACTTTCTGTCCAGAAACTGATTTCCAATTCACTTAATGTCCAGAAACTGACTTCTACTGCACTTCCTGTCCAGAAACTGACTTCTAATTCACTTTCTGTCCAACAATTCTTCAGAGGATGACTTATGGATGGCATCTGGTTGGGGAATGTTGCAACAGAGTGAGTCTCTTGAACAGAACATCTCTTGAACTGTCTCCTGAACAAGTAGCATCCACCAGATGTGTTAGGGCTACAAATCTCATCACTTTCTGCCAGCAGCAATAGTCAAACACACCTTCAAGGCTCAGAGAAAGTCGGTGCTGGGTAATGCTAAAATGGAAATAAGATTTTCCAGTGAAGGGGGAAAGAATCTCTCTGTTTTGAGATCCTCATCATTTCCTTTTCTCAAGCAACATCCCTTCCAGATGGAATTAGCTGCATTGGCTGACTACAAGGGACCCCTTTTGAAAGCCACTGTGTATATTTACACAGCACATAAATAAAGCCCAGCTCACCGTGGGGTGCAAGGGGGAGGGAAGACTTTGCCACCCCTTCTAATCCCTCTTCAGAGCACACAGGCGCTAAGGGAACAGATACACCAGGGTTGATCTTTGCCCAAAGGGCAATCCATCTATAACGTAGCTGCTAATCCGCAGTCAATACAGTTCTGAGGGCAATACGTCTAGCCTTAATGTTCAACAACCAGCTGCCTGAGTTAAGGCTAAGACAAACAGGAATTGGATTTAATGTCAGAGCCAAGAGGAGAACCTAGCATGTGCTGGAAAATCTTTAAAAGACATGAAAATCTGGACATGGATATGAACTCCAGTCTTAAGACCGACAGCCTTTCCGCACTGCACAGTTGCAGTGCTATTATTCCACTTTCATCATCATCGTCGAAGATTAGCACCTCTAACTGAGAGCCTTTCCTCACTCTACTGTTATAGTGGTATTATTCCACTTTCAACATCCTAGGGAATCCTGGGGTTTGCAGTTTACAGAGGGGCATTTAGAATTCTCAGCCAGAGAGCTCTTGGGCCTCAGTAAATTACAAACCCCAGAATTCCACAGGAGGTTGAAAGCGGAATAATGGCACTATAACAGTGGAATGAGGAAAGGCTCTCAGTTAGAGGTGCTAATCTTCGATATAATGATACTTCAAAGCAGGGATGGCCAAAGTACAGCCCTCAAATTGTTGTTTAACTGATATCCCATAACCCATACCTCTGGCAATGCTGGCTATTGCTGATAGGAGATTCAGTCCAACAGCAGCAAGGATGGGGAAAAAGCTGCCCACTTCTGCTCTCAAGGATATGGAAAAAAAACTTGAAAAAAGTTATTTTTTTGACTGCAACTCACATAAAGGATTCAGGAAGCTTTTTTCCCAAAAAGTACAGCGGGCCCTCCGTATATCCAGGAGTTTTCTTCCATGAACTCCCATGAATACCGGAAATTGCGAATAATATTTAATAGTGGCAACGTGGACGCTCCAGCACATCTGCCACGGCCATTTCAGGTACAAAATGCGACACTTCATGGTCACTTGAAATCACGGATCCAGAGGGTGCAGGGAAGGAGGGCCCATTGTAATTTTCCTAGTCGCTGGGAAACATTAGCCAAGGATGGCTCTCTCTACAGATAGTAGCAACGATAATTTGATCAAGCCTCCGTATTCAAAGGTACTGTACCTTGAAATCCAATTGTGGGCCAGACAGGCAGTGTAAGAGGTCTACTGAATTCCTGGCCTGTTTCTAGATTTCCTTGGAGGAAAGAAACACTATGTGTATAGAGTAGACCTTGCAAAGTCAGGCTTGCTTCAATGCTGGACTCTTTCAAGGTCTCCATCAGAGTGGGGAAGATAAAGCCAAAGCTCCCGATAGATCTCTGGTGATTTGCAGCAGATCAATAAAGGCGTCTGGCACTGAGAGATCAATGTAGTGTAGTGGTTAGGGCAGGGCTTTCCAAACAGTGTGCTGCGACACATTAGTGTGCCGCTTGAAGTGTGTAGGCGTGTCACCTACAATCTTGGAAATGTATGTTATTATTTATAAATCATATTTTTTAAAAAACATATTGAAGGTTTTCATGAGATATGTTGTGTCCCCATACATCCTGTTACTGCAATTTATGTATATGTCCATATCTCTTATAAGAGGTTAGTTTAAACTCCAGTTTGCTAGTAAAACTGAGTTACTGTTCGCGAAAATGGTGCATGTCTAAAAAGTGTGTCACCAACATGCAAAGTCTGGAAAGCTCTGGGTTCGGGGTTTGGACTTGGTAATCCAAATTCTAGACTCCACTGAGTCATGAAACTCATTGGGTGATCTTGGACCGAACCTCTCTGGCTATCAGCCACTGACTGTGCTGGCTTGGGCTTCTTGGAGCTGAAGCCCGAAACATCTGGAGGGCCAGAGGTTGAGAACTACTACGACAGAGGTTAGCCAAAGCCAGCAAATCATCCAAGCTGATTCATAAACAGCCTTTTCCTCTAGTGGCTTCTGGTGGGAAACTTTACGCAAATGACTCTCTCTATCACCCAGCCATTTTAGAGCACAAACGGTTAACCTTTTAGAGCACAAATGGGAGAGAAGTCTTGCCTGGAAAAACTCCTATGAATTGAGCAGTCAACTTTATAGATTTATTTTCCAGACTAATTCCAGAAGGGCTTTCCAGGCTGGCCTTTGGCCAACCAACCAGCAGAGATGTTTTAACCAATAGTTTCTTCCTCTCCAGTCCCTCTGCCCACAAGTGTAGTGGTTAGAGCACTGGACAAGGGCTGGAGAGATCCAAGATCTATCCTCCATGGAGCTAAGAAATTTAGCCAGCACCTTGAAGATACTGGAAGAAAGATGGGACATACAACTAGTTGCGACTAAGTTCTGTTCATCTCTTGTTCTCCTCAAGACATATTACTTAATACTTCACCTGTCCACTTTACAGCAACAACACTACTTAATATGAGCTTTTAAGAACTCAGGAAGAATCCTTTAGAAGAGCAAAGGGTCATCTAGAGCGGACTGTAGCATCTCTGGGGATGCTACAGTCAGGCTCTTGGGGGGTCTCTCCACTGGAGGTATTTCAAATAGAGACTGGCGAACCCACTCTCAAGCAGAGGTAGTTTTCATGGGGCAGAGAATCTCCAAGGGGGCTCTGAATCCACTCCAACTTTTACTCTGGGGGGGATTCTGGGAGTTGTAGCTCGAAAAAGCTTTCCCAAGCTCTCTAACAGAGAGAGAGGAGAGACTCTTCCATACGTTTAGCCAGCTCCACAGATGACAAAGAAAGGCACTCTGGACATGCTCAGACACATTACAACCTCGGGCTGGATGGCCATCTGTTGGGAATGTTTTGATGTGGATTCCTGTATAGCACGGGGTTGGACTGGATGGCCCCTGGGGTCTCTTCCAACTCTGTGATTCTAGACTCTCATCCATCCTCACAGCCAGATCGTGCCAAACTGTCCAGCTCTGCTCAGCCCCATCTCAAAACCATGTCCTCTAAGCTGTTTCCGCACTAGACTGTTATAGTCTGGGGTTTGCAGTTTACGGAGGGGACACGGCCCTAGTCTCCAACCCTAAACCTCTGCACTGAAAGACCATCTTTCTCCAACAAGCCAATCCAAGGGAGTCAGTAAGGGGAGCAAGTCAGCCCCCAAACCGGTTTTCAGCTGCCAGCTCCCTTCCTTGGCATTAAGCCAAGGGAAACAGGCAGAGGACTAGAACCTTGAGCCCCCTTACTTTCAAATGGCGGAGCCAGCACACCCCCGCTTGCAAAATAAGAAAGGGGCCGACATTCCAGGCTGCGGAAACGCTCCTGGCTGGTATGGGAAGAGGGATCAGCCAGCGGGAGCGGCCTCGCCCTTCCTTCGCCCCTTGGCGCTCCCGGGCACCACTCCTGCTCCCAGCTCCGGACCAGTTCGCACCTGCCTGGCCGCTGCCAGCCCGCAACGGCGCAGCCGGGGCGGGGGAGGCAGGGACGGAGCCGGCGAGAGGGCACCGCGCCCGCCTCCGCAGCCGCCGAGCTTGGCTCCAGCCTCGGGGACTCATTTTTTCCACGCGGCCGGGAGGGCTGGGCGCGCCAGCGCGGGCGGGGAGTCGGGGAAAGAACCCGAGAGCGAGAGGCCATGTCCGCACTAGGCTGCTGTAGCGCTATGATTCCGCTTTCCACATCCTATGCAATCCTGGGCTTTGCAGTTTAGGGAGGGGCCTCAAAGGCTGCGAGCCCCAGGCTTCCATAGGAAATGGAAATAGCCTAGAAGAGATACCTTTGAGATGGGGCTGAGTGGAGCTGGGCAGTTTGGCACAATCTGGCCATGGGGACGGGTGAGGTGGCAATGTGCCTGAGCATGTCCAGAGTGCCTTTCTTTCTCATCTACGGAGCTGGCGAAAGGTGTGGAAGAGTCCCTCCTCTCTGTCTGTTAGAGGGCTTGGGAAAGCTTTTCTGAACAACAATTAAACTGCAAACCCCAGGATTCCATTGGATGTTGAAAGCGGGATAATAGCGCTACAGCACTCTAGTACGGAAAGGGAGGAAGAAGGACCAAGTCCCGGGTTGGAGAAGGCGCAGGGCACGCCGCCTTCGCCCGGCCCAGGAAGCCCGGGCGGCCACGTGCTGGGCTCTCATGCATGCCCCGGGGCTACCTAGACAGCCAGAGGAGGGCCGGCATCCTTCACCCAGGGCCCCCACCGATCCCCCTGGCCAGCCTCCCCTCCACGACCGTAGTGCCCCCCCGTTGCGCTCCCTCTAGGCTTCCTCCCTGCTCGCCCTTCTCCTCGGGAGGTGGCCAAGGAGGGGTCCCTCGCTGCATCCCCCCGCCCCCCACTTCACGTCCCTTCTCCCCAGGATCAGAGTGCAGTCCCTTCGTCTCCACCTATGCATTTCTAAATGCTTTGCTAAGTGGGAGAATTACCAAATCTCTCTCATTTTTTTCCACGCTCTTCCACGACGCCGGGGGAAAGGGGACCCCGGCGCCCTCTCCGTCCGTCCCCGCCGCTCTCCTGCTTCCTCCTCGGGCCGCCCAGGACTTCCCGGGGGGATCGCCCCATCCCCGATCCCCCAAACGCATGGAGAGATCCTCCGCGGCAGCCGGGGGGACACGGCTAAGGGTCCTTGGCTCCGGCTCTCTCCAAGACCCCGGGAGCCCTCCGGAGCGGGAGGGTTGCTCGACCCGGCCCCTCCCCGATCGCCCGCCCGCCCGCCCGCGGCCCGACCCTCCCGCACCCCCGCCGGCGGCTCACCCGGGCGTCCGCCTTCGCGAGCCCCCTTCCAGGCGGCGCTCTCCCCTCCCGGGCGCCGCGGCTGCGGGGCTCCCTCCGCGCGCCTTCCGCGGCCGCTCCCGACGGCTCCCGCCGGAGGAAGGCGGACGGGGCGGCGGGCGCGAGGGGGCTGCGGCGCCGGCGCTCCGATCAGCCGCCGATCCGCTGCGCCGGGCTCCCGCGCCGACGACCCCTAGGGGAGAGAATCCGGCGGCGCAGCCTCGCCGGCCCCCCGGCCGCCCGGCTGCCCGGGCCGCCCCTTTCCTGGCGGGGGAGGCGGGCGCGCGGGGCGGTCCGGGCTGGAAGCAGGAAATCCGTTCCCGTTGGCGGGGGGGGGAATCGGGGCGCCCCGGCCAGAGCCGCCAGACCGAGACCACCCCCCAACGGGACTCGTCCCTTCGCCTCGCCTAGTAGGTTGCACTAGAATTCCCAGCGTTCCCCGCCCTGCAGCCCAGTTGCTCTAGAATTCCCACTGTCAGATGCGTTGCACTGGAGTTCCCATCGTCCCCACTTCACAGCCCTGTTAGACTAGAAACTCCCACTGTCAGATGCATTGAACTAGAATTCCCATGGTTCCCTGCCCTGCAGCCCAGTTGGTCTAGAATTCCCATTGTCAAATGCATTGGACTGGAACAAATGCACTGGACTGGAACCTCCCACTGTCAGGTGCATTGAACTAGAATTCCCATGGTTCCCTGCCCTGCAGCCCAGTTGGTCTAGAATTCCCATTGTCAAATGCATTGGACTGGAACTCCCATTGTCCCTGCCCTGCAGCTCGCTTGGTCTAGAACTCCCACTGTCAGATGCATTGGACTGGAACTCCCACTGTCCCCATCTTGCAGCCCCGTCGGACTAGAATTCCCATTGTCAGATGCGCTGGAACTTCCATTGTCCCTGCCTCATAGCCCCGTTGGACTAGCACTCCCACTGTCAGATGAGTTGGACTAGAAGTCCCATCACCCTTGCTATGCAGCCCCATTCGACTCGAATTCCCACTGACAGTCCCATTGTTCCCTACTCTGCTGCCCAATTGATTTAGAACTCCCATTGTCAGATACACTGAACTCCTGTCATCCCTGTTTGACTGGAACTCCCACTGACAGTTGGACTAGAACTCCTGTCGTCCCCTGCTCTGCAGCCCCATTGAACTAGGACTTCCTTTATCCACCAACCCTGTTGGACTAGAACTCCCCTTGTCTCCCACTTTGCAGCCCTGTTGGCATTGCTGGCTGGGGATGGTGAGCTTTATAGTTTGGCCACTGCAAGGTGGACTCTGGGATGTGTGTAGTGGCACCCGGTTTGCCACCTTTACCTTCTCAGGCACCAGCCGAGGTGCCTTGCAGGTAGAAATTCAACAGATGAGGTTCTCATCCCACCCTGCATCAAGTTCTGTTCTGGGTGGTGGTGGTTCGGGGTCAGAATACTGCATCCGCTATACTGGGCTGCGTATTTTGGTTATTTTCCTTTGTTGCTTTTGTTGTGTGCCTTCCAATCATTTCTGACTTACAGTGACCCAAAGGCAACCCCATCACTGGGTTTTCTTGGCAAGATTTGTTCAGAGGAGGTTTGGCTTTCCTTCCTCTGAGGCTGAGAGAGTGTGCAATACCCACAATATGCTTAAAATGCAATGTTTTTTTTTTGAAAGAAGTCAGTGAGGTGGTAATGGGCATACTCAGAGAGGAAACCTTCCTGGCTGTTGTGGTTGCCAGATTTCTTTGTCTTGGTTTGATTTGGGGTTTTTTTTGCAAGGGATCTGTGCCTTCTGGGAGTTTCACAGCAGGCAGGAATTCAGGAGGTGCTGCTTTTCCCTTCCCTGGGGATGGGATGGAGGGGGGATCTTGCTTGTTAAATTACTCAAAAGGAAGTGACAAGGGATAATGAGAGGTGAAATTTAAATTCTCTGGAGAGTGACATTCACCACAGAGTTGGCCCAAGGCACTGCTTGCCTCGATTGAAGAAGAAAATAGGGCTCCCAAGTTACTTGCCAGAAGGTTTATAGACCCCTAGCCAAGCGCTAGCTGCCTTTTCTTGGCGTCCAGAAATCTAATGGTGGGCCAGTCCCCCAACAAATCTGGTTGTAGGACATCAACCACAATGGTTTTGTTGTAGATTTCAGGGCAAGTTCCAGTATGCCAGAATCCACTCAAGATGGTGAAGAAAAGTGGCTGAAGGATACTAGCAGTTGTAGTCTAGAAAAGGGAGCTTTCCCGTTCGTTGGCCAGCCTGGCATACATCCATTTTTCTGCACTAGCAAGTTGCGTGGACTTAGCAGGGTTGATTATGTCCTTGCCTGTCCTTTCTCAGAGTTCCCCTCTTCCCTCTCAGTTTAGCTGGGAGATAGGTGGAAATGAATTTTCCATCAATGTATCTCTGTTGTGTTACCAAGCTGTACACCCCTCCTCCTTGATATAGTTTAATTGGCAAAACATATATTTAATTAGTATAAGACATAAATTGTATCCTGCTATGACTGGGAGCTGGCTGGCAAAGATGAAACTGGCTGCACATGCAAGTTGCAAAACTAGGTCAGGACGGGGCCTCAGGGCACCGCTAGATCATAGCCAGGGAGACTCCCGACAATGGACTTGCAGGTGTTCCTCAAAGACTCGACCTTTAAAAACAAAGCTGCTTCCATGGAAGGACTGATTATCTTTGACCATCTGCCCTTGCCCAGCAAAAACTCCCCTTGGTCCCCTTACCTGTCTAGTAATTAAGAAGTGACCACGATTCCCATCAGTCCTGTTGTCACCTAATGCTAAGGCCATTAGCTCATTCTGGATCCCGTTGTCCACCGGACCCCGTTGTTTACTCTGCCAGAGAGCCATTTACACCTTCCTCCTTGGGGTGGAAAAAGAGTACTTAAACCCTGGCTTTTCGTTAGATAACTCATAGTACTTTTGACGTACTGACCATCACTCTGCTGCTCCAGTTTCTGATTTGTACCACCCTTGGACTTCCAGTCTAAGCCACATTGCCTTCTGGATTAGTAAATATCACCTACTTTGCCCTAAACTCTCACTATCCAAATCTTTCCTCCCTTTTCTTTCAGTTAGCCATGTGTGATTGTGCTAGTATCTTGTGTGTGTGATTGTTAATTCTCCCAATGAAAGAAGCAAGATCACCTTTGGATCTCACTTTTGGCTCTCCCTGAATTAGTATCAGTAGACACAGGTGTACAAGATCTTCTAAGGTTACTGCCCTCTCACAGGCCTCCTCTTTGAGCTAATATTCTCCACTGTTTCATGGAGGCACTAGCATTGTGGGTGGACCCCGAGTCACCCACGTTTTGGGGTAACGGTTGCAATGCATACTATTGTGAGATGCATTGGTCTTGAAAGGGCAATTAAGACCCATTAGCTTTAGACTTGCTTCTGATGGTCCTGAGAACTGGTTTGGTGATCAACATACTGAGTCTACAGTGTGATGCGGCAGCTAAAAAAGCCAATGCGATTTTGGACTGCATCAATAAGAGTACAGTGTTGAGGCCAAGGGAAGTAATAATACCACTTTATTCTGCTTTGGTTAGACCTCACCTGCAATACTGTGTCCAGCTCAGGGCAGCACAGTTCAGGAAGGATATTGACAAGCTGGAACATGTCCAAAGAAGAGTGACCAAAGTGATAAAGGGTCTAGAAGCCATGGCTTAGGGAGCCAGGCATGTTTATCCTGACAAAAAGAAAGTTAAAAGGAGACATGATAGTTACGTTTAAATATTTGAAGGGATGTCATGTTGAAGATGGAGCAAGCTTGTTTTCTCCAGAAACTAGGTCACAGAACAATGGATTCAAACTACAGGAAAAGAGATTCCACCTGAACCTCAGGAAGAACTTCCTGACAGTCAGAGCTGTTCGGCAGTGGAATGTGCTGCCTCGGAGTGTGGTGGAGTCACCTTCTTTGGAGATTTTTAAGCAGAGGCTGGATGGCCATTTGCTGGGGGTGCTTTCAGTGTTTGTTTCTGCACGGCAGGGGGTTGGACTCGATGGCCATTGTGATCTCTTCCAATTCTATGGCCGTTTCTGCACTATACTCTTATAGTGCGATTATTCCACTCTCAACATCCTATGGAATCCTGGGGTTTGCAGTTTCGGGAGGGGCCGGCTGGCACTATTGCACTATTAGAGTGTAGTGTGGAAATGGCCTATGTTTCTATGATTCTATATCCACTTGCACATGTGAACCCTCCTTGCATGGATGAGGAAGGAACTGGATTTCAAAATTCACTTCAGAGTTCAAGGAAATTGTTTTTTTCTGGATTAGAACTCCAGGCATCATCTGGCCAGTATGGCCATGAAGGATTTTTGGGAGCTGTCTTTGAAAAAATAACTTCTACAAAGGGGCCGTGCCATTGCTTGGTTTTATTTGGAATCCCTGAGAGCAGCTTTGCAGGATTTAAGGCAAAGAATGTTCCAAGAACTCTCCAGCAAAGTGTATCCAGAAAAGCTGGGGACTGAAGCCAGAGGCTTTTGCATGCAAAGCGCGTTTTCTCTTATTGAGCTCGTGAGACCTAGGAAGCGGCCTTATCCTGACTCAGACATTGATCAGGCTGGCGGAGAGAGATCAATGTCCTCTGACTCAGTAGAAGGCAGCATCCTCTCTTTGTCATCTGAAGCCTGCTGGGCTAGGCGAAGTTTCCCAAGTAAATGCGGGCAGTAAATTGCGACCTTGGTAATCACAGTGCATCCTTTTGCAAGCTGTTTTAAAATTTAAAAGGGAGCAGGTGAAGATGAATGGATTCTTTGGGGAGGAGGGCTTAGCCAAGGTGGCTGGTACATTTCACGAGAGTGGAATCGTGAATCCACTCTGGGCTCTTATCCCAAACTTTAAAAAAGCTGGTCAGGGTGCTGAACTCTGGCTTCAAACCAGAGCTCCTTTGAAGTTCAGACTAAAACCCCAATACATTCACTACTCACTGATTCCTCCTGCCACACAAACACCCAGGCATTCTGTTTGCACTCTGCTCAGCTGTAATCCACAGAATGTGGGTGAGCGTGTGTTTCCTACCACAATACAGTTGGCCCTCCATAATTGCATGTTTAACTTTTATAGATTTTATTATTTGTGAATTTCTCCAAAGTCTTCCCTCCTGCCTTAGGTGCTTCTTTTGCAGAGGAACATTTCCTCTTGGTGGCTCCAATCGGGCCATGCAGTCCTTTGAAAACCTGCCTCTGGTCCTCCTCCTTCTCCACCAGCCACTGCCACAATTTCTCAGCACCACAAGCCCTCTCCCAGTATTCCCACTATACCAAGGAAGGAGATAGGTGAAAGTAAGTACAGGACCACTGTGCCGACCCTTTTCCTTTCGTTTCCCTGACCTGATTTCAACTCTGGGTACCTGTTTTCCTCATCGTGCCTTGGCTCCCTTCCCACAGACGCACATGTTTTGATATTTGCTGTTTTTCCACTTTTGTGGGGGTCCTGTGCCTAAGCCTAGTGAATGTGGAGGGCCAATTATATATTACTCTGAGCTGTCCCTGTTGTAATGCAAAATATATTTGGGGATGGTGATTGAAAAGGCAATCAAGAGCTGTTAGCTTTACAAAAGACCCACTCCTGGTTGAGGTAACAGAGGCTAGAACTGGTGTGTGTGTATGTGTGCAGATTCAACAATACTATCTGCATTTTTGAATTTAGCTGTGGGGTGCAGAGGTTGTAGGGACTTCATAACCAAACTTTACTGGGATACGACTGAGGAAGGGGTGAATGATGGCAATGAGTGGCTTGGGGAACTGCATATAGTCTTTTTGGACATCATTGGGGAAAGGTGGTACCTCTTATCTCTGTCTCAATACACTACAGACACTGTGGTGGGAACATTGGAAAGGGCCTTTTTGGTGGTGGCTCCCAGACTCTCAAAAGTCCCTTTCTAGAGAAGCTTAACTCTCTGAAGTGCCTTCCTTGTAGGCAGGCAAATCACCATTTTGTTTCAGCAGGACTTTTGTTCCGGGGTAAAAAATCCCTTTAATAATGTACTATGTTGTCTATGTTTGGTTCTTTATGGATATGCTTTTAAATTGCTTTAAATTTCCCATTGATAATTTAATTATGTTTTAAATATAATTTTAAATTATATTTAAAATTATATTTTAATGTGAATTTTTAATCTGTTTTAATCTATGTAAGCCAGCTTGAGTCTCGGTGCTGGAAGAAAAGTGGGATATATAGATAAATAAATTGATGATAATGATGATACTTTTCCAACAAGGTAGTAATTGCTTTCTGTTGAAAAGCGGAAGACATTGCAAACCTGAAAAAGTCCAAGCTATGTGAATCCAGGGTGCCAACTTACAGCCCAGACTGGCCAAAGGTATGCCAAGTCCTATATTATAGAGTCTCTGAAACATTAGTTTTTAAAAAATCAAAACCAAAAATCTCGAGGCTTTGTTTCATGTGTGTTCCTGCTGTTGCATTGAGAAGACCAGCATCATCTGAGGGTGTATCCACACTACAGAACTGCAACAGTTTGATACCACTTTCATTGCCATGAGTCTGTCCCATGGAATCCTGGGCTTTATAAGTTTGATGAAGTTTCTGCTAGAGATCTGTAGTGCTGTAGTGCAGGGGAGTAGATTAGCGTTCTGGGGCAGATAATTTTAAACATCTCGTCACACTACATATCCCAGGATTCCATAGGAAGGACCCTTGGCATTGAAGCTGGTATCAATGTACTGTAATTGTGCAGTGTGGATAAGCCATTAGATCCTAAACTTTATCCTGGGCATAAATCCAGTCTGCTTATAGCTTCCCCGGAGAGCAATTTATTACCCCTAGAGAAACCTGATGGACAAAGTTAAGGGGGTGGGGACATGAGTTTTTTGGAGAATCGTTTTCAGAATTCTTGGGGGATTCTGGGAGTTGTTCTCCAGAAAAGTAACTTTCCCAAGCTTCTCAGGCATCTAGCTGATTTGGGGTTTTTGGGTTGTCAGCTCACAAAGACGCCAAAGTGGTTTTGGAGAGCATTGTGGGATGACACAACTGAACCTCTCTTGCTCAGATTTCTTGGAAAGAAAAAGT
Source organism: Iguana delicatissima (assembly GCA_948472985.1). Classification (NCBI taxonomy): domain Eukaryota; kingdom Metazoa; phylum Chordata; class Lepidosauria; order Squamata; family Iguanidae; genus Iguana; species Iguana delicatissima. Next base: position 749,318 of record CAOKZL010000074.1, on the reverse strand, counting down.
CTTCTCCCCATCCCGATCTCCAGCTTAAACCTATTAGCAAACACAGCGGGGCTGTTTAGCAAAATTCTGTCATATTGGGGAAAGGGAGGGGGGCTGCAGGATTTGAGAGAGTATGAGGAGGAGAGAGTGGGGTGGAACATTTGCTGGTGTGTTTGACAAGCGCAAGGGCCTAATTAATTTCTGCATCTGGAACTCGACAGGGGAAGAGCAAAAAGGGACAAGCTCCAGGAGTCTACAAGAATGACCCCAGCAGGAAAAGCAGAAGGCTGGGCTGCCCCAGGATGAATTATCCTCGTTTCCCCTACTCCCCCGAGTGGGAATTGTACAGTCCACCTCTTGTGCTGTTGAACTCCAACTCCCAGGAGCCCTAGCTGGCATAGCAAATGGTAAGGAGTGCTGGGAGCTGCAGTCTAAGAACATCTGGAGAACCTCATGGTGGTGATGATTCATTTATTGCCATGTGTCTCCAAGCTGACTCTGACTTTGACCCTTTCCTAGAAAACCCTAAGCAAGATTTGTTCACAGGAATATTGTGGTTCCTTCCACTGAGGCTGAGAGAGTGGCACTTGCCCTAGTCACCCAGTGAGCGATCCATGGCTGAATGGGGATTTGAATCCTGATCTCCTAGAGTTGAAGTCTACAGAATCTTGCCAGCCAGCACAACCAGAGGGGTGAAACCCACATGGATGCCTAATCCTTATGACCTCGAATTCTAAGTTTGGGTTGGAAAGTTCAAGATGCAGGAAAGAAATATAGAATTAAGGGATGCTCACCTCATTCTACATACATTTCACACACATGTACACACACCCCACTAGGGAAAGCCCCCCACACAGAGAGAGTATGGAGGTTTGTATTAAAATGCAGCTGCAAATATATATGTATAGATGTCAAAGTCCGCAAAAGAAAGGCCTCACAAAAAGGAAAGTGCAGATTTTCATAGAAGTGCATGCTGTTATGTACCTTCAAGTCATTTCACAATCATCATACAGCTTTCTTGGCAAGATTTCTTCAGAGGAAGGATGAAGAACATCCCCATAGAATATTAAGAAAATGCAAAAAATATATTTGCATTACTAAGCCTAATTGATGGAAAGCCAGCTGAACTCTGGAGTGAAGCCAGGGACATTGTCACAGAGAAATGTAAAAAGACACTATCTGGAGCTAAAGAGAAACAGACGTTTCATTGGATCAATGAAAATAAATAGTGAAAGGTGACAGAAATAGGGTCAAAACCCTGAATGCAACCATTCAGCAACTTCTGTGAAAGGACAAAGAGAACTACTACAGTAATCAGTGCAGAGAAACAGAAAATGACAACAAAAATGGAAGAACAAGAGACCTCTTCTACAAGATCCAAGAAATCAAAGTGAAATTTAAATCAAGGGTGGGGGTGCTCTACGACCATCAGGGGAACACATTACATGACCAAGTAGAAATAAAAAGACAGGAAACTATGCACTGAAGAACTCCTTAAAAGAGATGAAAGGATGACAGCAATGAAGAAGCGTCTGAAGACAAACCTACAAGAAAGCGAAGTGGAAACTGTACTCAAAGCACTTGGGAGAAATTAATCACCAGGAACAGATGGCTTACCAATAGAACTTTTTCAGGCTACAAAAACAATGTATTCCAGTATTAACTAAAATCTTTCAACAGATATGGAAAACAAAACAATGACTCACAAATTGGAAACGTTCAATAAACATTCCAATCCCCAATAAAGGGGACACCAGGGACTGCAGTAGCCACAAGACCATTGCATTAATTTCCCAGGCAAGCAAAGCAATGCTTTAAATTCTGCAACTTTTACCATGCAAGGAGCAATGAGTGCCATATTGCAAACCTACATTTCATACAGCAAACTTGCATTGAATAATGGCGTGCCTCAAAGAATTTCAGAAGAAAATCACTCTGTACTTGATAGATTATAGCCTTTGACTGTGTAGATCATGAAAAATTGCGGATCAGTCTCAAAGAAATGGGTGTGCCGCAACATCTGATTGTCTTGATATATAACCTTCTATTCAGGACAAGAGGTTATTGTCAGGATAGAATAGGAAGAAACGGAATGGTTTCCAATTGGCAAGAAGGTCAGGCAGTGCTTCATTTATCATCCTATTTGTTTAACTTGTATGCTGAACATATCACATTAAAGCAAGTTTAGACCTGGAGGAAGGAGGCGTGAAAATTGAAGGAAAGAACTTCAACAATTTCAGATACGAAGATGGCATCGTACTTCTAGCAGAAAATAGCAAAGATTTGGAACAATTACTGAAGAAAGTTCAAAGAAGAAAGTGCAGAGGTAGGTTTACAGTTGAATATTAAGAAAACAAAAATAAGGACCACAGAAGATTTACATAATCTTAAGGCAGACAACAAAGACATTGAAATAGTCCAAAATTGTCCATACCTTGGCTCAGTCATTAATCAGAATTAAGCTGCGCTGAAGAAATCAGAAGATGACTAGAAAGAGAGTGCTGGGCGAATCCCAAACCCACAAATGCCAAAAGTGTAGTCTTGCCTTCGTTAGATTGTTGCCTATTCCAGTCTGTAGTGATTGTCAGCAATTCTTCAGAATTTCAAAAGGAATCTTTCCTGGACCTATCAGGGAAAGGGTGCTTTATTACTGGGCTATGTTCCTACTCCAGGGCTTTCCAAATGGTGTGCTGTGACACATTAGTGTGTCACCTGGAGTGTGTAGGCGTGTCACCTGCAGTCTTGGAAATGTATTTTATTATTTATAAATCATATATTTTTAAAAATACATGAAAAGTTTTCATGAGATATGTTGTGTCCCCACACGTTTTGTTATTGCAATTTATGTATGTGTCTGTATCTTTTATAAGGGGTTAATTTAACCTCTAGTTTGCTAGTAAAACTAAATTACTGTGTTGCAAAACGATGCGTGTTTAGAAAAGTGTGTCACCAACATGAAGAGTTTGGAAAGCTCTGTCCTACTCCTTTAAAAACAAACGTATAGTCTTCATGCTTTGGGAATATCAAATGGTAAACTGCATTTGAGTATTACCTGCCTTAAAAAATTTGAGAAATTCATAGGGTTGCTTCAAATTGACAGGCAGCAGGAAGACACACACGTACACATACAGACTGGGGGCTTTGGAGGCCACATAATGGGCTCTTAGGGACCACTGACTTTCTCCGCCCCTGATTTCGGCAGAAATACCTCACCGCAGTGGAGAAGGCTATGGCCAGACGTTTCTTTTCCTGAGGCTTTCCCACATCTCTCCCTTCTTAGCGTTCTCTGTGTTTACACAAGCCTTAGTACGGACAGACTTTCAAACAATGGACAGAGGGCTATCCACTCACAGCCATTCACATAGAGGGCTGTCCTCTAAAGTTGGCTACATGGCCATCCTACCCATCTTTGATGGAACGCTTCACCCTTAGGAAAATTCCATACACACAACCTGTTAGTGCTATGTGTGTAAAGTGTGACTTACAGTATGTTTGCAGCTGTCTCTTTTTGGATGAAGCACAAGGTCCAGTTCTGTAACTGTGCAATGCCCCATGCTCCCACAGCCACTGCTTTTGCTACTTACCAATGAGGAGGGAATGGCTGGGAAGCAAATGTGGCCCAGAGGAGGAAGGGTAGAAAAGTGCACTCTGTCTGTGACCATTCTCCCATTTCTTTTCCCCTCCAAGCCAAGACCAGCCAGTTCACCAATATCTTTTCTCCGCTCCCTGCCCTTTCTCCTCCCCACAGATAAGCAGCAACAGCCCCCTAAGGGCTTGATAGCTGGAGGAATGTTGGATGGGATGCATATAGCTAGAAGATAGGCTCCTGCATTCCATCCTCTCCCCCAAAACACATACAGCCAAAGGTGGGACTGTATGTGCATTGTGACACAGAACTGTGCTGCCTGCCTGATGTAGAATCTCAGCCATAGCATGTCAAGGAGAAGTGTGGGCTAGAGTCCTTTCTCCTGGCCTGTTACGTTTCTATGATAAAGATTCTTTTTGTGAGGAGAGGAATTTAGTTTTTGCAAGGCCCTACCTGCACTTGGAAGTGATACCGACCACCACAAGCTTTGCCCTTTTGCTAAGAACTTGAGCAAAATTGCAATAAGTGGGGTGAGTGGAGGGTGGCATTAATCTTTGATTATGACCAGGGAAAAATAACTCCTGTTTGGCTGTCAAACTCGCTCCCATCTTTCAGGCTAATCTACCTACCTTGCAAAGTTGTTGTGAGGATAAAAAGGAAAGAGAGACCATGTCTATGGAAAATGAAGGATGGGATAAATTGGATATGATATTTTATTTTTAAAAAATTGCAGCCATTGAATCATCAGCATGAGAAGTCCTTGAGGCAGACTTTCATTGCTTTCACCTCTTTCTGCTGTGGCGCAACCGAAAAGTTGGATTTAAATTCACAATGAAGAAAGTTTCAACACAGGGGCCTGTTTTTGGGTGGTTTGAAAGAAGATAAAACGAGTTAGAGGCTACTCTGGTTGAAGTGCATGGACAAGCCATCCACTGTACCTAGCTAAGCATGAGGCTTAAAAAAGAACACTAATGGGGGATTCTGGAAGTTGTAGTCCCCAAAAATAACTTTTCCAGTGTCTTAAGACAAAAGGAAAAGTGACAAAGAACGAAACTGTAACTTTGGTGTTTTTTCAGATGGGGGGTATCAGAAGGCATTTTGCAGTCTTGTTCCATCTTTTCCTCCTTAACCAATTTTGCGGTGGGCTGGGGGTGGAAACAAATAGAGGAGAAATTGTCAGAAAACACCAGAAGGCTCCAAGAGGAAAAGAACAGCATGTGGAGCCTCAGAAGACTACATCAATCAGGCAGGGCAATTGCAAAAGCCATCTGGAAGCAACCAATACTTTCCATGATCTTTTCCACCAGCACAGTATTAGGCCAGAAAAAGAAATATATGTATTATTTTGTTTCTGGAGAAAGACAAAGGTAGACCCACACCCCCTTGTGGTGAGCAGAATTCTTGCAAGTAACTCTGCTGAGAAAAGAATGCCACATCCATCGATCAGAGCTGATTCATCATTCGTACATCATAATCCACTTGGGTTCATGTATGGGAAGCCAGCCTCAGCTCTTCAAGGGCTACAAGATCTGACTTTTGATAACATTCAAGATGCAGCTGGGTTCACAAAGAAACCAAGGTCTGAGTGACAGAGGGCTTAAATCTGCAGAAAGCATCACACCAACGGTCTCAGCCATCCTTAGAAGAACCTTACAAGATAGGCTAGCATGATTATCCCCACAATGAAGGTAACTTGTGGGCACATCCAGATGGATTAAAAAGACCAGAACATCCCAGATTTTGTTCCTGTTCTTTTGAGTTTTATTTTGGAGATTCCTACATGTTTAGTTTATCCTAGAATATTTTCTGTCAGATCAGAGACTTTTCATATCAGCTCCCCAGGTCATTTTTCCCCCAGTATAAAATGGAGAAGAACAGGAACGTAATGTGGGAGTTTTTATTCAGTGTGAACGTGTCCTAAGGCTGAAAGGACAACGGTTAGTCAACCAGCTTGTCCTTCAGGTCGTAGCGGATGGTGGCTTCCACATCAGTGAGGTGGAAAATCAGTGCTGGGTTTTAGTCTGAAGGAACTAGCCAAGATGTTATACCTCTTTTTTGTGGATAGGCATCCTGTACCAGTAACCAACCAATGCTTACAGATGTCTAGTTAGAGCCTGTTGTCAGCAGCCGGCAAGCAAGGTTTGTATTAGTTTGCTAGCAAATTACTGCTTGTCATTTTGCAGTCCGAGTTCACAGTAAATTCAGAGCAACAGTCCAGTGGTACACAAGGTGAAGGTCAAGGTTTCTAGGGACATGAGGAAGGAATCCAGATGTAAGTTGGATTGCTTCCACCAATAGGAATGGTTGACTGCAACAACTTCTTCCCATTCTGGTACCTCTTTTAAAGGCAAAAGATTTATACAATCTGAAAAGAAACCATAGTATGGTCCCTCTTTATATAGGTTGAGAGCCTTCTCCAGCTGTTTGCTTAATTAATGCGTCCTTACTACAGTAGAGTCTTAGTTATCTGACCCAAACGGGCAGCCGCAAGGTTGGATAACCGAAAGTGTCGGATTACCCGGACGCCCGTGGCGGCCGCCATTTTGGGGGCGTGTCGAGGCGTGTCAGGGCGTGTCTGGGGGCACGGAAATGCTCACAGCCACGCCCCCAGGCCGTCGCGACGTCAGTTTATCTGGATGGTCGGATAACTCAGCGTCGGATAAACGGGACTCTACTGTATATAAATGCTTCAAAATTCCTGGGCAATCCCTTTTCCACCAACGCTGGCTGCCGTAAGTATTGTCCCTCTCATGTCTCTGGCCCTTTCTGCACCTTACCTTCTTCCGGCACTGGGGTGCAGGGATCACGTGACCAGCCTCCGGCGAGAGGCTCTCATGTCCGGGGTCCTTCAGCTCTGCACAAGCTGCCTCCTCGCGTGACAGCCCCGCCTCTTCCTTCCGCAGTGCAGCCTGGGACCTTCCCAGGCTGCGCTGAAGCAGGAAGCGCAACTGGCGCAGCTCCGGAGGCTCCGCATGCCAGATAAGTGCCCATGGGGCCTGGGAGCAATGCATGCTCACACACCATTTTCAGTTTTAATCTAGCTGAAAATGAAAAGGTGTGCGATCAGTACCTGCCGGCCCCTGGAGCGTCGCACAATTGTGAGTGTGTGCAGATCGCTCCTCACATTCGCGCGACACTCCAGGCGCCCTTTCGCATGGAAAATGCCATGCGGAAAGGGTCTCTGTGTTGTGGCTGTTCAGAACTGTCCTGGGATGAGGGCATGACAATGGGGTTCAGATTCTTAAGTAGCTCCTTTAAAGCTCAGGCCAAAACTGAGAGCTAATTCACTGTTCCTTTGATACGAAAGCTCCAGCTGCTACTGGGCTGAGATGAGATTTCCTTTCCCCCCACCAGTTTTATTCATATTTTGGTTTAGCAGCAGCTTCACTTTCCAAATCCACTGCAAAGAGACTTCCGTCCCCCTCCTGTCCCCCACTGATGTGGTGGGGTTGTTCCCAAACAATAGGTGGAAGTATATGGCCCCCTCCCCACAAAAAAGGGCAGGGAGAGGTCTAGGAAACAGGGCTGGTTTGGTCTTTCCCCCCCCCTTTTTTTTGTTCACTTCAAACATTTGAAGAGCAAATCAACCCCAGAACAACCATAAATAGAAAAAAAGCTCAATGACAAAATGACAAATAGACTTGTGGGAGGGAGGACGAGATAAAAAAATGAAGAATCAACATTCCAAATGAGAAGAAACTGAGGTTAAATAGGCACAGAGCAACACATGCGGAGATAGAACTAAGATGCTCTGGGCCTTTCTGCGCTGTACTGTCATAATGCTATAATTCCACTTTCAACATCCTATGGAATCCTGGGATTTGCAGTTTCGGGAGGAGCCTTTAGGATTCTCAGCCCGAGAGCTCTTTGGCCTCAGGAAACTACAAACCCCAGAATTCCACAGGATGTTGAAAGTGGAATAATAGCACTAGAACAGTGTAATGTGGAAAGACCCTCTGACCCAGCACTCTGGCAGCTGAAGTCTGGGAACGGCTCCCTTACCCAATTTAGGCACAAAATCCTGAAGAACCCAAATCAGTTAAGCTTAGGGAAGAGGAGAATGAGACACGCCTTTAGCCACATACACTTACGTGCATACACAGAATAGTCCAAAATCTGCAGGTGAGATTTTAATCAAGGTTGTTATGATACCAAATGGGGGAATAACACAAGCTGTCTTTGTACAGGAGGAGGAGGAGGAGGGGTTTCATGCATGTTGTGACACAGTCAAGGAGCAAGGAACATCCAGCTGACAAGGGCGATCCATTACTTATGCTGGATGCTTCACAATTAAGTGCTGAGACCAGAGAGGTGGGATGTTTGCATAACAGCACAGCAGACTTGCTTTAGTTCAAGGTTACATGAAGTGCAAAAATGATGAGGGTCTTCAACATGTGGGAAAACTCTCACTAAGAGGGGAAGAAATGGAAATGCACAATGCAATAATGCCCTCCAACATTTCACAGATGAGAACCAGCACAATTGTGGCCAAGCTGCATTGGAAGGCAGCCAAAGGGGTTGGCCAAGCAATAGAAGGGCAAACGTTATTAATGAAGAAGAACATACAAAACTACTATAGTATGTGGAGAAATCCTAAAATAGATGTACTGAGTTTAGGAAAGGCTAGACTCAGCCTCTCCTCTCCTCTTCCTCTTGTCAAGAACTTTTTGCACCTTGGACTCAGTTTGCAGCAATTAAAACAAGCTGAGGAGGAAGGGGGAAAGTGGGAGGAAGAGAGAGGAAGCAGGACACTTTAAAAGTGGCTGAGAAAGTGGGACGATAGGGCAGCGGTGGAGCTTAGAGTGCATTGAGGGGGCGGGGCCACAGCGCATGAGGGCGCGGCTATGGTGTGTGTAAGTGGGGGCGTGGCTATGAGCCAGGCTGCCCCCAAAACATTGCCGCCCAGGGCGAACTGCACTCATCACCCCTCCGTCCCTATGCAACTGCAATAGAGGATTAACCTGAACTGTCCCTGCCAAACCGGGACAGTTGGAAGATAAGATGCAATGTATAATATACCATACCATACTATACTATAGTTTAAAGTGTTTGTCAGTCTGTTCTGTTACTCAAATCCACGGGCCAGATCAGAGTTACCAGGCTCGCTGTGCTATCTAATGGCAACAAAAGAAAGATTGCAATAAGCTTTTGGGCCATTTCTGCACTAGCCTGTTATAGTGCTATTATTCCACTTTCAACATCCTATGGATGTTGCAAACCCCAGGATTCCATACGATGTCGAAAGTGGAATAATAGCACTGTAACAGATTGGTGTCGAAATAGCCTAATTCTGCTATCTTCTGAACTGGCACTTTGGACCTGTTTTTTAAAAAACTTTAGAAGAGGTGTGGGAAGCTCCATAACCCCATCTCTCCTAGATATATTTTTTGTAGATGAAAAATCACCTAAAAATAGTTCCTACCCTCAAAAAACAGTTCTATGTCCAATGTATATAGTTCATTGCACAATGTAAAAACTGCTAAAGCCATGGATTTTGTTATGTATTATGTCAAAACCATAACATACAGATGTAAATATTTTAAGAACTGGTTGAATAAAACAAACAAACAGTTTTAAAATGCAGAAGCTTAGCTTATGGCCGTTTCCGCCCTACTCTGTTATAGTGCTATTATTCCACTTTTTACATCCTATGGAATTCTGGGGTTTGTAGTTTCCTGAGGCCCAAGAGCTCTCTTGCTGAGAATTCCAAATGCCTCTCCCTAAACTGCAAACCCTAGGATTCCATAGGAGGTTGCAAGTGGAATAATAGCACTATAACAGTGTAGTGCAGAAATAGCCTATTTCTTCTGCACCTCCCAATTGTACCTTCACCTTCCCAAAAAACAAAACTGGAAATGAGGTTGCGTCACTTTCAAGTTGCTGCAGACACATCAGTGCAGCCTCTTGGGGAGGCCATGGGCAAAAACTGCCCCCCACCCTTGGCACAGTTTCCCAGATCTACTCTAGAATCCATAGCTGTGAAGCGGTATCATCATCCTTTAGAAATGGTGCTGAACTTTCATTAAAATGTTTGAGATGTCAGCCTAAGTCTACATAGCAAGACTGCTTAGTCTTGCTATGTAGACTTAGGCTGACATCCCAAACATTTTAATGAAAGTTCAGCACCATTTCTAAAGGATGATCTCTTGCTATACGAGCCAGCCCAAGGTCTAAGATCTTCAGTGGAGGCTCCTTCTCTCAGGTCCACCACCATCTCAGGTTGTTAGGCAGGAAAGTAGGAGAGGGCCTTCTTGGTGACCGCTCCCAGCTTGTGGATTTTCTTCCCTAGGGAGTCTCGGATGGCCCCTTCCTTGCTGTCATTCTGTTGGTGAGTGAAATCTTTTCTGTTCCAACAAGCCTTTTAGGAGTTGACTGTGAGGGTATTTAATGGAGTGCTCTGTAGTATGTTCTGCTCATTTTTATTTTCTGTTCTTTAATGGATCTATCTTAATCTAGGCTATCTAATTCTAGGCCAGCATGGTGTCATGGTTTGAGCTGTGAACTACAATCCTGGAGACCAGGCTTTGATTCGCCGCTCGGCCATGGAATCCTTGGGTGTGTCAAACACTCTCAGGCCCAGAAAACCCTGTGATAGTTTTGCCTTAGGGTTGTCATAAATTGGAAGTGACTTGAAGACCCATGACGGCAGCAAAAACAACGCTGGATTGTATTTAAATAATAACTATTTGTATGTTTTTGCCTCTAATTGCATTCATTTTCACTTTTGTAAGTTGTCTTGGGTCCCAGTATTGAGAGAAAAGGAGAGATAGAAATGAATGAATTGTTGTCGTCATTATCATTACGATCACCATCGAACTTCAATTCTTTCAGAAAATCTCAGCTTTTATTCCACTTGCAAGGAAACGTTGAAGGATTTTAGGAGCTACCAGTCAGCTTTGGGTTTCGTTCAAATTATAAGCAAAGCCATCAGCATCAATATAAGCAATGAAGGGTAAATTTCCAAGCTAAAAATAAAAGAGCGTTAAAAGCAACAACAGAACCTTCAGCTATTGGCAAGATGTGCAACCTTTATTTAAAGCAACCATCCTACAGATTTGGAAACAAGACTCCACACTGCTAGTCAGACTAGAATGGGAGAAGAATGAAAAAAACAAACAACAACTAGTAATAAAACCCCAGTGAAGGCAGATGACAGAAATACCAATTTGGACAATATCAGAGACATCAGAACAGAATGTGCTTAATTACAGAGGATAACTTTGGTTCCAAACTCTAAGCCTTAAAAAAAAAAGTCATTTTCTTTCAATTAAATCACAGGTCTCTTGGAAAATAAAAAGAGTGTTGGATAGGGAATTATGGAGGGCCAAGTCCCCTTGAGTGATGAAACTTGCTGGCTGAGTTTGGGCCAATCGCTCCATTTTAGGTTCATCTACCTCCCTGGTGGACAAAATGAGAGGAAGAGAACCGTTAATAGCAATAGCAGTTACATTTCTATACTGCTGATCGGTGCAAAGCACTCCCTCAGCAGTTTACAATGTTGTAAGCTAATTGCCCCCAGCAAGCTGGGTACTTATTTTACCAACCTACAGAAGGATGGAAGGCTGAGTCAGCCTGGAGCCCTGCAGGATCGAACTAATAATGTTGTGGCTGCAGCACCAGCATTCAATCACAGCGGCACCAGGTACATGATTTCCTCCATTAAAGGACACATGATGGGAAGTAAGCATAACAATTTCATACCTAGTTTCTATATAGGGTTGTGAAAGCTGAACAGTGCAGAAAGCTGACAGAGAAAGAATCAGCTCATTTGAAACATGGGGCTGAAGGAGAGTTTTGCAGATACCATGGATGACCAGAAGGACAAATACCATATTTGCCAGTGTATAAGATGAACCAGCATATAAGACATTAACATGTCAGCAAATATTATTTGCTGATGTATAAAATCCTCTGGCATGTATGACACATTCCAGTTTTCAAACAGTATTGGGGGGGGGAGTGAGTCTTATATACCAGCAAATACAGTAAATGGGTCCTAGAACAAATCAAGCCTGAACTCTCCCTAGAAGCCAAGATGACTAAACTGAGACTGTCATACTTTGGACACTTAGTGAGAAGGGATGAGTCATTAGAAAAGACAATAATGTTTGGTAAGGTAGAAGGCAGTAGGAAAAGAGGAAGACTATATTACAGGTAGATATATTCAGTCAAGGAAGCCACACAAGATCTAAGCAGGGTAGTCAATTGTAGGGTGACCTGGAAGTCTTTCATTTATATAGTTAAAATAAGATGAAGTTAATCTGAGAGGAATTAATCACAGCACAATTCCAAACTCTGGGTGAAAGTATATATGCCTATTTCCACACTACACTGTTATAGTGCTATTATTCCACTGTCAATATCCTTTGGAATCCTGGGATTTGCAGTTTAGGGAGGGACCTTTAGAAATCTCAGCCAAGAGAGCTCTTTGGCCTCAGGAAACTACAAATCCCAGAATTCCACAGAATGTTGAAAGTGGAATAATAGTACTGTAACAGTGTAGTGCAGAAATCTTAACCTAAAAGTTTCTGCATGGTTCAAAATCAAAAATCAAATCCTTATTTCAAGTTGTAGCCAAGTGAAATTAAAAACAAACAAACAAGCCATGTTCACTTCACCAGACATGAAATCCCATGATAAATCAGACAGAGAAATGGCTTGTGTAGTTTGTCTCATGACCTTATACAGTATGCATCGCTCAGTACCAGCAAACCCCCACCTTGTTCCACAATATCATGTGATTTTGATTTACGAGGGCCAGATTCTTGACTGCTTTCTTCCTCCCCAGAGTAGATCAATGACGCAATGCTATCTTGGAATATTGCAAACGGGGTATATCATGAAGGAGATGCCGGTGCTGGCCCTGCCATTAGGCAGAATGAGGCAAAATTCTTGCGTGGCAGATGCTGAGGGGCAACGTTAAAAGCCTCAAACTATCTCTCCAGAGTTCCTGGCCATTTGCCCTTGGCTTGGAGGGCAGTCTTATATGTGCCATGTAAATGGCCCTACACTCCCTGAACCGAACTGGTGGTGGTGGACTCTAGCCATTTCTGCATTACACTGTTATAGTGCTATTATTCCACTTTCAACATCCTATGAAATCCTGGGGTTTGCAGTTTAGGAAGGGACATTTAGAATTCTCAACTAGAGAGCTCTTTGGCCTCAATAAACTACAAACCCCAGAATTCTACAGGATGTTGGAAGTGGAATAATAGAACAGTGTAGTGTGGAAATGGCCTCTGTCCCATTACCAGTACTGAGGTTCAGCTGGCAGCCTTGCCAAATTCTAGAAAAGGGGTTGGAGCATGGAGCCATCTTGTTCTTTGCCTCAGTCAGCACTATGGCCAGTTCTGGAAGATAAATCTGTTTCTTCAGACTCTGCAGAAATCTGAGCTGGCTTTCTCTTAGTGCCTTACACCTGTGTGAGTTCTGCTATAAGCGTGGTATAGATTTGCATTGTGCATGGATGCATGGGACATACGGATGTACATTGGGAGTAGGCGTGCATTGTGTATGGTGCATTGACAGGTGTGCATATTTCACATGCAAATGTACATGAACAGTTGGCATTGCAATTCACTAATGAGATTGCATTGCAAAACTCTGACTGCAAATGTACACTCATAGAATCATAGAGCTGGAAGAGACAACAGGAGCCATCGAGTCTAACCCCCTGCTATGCAGGAACCCACGTCAAAGCACTCCCAACATATGGCCATCCAGCCTCTGCTTAAAAACCTCCAAAGAAGGAGACTCCACCACACTCCCAGACAGCATATTCCACGGCCAGGCAGCTCTGACCATCAGGAAGTTCTTCCTAATGTTCAGGTGGGATCTCCTTTCCTGCAGCTTGAATCCATTGCTCCTTGTCCTAGTCTCTGGAGCAGCAGAAAACAAGCCTGCTCCCTCCTCAACATGACATCCCTTCAAATATTTCAACATGGTTATCATGGCCCCTCTTAACCTTCTCTTCTGCAGACTAAACATACCCAGACCCCTAAGCCATTCCTGATAAGGCGTGGTTTTCAGACCCTCCACCATTTTGGTCGCCCTCCCCTGGACATGCTCCAGCTTGTCAATCTCCTTCTTGAATCGAGGTGCCCAGAACTGGACACAGTATTCCAAATGAGGTCTAACCAAAGCAGAATAGAGTAGTACCATTACCTCCCTCGATCTAGACACCATACTCCTAGTGATGCAACCAAGAACTGTGTTGGCTTTCTTGGCTGCTGCACCACACTGCTGACTCATGTTCAGCTTGTGATCTACCAAGACTCCTAGACCCCTTTCACACATACTGTTATCCAGCCATGTGTCCTCTATCCTATGTTTGTGCATTCCATTTTTGTTGCCTAAGTGTAGGACCTTACATTTCTCTCTGTTGAAAATCATTTTATTAGCTTTGGCCCAGCTCTCCAATCTGTCCAGGTCATTTTGAATTTTGATCCTGTCCTCTGGCGTATTAGCAACCCCTCCCAATTTGGTGTCATCTGTAAATTTGATCAGCATGCCCTATTCCTTCATCCAAGTCATTGATGAAGATGTTCAGTAGCACTCTGTTTTCTCAGGTCAGCATCTCGACTATGGTATTATGTAAAGTTGGAAAAGTTATTTTTTTGTATTTCATCTCCTGAAATCCTTCAGCCAGCAGAGACAGTGACCACGCAGGATGGATGTTAATGAAAACTGTGGTCCAAATAAGTACGTACATTTTCAATCTGAGTTATATCTATACAGATTACTGGAGAGGATCTGGCTGAGGTTTTTAATCCCAGAGTACAGATGATAGTTTCTATCTCCTGTAGTTAAAGTGCTATCACTGGGTAGTGGGAAAACAGGCTTGTGAAGTCTCACAACAGAGACTGTTGTTAGACTCAAAGGCAGGCTATGAAAAAGGCAATTATGTTTGGTGCATGTAGGTGTATTAGCAACAGCAAGCATCAATTACAGGCATCAATTACTGAAAAGGGATGGTTTTTACTGAGCAAATGAGATGGGCCTCTCTTGAGAGGAAGTTCCATAACCTAGGTGCAATCATTGAAAAGATCTTGCTATCAGGTTTGTTGGAACAGGGCTACCAGCACCCTGGGTTGCCTTAAGCCAATCACTGGCCAGAGTTTTGAACTTGGCAAAGGAGTGTTCATAGCTTGGGTTGTTCCAACCCTGTATTTCCTAAACAGCTAATTGTTAAACATCTTCTAAGTATGTGTGTGTCTGTCTATACGTGCCTTCAAGTGGCTTGTTGACTTATGTCGACCCCATGAATTTCATAAGGTTTTTTAGGCAAGGGATAATCAAAGGTGGCTTTGCTAGTTCCTTCCTCTGAAATATAGCCTATAATACCTGGTATTCCTTGGCGGTTTCCCACCCAAGTACTAATCAGAGCTGACCCTGCTTAGCTTCTAAGATCAGATAGGATCTGGTCCTTTTAGGGCATTTTGGCCACACGTATTGTTTAAGGTTCCTTAGTGGCTAAGAAAAATCTGAAAATGGGCATTCTTTCTTTTCCCTTCTTTCACTCCCACCTAAAGAAGACATAATCTGTCCTTTCTATTGTGAAGGGCCACAATAGAAACAGCGGTGTGAGTCAGAAGGGACAGATGCAGATGGAGCCGCATTTGGGATGTGTAAGCCAACAGCATGTGCTGGTAGCATCCCACTTGGATTGCTGTAATGTAGAGGACCAGAGGCTACTTTTCAAAAAGGCTTGGAAATGTCATCAGTCCAAAGCAAGCCTGCAAGGATATTGACAAGCTAGAACACGTCCAGAGGAGAGCGACCAAAATTGTAGAAGGCCTGGAAACCATGCCATATGTGGAGAGGCTTAGGGAGATGGGTATGTTTCTCCTGGAAAAGAGAAAGTTAAGAGCCGTGTGTAAATATTTGAAGAGATGTCATATGGAGGTTGGAGCACTCTTTTGTGCTGCTCCAGTGAAAGGGTTAAGTTGAAGAAGCTAATGCTAAGGTAGAAAAATATAGAAAAATAAGGTGAGCAGATGCGCCCTTTATCTTATCAAGAGGCTTAGGTATGTGCTTAGCAGTGCCGGGAACCTAGGGAGTTTTGATGTTGGAGAAATACTCCCTTGGTACCAAAATACATCATTTTTGAAAGATGTAACCCAGGTCTGCCTGACCTGTAAACACTTCATATATGGTCATATGTAATCATTTCCTGTAACCTGTTTACAAGAGGGTATAAAAAGAGAGCTAATACCTGGATCGGGGCTCTCAGGCTTTGGAAATCATTCCACTGAGATCCCTGCAGTAAAATAAACTTTTATTTTTGCTTTCTAATCTGGTGGTCTCAATTCTCGGCGAGCTACTTCAATTTGGGGGCTCGTCCGGGATATTGAGGAGCGTTTTGCCCACTTTGGCGGACGCCAGGGCGTCGGGGCCGTCGCCTCTTTCCGACGCGACCCAGGGTGCCCCTGACTTACTTTTGTCAGAAGGATTGACTCGGAGTGAGGCGGCGGCTCTGGCGGTGGTGTTCCAGCCCAGGGACCCGAAGACGGAGCAGAAAGCAGAACCCTCCCACGACTGTTGGTGAGTGCCCTCCCTGCAACTTCAGGGAGAAGAGGGGCCTGATCAACCCCTTAAGTCTTGCCTTAGTACCCCACTGTTGTGGGTGAAACCGCGAGGCTTTTTGGAGGTGGAAAAAGAGGTGGGAGGTAGTTTGTTGGCGTGAATGTGGTGTGAAAGGAGGGGCGCAAGGTGTCGCAGTTCCCATTGCATACCGTTGAGAGTCCGGGTGCGTGGGTCGGCACAGAGAGAGTGGTGTCTATCCCCCTTCGTGTTGGCGCGTGAGACCCCTTACTCACGCGCCAAATCCCTTTCTCCTAGTGTGTCTTGTCCACGTTGGGAGGAAATGGGTGGGGGGCAAAGCCGGCAAACCCCTTTAGGTTGTATGTTAAAGAATTTCAAGAAAGGATTCAGTGGGGACTATGGGGACCCCCCGATGACACCAGGGCGTTTACGGAATTTATGTGAAGTGGAGTGGCCTTCTTTCAAGGTGGGGTGGCCTCCGGAAGGGAGCTTAGAACCCGCTCGAATCAAGGCAGTGTATTCAGTAGTGGTGGGTGAGCCTGGCCATCCTGATCAGTATCCATACATAGATTCATGGGACACAGTGGTTACAGAGAACCCCTCTTGGTTGCAGAAGTGTCAGGAACAAATTTGTAAGGCTATGGTGCTGAGGCAGGACAGGGCCAGACGAAAGCTTGGAAAAGCCCAGATTTTGCCTGATTCAGCTCCAGAAGAGCCCACTGCCCCCCCTCCACCGTATGTGGTGATGCAGCCAGCCCCACCACCACTGGCTTTGGAAGTACCACCGCCTGCTCCACTGCCGCCAGTACCTCAGACAGCCTCACAACAAGAGGGAGTGGCTGGGGGACTGGAGGATTTGGCCCCAGTTACCCATGAAGAGGAAATGACAGAGGAGTTGCCAGGTTCCAGTTTGGCTGTCCAGAATAAGATGACACTCAGACCCAAACCCGAACAGACTGGACCAAAAGAAAAATCCAAGAGTAAGCAGGTCAAGAGTAAACAGACAAAACCCCAGAAGGAAGTAGAAGAAGTGGATGATTCGGATGGGGAAAGTGGAGATGTGATTGCACCATTGCGACAAATCAGTCAATTGGTGCCAGATCCCACCCAAGAGGGTGGTTACCGGCGAGTCCCGAGTTACCAATATACTCCCTTCACCACGTCTGACCTCCTTAATTGGAAGACCCATTATGCTACTTACACAGATAAGCCACAAGAAGTAATTGAACTTTGTTCCAGTATTATGGCCTCACATGTCCCCAATTGGCAAGATTGTCAGCAGTTGCTCCTGACTTTGTTCACTACTGAAGAGCGGAGGAGAATAATTCAGCATGCAGAACGGATAGCTAGAGACAGGGCACCTCCTGGAGAGGCGAACCCTGAGCAGTGGATGAGAGGTAGGGTCCCCTTGGCGGACCCAGGATGGGACCCGAACCTCCCAGCACAGTTGACTATGCTCACTGATTATCAAGCTCTACTAGTGGAAGCTATGAGAGAAGGAATGAAGAGGCCTGTTAATATGTCCAAAGTATCAGAGATACTTCAGGGACCCACTGAACCCCCAGGAACATATTTGGAAAGATTGCTTGATGCTTATAGGCAGTATACTCCTGTGAACCCAGAAGACCCAGGCAACCAACAGATGGTGAATTTGGCCTTCGTGACCCAAAGTTATCCAGATATAAGGAAGAAACTCCAGAAACAAGAGGGATTTGCAGGTATGAATTTGAGCCAATTGTTGGAAATTGCCCAGAGAGTATATGTGAATAGAGACCAAGAGGAGAAACGGGAGAAGGACAGGCGGATGCATAAGAAAGCGGAATTATTGGCTGCAGCTTTGGCGATAAAGGAAGGGGCGGAAAATTGGAAAAGGAAGTGGACCTCCATTGAGACGCAATGAGTGTGCCCTCTGCCGACAGGTTGGGCATTGGAAGAATGAATGTCCCAGACAGAGAGGGATGGCGAACAGGGGAAGAGGAATGGATCGAGGAAGAGGAAGGGGAGCAAATCGAGGAAGAGGAAGAGGAAGAGTAGTGGATGGAAGATATGAGCAGGGGATGGACGAAGGGTTCGAGGACTTCATTGGACTAGCTGAAATGGAACATTACGATTAGGACAGACCGGGCCCCCTTGCTCTCGGCCCCGGGGAGCCTATGGTCACAGCACAAATAGGGGACCGAGCCATCCCCATGATGGTAGATACGGGAGCCACCCGTTCGGTATTAAATTCTGCAATAGCCCCAAAAACTGAGAAAGCCATAAGAATTGTGGGGGCCACGGGGAAATTGGAAAAACACCCTCTCTTAGAAAAAAGGATTGTGGATCTAGGAAGACATCAAGTCACTCACCAGTTTTTGTATTTGCCAAGTTGCCCTGTGCCCTTATTGGGTCGAGATTTGTTGGCTAAATTGAGAGCTCAAATTTCTATTGAAGAAGATGGGACGATGGAAATCAATTTTAGAGGACCAAAGAATATCTCAGTGACTTATCCAATGGAGGAGGAGTGGCGAAGGTACCAGATCATGGTTTGTCAAGAGCAACCCACTATATTTGGACCCCCAGGCGTGTGGGCTGAAGACAACCCACCTGGGTTAGCCCGGTTCGTGGCCCCCATAGTGGTAGAATTAAAGCCAAATGCTATGCCCACTCGTGTAAGGCAATATGATCTACCCAGAGAAGCCCTGGAAGGGATCCAGAAGCATTTAGAACGGCTGAAGAAGTACAATATAATTCGGGAATGCCGCTCTCCCTGGAATACTCCATTACTCCCAGTATTGAAACCTGGGACGAAGGAATATCGTCCAGTACAAGATTTAAGGATGGTAAACAAAGCTACAGTAACCCTACACCCAGTGGTACCAAACCCATATGTCCTGATGAGACTAGTCCCATCTGCAGCTACTCACTTCACTGTTTTGGATCTCAAGGATGCCTTCTTCTGTATCCGAGTGGCCCCCAAAGCCAGGAAATATTTGCCTTCCAGGTGGAAGACAGCATTACAGGCCAGAAGACCCAGTTCACTTGGTGCCGCTTGCCTCAGGGGTGGAAGAACTCGCCAACGATTTTTGGGACATCATTGAGTCAAGACTTGAGAAAATTCCGATCTGAACCCGAGAGACGAGTTTTGCTGCAATATGTGGATGATCTACTGTTGGCCGCCACCAGTGAGGAGGAGTGTAAGGAAGCCACAATGGAGTTGCTCCAGCTTCTGTGGGAAGCAGGCTACAAAGTATCTAAGAGAAGGCCCAGTTGTGCCAGACAGAGGTGCGATATCTGGGATTCCAAGTGACTCAAGGGAAACGAGCGCTAGGCCGAGAAAGGAAGGAGGCTGTGTGTGCTCTGCCTGAGCCCCGGAATCGGAAGATGGTGAGAATTCTTGGGTGCAGCTGGGTTTTGCAGAATCTGGATTCCTAACTTTGCAGTAATGAGCAAACCATTATATGAAGCTACCAAAGGTCCGGAGAAGTCTGAATTTGTGTGGGGAAAAGAACAAAAGAACGCCTGGGAACAGATAAAGAAGGCGCTGATGGAAGCTCCGGCGCTAGGTCTGCCAGATGTAACAAAGAAGTTCACCTTATATGTTGATGAGAAGAATGGAATAGCCGTGGGAGTACTGACACAGATGTTGGGATCCTGGCATCGCCCAGTGGCATATCTCTCTAAGCAATTAGATCCAGTCGCTAGAGGATGGCCTGGGTGTCTCAGGGCTATAGCAGCAACAGCCTTGTTGGTAAAAGAAGCAGATAAGTTAACCTTAGGCCAGAATTTGATGGTAAAGGTTCCACATTCTGTACTGGCCCTCATGGAGTACAAAGGTAGCTATTGGTTCACGAATAGCCGAATGTCCAAGTATCAGGGAATGTTGTATGAAAACCCTAGAGTGAAGTTGGAGTTGTGCACCACCCTGAACCCTGCAACACTGCTCCCAGCAGAATCTGGAAATATACACCACGACTGCCTTCAAACCATGGATGAAGTATACTCAAGTAGACCAGACTTGCGGGATACCCCATGGCCCCATCCTGATGTCACTTACTATACAGATGGAAGTAGCTTTGTGCGAGAGGGGAAGCGAAAGGCCGGCTATGCAGTGGTCACGGCAGATAAAATAATAGAAGCCAAAGGGCTACCTGTTGGTACCTCGGCCCAGAGGGCGGAACTTATCGCTTTGATCAGGGCTTTAGAGCTGGCCGAAGGACTTACTGTAAACATATACACAGATTCAAAGTATGCCTTCACTACCCTGCATGCGCATGGAGCACTGTACAAAGAAAAAGGATTGATCAATTCTTCAGGACAAGAGATCAAATATGGAAAAGAAATAGAGCACCTATTAGAAGCGGTGTGGGCCCCTAGTAAAGTTGCTGTGATGCACTGTAAAGGACATCAGAGAGGGCAAGATCCAGTGGTCCGGGGAAACCGGAAGGCAGATGCTGCTGCAAAGGAGGCTGCTGAGAGTGAACTAGTGAGTGGGAAGGAGAACCTGCCCAGAGAATTGGTAGTACCACTTTTCCAAGTCTCCTTGAGTAACCAGACCCCTAGATACACCCAGCAGGAGAATGAGAGGGCTGAAAAGGACCTGAAAGCTATAAGCGACAAAGATGGTTGGTGGGTCCTACCAGATGGAAGACGGTACATACCCCAATCTATGGGATGGCCAATCGTTCAGAAGGCACATGAAGCCACGCATCTGGGAAAGACAGCGTTGGCCCAGTTGTTAGCAAAGGATGTGTTTATAGATGGAATGAGACAGTACACCATGCTGGCGTCATCACGGTGTCAACTCTGCGCTCGGAACAACCCGCGTCAAGGACCCAGATTGGAAGAGGGAACCCAACATCAAGGATCTACTCCCTTCGAATCCCTAGTGGTGGACTTCACCGAGATGCCACGGATGGGACAATACCGATATATGTTGGTAATGGTGTGCACTCACACTGGGTGGGTTGAAGCATATCCTACTAGAACCGAGAAGGCGAAGGAAGTAGTACGAGCTCTACTCCGAGACATCGTACCTAGATACGGGTTACCCCTTCACATCGGATCTGATAATGGCCCGGCCTTCGTGCACGGAGTAGTTAAGAGTTTGGCAGAAGTCTTAGGAATTACTTGGAAATTACATTGTGCGTATAGGCCCCAAAGTTCTGGGAAGGTGGAAAGGATGAACAGAACATTGAAGACTCAGCTTGCAAAATTGTGTCAAGAAACTAAGCTCAAATGGTTGGATGTACTCCCAATAGCTCTTTTGAGAATAAGATGCACCCCTCATCGGACGACTGGGCTGACTCCATTTGAGCTGCTGTATGGAAGACCCCCGGCCATCCTGAAGGGATTGAGAGGGGACATTCGAGAGCTGGGGAACTTAACCCTCCAAGAAGAAGTGCAGGCATTAGGGAAAGCTCTAGAGAAGGTAAACGCCCATGCTTTGGAGGTTAGACGAGTTCCTTTCCTCACAAAGGCCCATTCCTTCCAGCCTGGGGATGAGGTGTGGGTTAAAGATTGGAAAGGGGAGCCTCTATCACCAGGCTGGAGGGGGCCGTATCACGTGCTGTTAGTCACCCCCACTGCAGTAAAAGTAGCAGGGCTGAAACCTTGGATACACTACACCAGGATAAAAAGGGCGTTTACTGATTGGGCTGTAATTTCATCACAAGAAAACCCTTTGAAACTGAAATTGTCCAGAAGAAAGGGGGAGAGAAGATTCGGACTAGACTCTGCCGTGGTCATACCAGGGAATTGACCACTCTACGCACAGTCAGATCCGCAACAGGTGAATGAAGACTCTAGGCTAGACCCTACTGCTGCCACCCGCTGGACGCTGGTAGCTCTACGTACGGTCAGACCTAGCAACTGCAGAGGAGGAAGATTGGGACTGAGCCCTGCTGTAGTCACTCCGGAGGCTGACTATTCTACGCACGGCCAGATCCCCTACAGTGGATATGGGAGAGAAACAATGAATATTAGTATTAGTGATCTAATAATAATAGTAGTGTGTATATTTTTTGGTATTTTAGTATTTTTGTATATGTACAGAAGGAATTTGTGTGGAGTAAGTAGATTTGGGTCCCTGAGTGGCTCCGAAAATGAAGTGGGTAATGTTGATCGGGATGTGGAGCGTGATGGGTGGAGTAGTTGAGGCTAACTTGTTCAAACGACATGCTGCACATATGTTCCAACAACACGGACCCAATGTCACCCTGATCTATGAACATCCACAGACTGTAGCAGATTTCGGTTTTATGCCCTCCCTTATTAGTGAACCGGGAGTGGTTGTAGGAGCCCTACAGTCAGCATTGAGAGGGAATCCCAATATGTTTGCCAAAGTTGATAGTAATATAAACAAGACTCGATTTAGGCGGTTGAAGTTTTATACTTATTCCCCCGGAATGTGTTTTTGCTGTCACCATAGTGGATCTTAGAATTCTAAGTGGAAAGGATATATAAAATATTCCTCATTTTATGGTAAACTGGGAAACTATTCAGCATGTAGTGATAGATTCTATTTGTATGGCACATATAATAACTCCTATCAACCCAAGGGGGACTTAAATGAAACTAATTTTGGAGATTTATACCCAGAATATCCCATGTTCACTCCTAATTATACAGGGTCAGGTAGTATATGCTCTGGATTGATGGCTAGAGACCCGCATTTATGGTTCTACTTTAATGGGTGGGCCACCAACTACCACCCAGGGACTTACCAGTGTATAGGAATAGGATATATGACTATACCTGTCCAAGTTTTCCTACCAAGACAGATCAAACGAGTTGGTAGGAAGAAACGGCATTTAGTGGGACCACTGGGAAGTCAATGCGAGGATCTGGTCATCGTGAGGCCACAGTTGTCTGAGAGTGAGGGTAGTAGAGTAGGAGGAGGACTGATCACAGGGGTCCTCACTTTGGGATCCTACCCAGGAATTATGGCTCAAGAAAATCGTAGGAGCATAATAGGATTGACTTGCAGATTGGAGAAAACTATAAATGCGACTGGGAAATTGGTACAAGCCCTCCAACAAGAAATTGAAGAGCTAAATCAGCTATTGTTACAACATCGAATGGCCTTGGATTACTTGTTAGCCAGAAAAGGGGGGTTTTGTACCATAGTCAAAGGAGGATGCAAGGTTGCGTTCCATGATTTGAACAAGACTATAGAGGATGAGATACAGCAGTTGCAAGGGTTGATACAAAATAATGACAGTGGCGTTAGTAACCCCTGGGATTGGTTAACTTCTTGGCTTCCAGATCTTAGCTGGTTAAAAACCTTGTTTCTAGGTATTGTACTTTTAATTGTAGTAGGGTTCTTAGTAATGATATGTATTTCTTGTGCTATGAAATGTGTACATGCCTCTCTCTCCCAAGCTATGGAGGGGAAGGCAGCTCATTTTGCTGTTATGGCCCAAAAGCAAGCTTAAGTATGTCAAATTGCGTAGAATTTGGCATAAAGGGGGGAATGAAAGGGTTAAGTTGAAGAAGCTAATGCTAAGGTAGAAAAATATAGAAAAATAAGGTGAGCAGATGCGCCCTTTATCTTATCAAGAGGCTTAGGTATGTGCTTAGCAGTGCCGGGAACCTAGAGAGTTTTGATGTTGGAGAAATACTCCCTTGGTACCAAAATACATCATTTTTGAAAGATGTAACCCAGGTCTGCCTGACCTGTAAACACTTCATATATGGTCATATGTAATCATTTCCTGTAACCTGTTTACAAGAGGGTATAAAAAGAGAGCTAATACCTGGATCGGGGCTCTCAGGCTTTGGAAATCATTCCACTGAGATCCCTGCAGTAAAATAAACTTTTATTTTTGCTTTCTAATCTGGTGGTCTCAATTCTTGGCGAGCTACTTCACCAGGACACAGAGCAATGGCTTCAAACTTCAGGAAAAGAGATTCCATCTAAACATTAGGAAGAGCTTCCTGACAATAAGAGTAATTTGACAGTGGAATCCATTGCTTGGGAGTGTGGTTGAGTCTCCTTTCTTTGGAGGGTTTAAAACAGAGGCTGAATGGCCATCTGATGGGAATGCTTTGATGGCGTATTCCTGCATAGCAGAATGGGGTCAGATTCGATGGCCCTTGGGGTCTCCTCAAGCAATACAATTCTATGAAAGCACTCACATAATTCTTCCTTTCTTTTTTAAAAAATCCATTAAAAGACTCAAAAATTGTAAATCAGTAACCAATGCTGAACAGAACAATCTGTGCATTAAGATTCACTGTTCATGGGTTCCGGAGAGTGAATTAGTGACAAGTTGGTTGCGTCACATCAGTGTCTAGAGGAGTAGTAGAGGAGTGCAATCACCACTTAATAATGTGAGCATAGATTTATATTATGCAAGCAGGATGTAGGATCTCAGGTATGATTTCAGCAGCATTAGATACCAGAATCATATGGTCGTTAAGATATTCTGCCCACTTTGGGGTGAGACTGACTTCAGGGGAGAGACCTATGGCACATTTTGATTGAGATCCTATATGGTTAAGTATAGTGTAAAAATTCTCCATGTGGGACTGTGCTACGCCTCCTCAATTATCACCCCCAGGACTTACCATAATGCTGTGAAACCCCATTCTCCATGGGCATTCTGTGGCTGTTGGGGACTGCCTGGCTATGCCTCAAGGTCATCTTCCACCAAGATGTGCTGGGTCCTCTAGACGTTTCAGCATAGAATCATAGAATCATAGAGTTGGAAGAGACCTCAGAGGCCATCGAGTCCAACCCGCTGCCATGCAGGAACACACATCAAAGCATTCCCAACAGACGGCCATCCAGCCTCTGCTTAAAAACCTCCAAAGAAGGAGACTCCACCACACTCCATTGAGGCAGCAGATTCCACTGCCAGACAGCTCTGACCGTCGGGAAGTTCTTCCTGAGGTTCAACTGGAATCTCCTTTCCTGCAGCTTGAATCCACTGGTCCTTGTCCTAGTCTCTGGAGCAGTAGAGAACAAACCCACTCACTCCTCCACATGACGTCCCTTCAAATATTTAAACATGGCTATCACGTCCCCTCTTAACCTTCTCTTCTGCAGACTAAACATACCCAGCTCCCAGCTCCCTAAGCCGTTCCTCATAGGGCTTCATGGCTTCCAGACCCTTCACCATTTTGGTCGCCCTCCTCTGGACGCGTTCCAGCTTGTTGACATCCTTCTTGAATTGAGGTGCCCAGAACTGGACACAGTATTCCAAATGCGGCCTAACCAATGTAGATGGTGTCATCGCTCTGCACCTGGCTTTAGGAACGCAGCCAGACATTCCTCCAATCCCCTTTGCTCTCCGCCAACTATCATAGCAAGGGGCCATCATAGTGTAGAGGTAAGCCCTGGGGGTGTCTAGACATTGCAGAATGAGGCAGAGAATACCAGCCTCTACAGCAACCAAAAAATACATACGAAGGTGCACATATGCTTGCATATGTCACCAAAAGGATATCAGCGTCTGTCTCACTACGGTGAGCGATTTATTAGTTTTAAGTCCTACTTCCTCAGTAATTATTGGCCATTTCTGGACTACACTGTCAATGTGCGATTATTCCACTTTCAACATCCTGTGGAATCCTGGGGTTTGTAGTTTAGGGAGGGGCATTGAGAATTCTCAGCCAGAGAAACCGTTGGCCTCAGTAAACTACAAATCTCAGAATTCTAGAAGATGTTGAAAGCGGAATAACGGCACTATAACAGTGTCGTGCAGAAGCGGTCATTGCCAGGATCTGAAAGGTACTCTCCCACTGATTCAATCACAATTCAAAAAAGAGAAGCTCATATCATAAATCCAGATCAGAGATTAAAGCTGCTTAACATTTTCTCAGACAAGATCAAACCATCACTTCACAAAGATCCAACAATATTTCTTGATATTTTCACTGTTTGTACAGAAATGAAACCCAGTTGGAAAGCACAAGCTTCTGGATTCAGGTTTGGGGTCTTGTACCCATGGAAATCCCAATGTGTCAAAATCACTTAATAAAATCTGATGCCTTTTATGCCAAATGGATGTATCCAATTTCCAGTGCTGCGAGAGTGATGCCTCTCTCTACTCAATGACCACTTCTGTGACATAAATCTTCCTAAAGCTATCATTGTACAGCATTGATGTTTTATGAAAATATACTGTCATGTGCCTTATAGCTTCCTTTTAGTGACAACTGCTGCGATTTCCAATCCTGTAATATCTCCTTTGTGTTGCTGTCATGGTTCATTTCACAGATTTCATTTCTCCGTAGAATCAATGCATACTTAATTATAAAAGCACTATCATCATAATCATAAAGGCACTTCATGTTTATGACTTCCCATCAGCAGGGCCAAAAAAAATGGAGAGAAACTGAGAGCTGGTTAGTGAAATGAATATATCTGATAGTGGGCTGTCCATCAGAACAACAGAATCAGAAGGGAAGAGGCGGAACACGACAGACAGATCTCACGTCGAGCCAATCGGGTTAATCATCATCAACCTCATCATCATCTATATCCTTCCTTTCTCCCAATAATGGAATTCAGGCCAGCTAACAACAGATTTTTAAAAAATACAATTAAAAAACTACATTAAAACATTAATAAAGATAGAAATATAAGATTTAAAAAGCAATTAATTTATAAAGCAAAAGTATTAGACATTAAAATATTAGAATTCATTAAAAGACTATAGCCAAACCTTAAAAACAGCACCTCACATCATTAAAAGCCCAACCCTGGTCAATATAGAAAAAGCCTGACAGCTTAAAAATATTTTAACTTGCTGCCAGAAGGAAAGCCTCACTAAGGAAGAAGTTCCAAAGTCTGGGAGCAGCCACCGAGAACACCTTCTCCTTTATTCCCACCAAATGAGCCTGATAATACAGTGAGACAGAGAGAAAGGCCATTTCCGCACTGCACTGTTATAGTGCTATTATTCCACTTTCAACATCCTAAGGCAGTGGTTCTCAACCTGGGGGTCCCCAGATGTTTGTGGACTTCAGCTCCCAGAAGCCCCAGCCACTATAGTCAATGCTCAGGGCTTCTGGGAGCTGAAGTCCACAAACATCTGGGGACCCACAGGTTGAGAACCACTGCTAAGGAATCCTGGCCTTTGCAGTTTAGTGGATGGCATTTCTCAGCCAGAGAGCTCTTGGGCCTCAGTAAACTGCAAACCCCAGAATTCCACAGGATGTTGAAAGTGGAATAATAACACTACAACAGTGCAGTGCGGAAATGGCCAAAGTTAGATCCAGCCAAGTCAGTGAAATGTTATGGCAACCGAAGCCGGACCACGGACAGGTCCTGGGATGCTGAGCTAGAAGCGGATATTGACCCAGCAAAGAATGGCAGTCCAGGGAACTCTTTGAAAAGATGGCAGGACTCGGTTTTCCAGTGCTAGGTAGTGGATTGCAATTCATAAGGGCAGACTGAAGACACAATTCATTACTTTTTGTTCTGTCCCCTTTACTCTGCCCCCTAGCCAAAGATTCCTGTTTACCATTGTTCAATCTTATACAGATTGCACACCCTACAAAATAGCAACAGCATTTTTGCCTAATACATTTGTTACCTGTCCCATATTCAGTACCTCAGTTTGCATTGGCAGCCAGGAAATTATGCACTCGTTTTGTTAAGGAACATATTGTAACATAATACACAGTAATTTTATATTTTATACTTTTTAGCCAGCTTATGGAGGCCGTCAAGTTGCTTTAACCTTGTGTATACATTTTAGTAATTTTATTTTTAGTTGGATCACAGCCATTGTTAAAATGGTTTTAAAGGGACAAAATGGTTTTGAGGTTATATATATTTTCTAATAATCCATTTTTAATTGTACGGATCTATTTTTAACTCCACACTGTTCACATCTTGTTCTGAACATTGTAAAGGCCATTGACTATATACAATAAAATTGCTACTGACTGATTAAAAAAAAATTCATAAAGGCCCCACAGATGCTTCTGTAGCCCCTGTGAAAGTACGTCACAGAGAATTGTCTGTCTGCAAGGTGTTGGTTCATCAGCTGGGGGCACCATACCTAGGTCAAGCCTCCCCTAAAAATTTCTCCCCAGAAACTAAACACTAACAGAGATGCATGGTCTTCCAGATATTTCTGGACTATCACTCCCCTAGTCCCTCACCATGGACTATGCTGGCTAGGGTAGATAGATGTAGGAGTCCAAAAATATATGGAAAGTTCTGATGACCCCCATGCCCAAGGATGGAAGATGGACGAGAGAGGAAGTAGAGGGCCACCATGCCAATCCTGTCTTGCCTCTCCTTTCTTGACCTGGCTTAGACCCTGGGTGTCCCTTTCCCCCTTCGTGCCTCAGCCCCTTTTCCCACAGACACATACACATTTTGATATTTGCAACTTTTCCCCTGTTGTGAGGATCCTGCATCCCTAACCCTAGCAAATATGGAGGGCCACCTGGAACGTTATGAGTTATCCTTGTTGCAATCCAAGGTATTTTGGGGTGACTTAGCCTTGAATGGGCAAGAGTCATTAGACTCTTTGCAAAAGACCTGCTTTTGGTGAGGTGAAAGCTCCTACTTTTTTCTGCTCAATACAGAGCAATAAAACTGTATTCCTTTTCTTGGACTCTCCTTGAAGAGACGTCAGTATAGGAATTGCCATGATCAGGGCCTACACCTCAAAATTTACCACCGCTGACTACAAGTCCCGGAATGTATTGGACAGGATGGCCAGTTCTGCCCCAGATCCGCCTTCTACACTAGAACTTGGAGATGTTATTTTATTGGACTACAAAATCCACTCATCGTGGCTGGAGATTTTGGGGGAGCTGTTATCCAAAAAATTAACTCGTTCAGTTCTCTAAGCCAGATCCACCTTGTCCATCAGACCTCATCTACTAAAAAAAACCCCCAGAGCTAAGAAAAATTAATTATTTGGATTACAACTTCCCGAGCCCCACATCCACCAGGCTGCTGCCGCAGATTCTGGGAGCTGTAGTCCAGAAAAAAAGAAAATCCACCCAGCTTCTCCTAGCTCTCCTCCCCACAGCCTCAGATTTGGTAACTGCTGTGAGAGATAGGCTCCGTTGCTCAGCAGCAGTCCAGGCACCCAGAAGGACGGGAATGTATTAGTAGTCAGAGAACATTTGACTTGCTAAATAGAGCTCAAAATAGAGACTTAGGAAAGGGAACAGGAGCTTTTTATAGCTATGTACCAAGCCAGTGAGAAGTGCTTCAGCAGAGCTCAGTTCTTTGCAGGCACGGCACGGGCAGAATTCCCTGGGCTGGAGCTGATGGCAAGAGAAGGCATTCAAGGCCAGGAGGGGTGTCAACTGTTTGGGGAGGAAAGGCTGGCCAGCCTTCTGTCTCCAACAGCAGTGCCATATCCAAACATCAGCATGAAAAGCTTTTCCACCGCATGGAGAACGTAATTCTCCCCTTTGGTACACAGCCATGCAGAACTATTAGAAAGCTATGTCTCTTATATGGGGGACTGTTAGAAAGCTAAATCTACTACAGTCAGCCCCCCACATTTTGCAGATTTGATTATTCACGGATTATTTGCTGTCACCTCTGTTGCCTCCCTGGGACGTTTTTAATAGGGACTGCAAGAATCATGAGACTTGTGAACAAGGCTTGTAAGTCCCTGTTGAAATGGGGTGGGGTGGCAGTAAGCCCCACCAGCCCCCCACTTCTGCCTTGGGAAGGAGCCCTGATGCCTCAAAGGAATCCACGATGGGTTGAATATGGTGATCATATTTTTGTGTGTGTTAAATATGGTTTGGGAGGGCCTATTCACAGTTTTTTCATTTTCACAGGGGTCCTGTGCCCCTAACCCTTGCCAATGTGGAGGGATGACTGTATATTCATACCCTTTAACAGCCCAGAATTGGCAGGAACTGTCCCAGTTAATCCTCTGTTGCCACATTTTTTCAGCTGCTTTTACAATGTCCCAGTTTCCCTTTCCCACTTTGTCCTCAGCTTATTTCAGTTGCTGCAAATTGAGCTCAGAGGGCAAAAGTACTTTGTATCAAGGCATTCGGTGTGAGTGCGGTGTGGCAGAAAAAGTTTTCATATGTGGTCTGCAGAAGCGAGGCGACCTCGAGTGCAGCTGCAAGAAAGTTTTGGCTGGCCTCAGAAGGTCTTGCCTCGTCAACATGAGACAGTCGCCTGCGGTAAATGTGACTGGATCACCCCCTCGGGTCTGGGGTGATGTTAAGCCCTTAAAAAGGCTGGGTATGGCCCTGTATTTTACCATTCAGGTCAACCCCTGGTGGTCATGCCGCTCTGCTGACTGATTTACGGACTGCATCTAGACACGCTGCTGGTTTGTATGCCAATTTATTGTCTTGCTTTTTCCTTCTTGGCACACTGCCAGAAGCCCTAACTTTAGCCTCAGTGTGCTTAACTAAATAAGTAGCCCTGAGCTTATCTTTATCAGTCTCCGGAACTGTTTTTGGCTTGCCTGGAGTCGCTTTGTTGCAGCTGGACGTCACTGCCCCGTCAACACTCTGCACATGCTCTGAGGAGCTACCTCCTGCTACCTTGACACTTTGCACTCATTTAACTCAGCAGGCAGGAGAGGAGGGAGTGGGATCTTGTCCTTCCTAGTAGGCTCAGGCAAAGCAAACTGCTGCAGCCTCTCCTAGCTTGTGTGTTTTCTTCCTCATTAATAACTTTTGCTCTCTTGACCATGCGCTGATGTTGCTTGGATGTACATGTCCTCGTTTTCATCTGTTGAACGATATGCTATCCTGTGTCATCTTAAACACAAGAAACAGTGCAGTGTAGGGGTTAGACTGTTGGGTTGAGATTCAGTGGGTCTGGATAATAATTCCTATTGAGCCACGAAGCTCGCTGCATCACTTTGGGCCTGCTGTTCTCTCAGCCTCTTGGATAAGATATCGCATGATGGGGGAGAGAGAGCCTTGTGTGCTGTCTTGAGCTCCTTAAGGAAAGGTGAGATATAAAGGTACCTTATAAATAAAAAGAAATGAGTTCTTATCAAAGTGTAGTGTCTGATCAATCAAAGTGAAAGTGATTTCAAACGTCCAAAATGACAGGTCTCAATTTCGTTAAATTTTCTTGAGCACTGAAAACAAAATGCTACAAAATGCCTTTCTGTTGGGTCTCTAGCAGGACTGGAGTGTCTGGGGGTAGGCTTGAAATACCCCCAGCTCAGTTAGTGCAGCCCCAGATTTTTGCACTGAACAATCAGCCTCCCTTGATAATGCAGGCAACAAACGCTCCACAGCTGCTGGAAACAATGTGAGAGACAGCCAAGTTGGCTCAGAGACTTGGCCCTGTTCCCGAATCCAGGCTACTCTTTCTGCCTGCCCCTTGTTGGTTTCGCTTCTGGCTGATAACCTGGCTCTTGACTTTCAGACTGCTAATAGTCCACCTTGTTACCGTGCCTTACACTCCTATCACGTGGCATAGTATGATTGGCAAGAAATTTAATTGGCATGAAACTTTAAATATATTACACTAATGACTGAGAAACGTGTGGCAAGCAGGACTCTAGCTAGGTTCCAGCATGGCCAGGTCATTAGGTCAAGAAGAGTTAAGCAAGAAAGCCCAGAGTAAACTGACATCCAGTAAAACTATCATTGACCCAACAATCTGAATACAATAGTCAACTAAACTGCCCAGATGTGGCAGGCAAGCACCCCAGCTGTGTGCCTTTCCTACTGAAACCTTCCCAATTCATCTTACCCACCAAGACATTAAGAAGCCATCAGGACTCCCATCAATGTTTTGTCACCCAAAGTAAGATAGTCATTCTGTTCTGGACCCCTTTTGTTTACTCTGCCAGAAAGCAATTAATACTTGGCCCTTCAGCTCCCTCCCCCGGCACTCTACAGACATACTATAACTCCCATTATCCCCAGCCAGGGCAGCCAATGGTTAACAGAGGTGGACTTGTAGTCTGACACCTGTGGAGAGTCTTGTGTTGGGAAAAGTAGGCCTTACTGATGAGAGCCCTTTTACAGTAGACAATTATAGCATGTGATGCCAACTTAACTGCCATGGCAATATCCTTTGGTTGTCATGCCCTACCCTACAGACCTTGACAATGAGGAGGAGGAGGATTCTGAATCTAAGGCAGAAGTTTCCCCAGAAGTCTGCTCAGTGCAAAATAACAAGCAACAGCAGGGACCTGAGCAGGGAGCACAAATATTAGAAGATGAAACAGCGCAGACTCCTACGTTGTAGAAGTGATGACACCAGAAAGAAGGCCTCAGGCATTCAGCTCATTTAAGTAGCAACTGGACTCTAATGAGGGAACACCTGTGGCAACACCATCAGCTATAAAGGCAAACAGCTGACCCATCTCCTCCCAGGGTTGACAACTGATTTTCCTAGTGGTTGAAGTCCTGTGCCTTAGTCTCTTGACTCTTTTGGATTTCTGCTTGCCTGACATTGATTTGAACTTGCCTTTGTGGACTTGTTTGCTTTGGGACTTTTGCTTCTTGACTTGAACTTTGTTTGGACCGTTCCTGCTCTGGTTGCTGTGAGTAAGCTCTGCCCTGCTAGTTGCTAGTTGTCTGCCTGGGTCACGACAATGGGATCCTGGGATGTGGTTTGTAGTCTGGTGAGGGAAGAATATCCTCTGGCAAAGCATTTTACGTAGCCCTCTCAGAACTGCCAATCTCAGGCTTCCATAGAATGGAACCATGACAATTAAAATGGAATGACAACACTGTCATTGTGTTGTGTCAAAGGGCCACAAGAGGAGCTTTCCAAGGTTTCGAATAGGTATCCAAGGCCATTTCTGCATTATACTGTTTTAGTGCTACTATTCCACTTTCAACATCCTGTGGAATTCTGTGGCTTGTAGTTTACTGAAGCCCTCTAAATGTCCCTCCCTAAACTGCAAACCCCAGGATTCCATAGGATGTTGAGAGTGGAATAATAGCACTATAACTGTAGTGAAGAAATGGCTCAAGACACTGAGAAAGGCTGAAGCAGATAGCAGTTAGCTGGGAGAAAAAACATATTTGGAGGGGAGCCTGCAGTTCAGATTCCACCCACCTCAAAGACCACTGGGGTGTTTTTCCGTGCATATTTTTCAAAGATGTTTTTGACATATCCACAACTAGCCATCAATGTGAGGATTCCAGGGAACAAACTGTCCACCTCATAAACAGTCCAGGAAGCATAGATCACCAAGATAGGTCTGTCAAAACTTGGACTAAAACTGAATTTCTTATACAGCCCTTAATGGTAGGATTGGCCCTGGCTTAAGCCAACAGTTTCTTAAAAATTCTGCTGCAATGGAATGCTGGCTGTTCATCATTCTTTCTTTCTTGTTGCTGCTACATGTTGACATATACACACAGGTCCTTGACAGATCAGGTAACAGCGACTGGTTCTTCCAAGATTGGATTCCAGGAAGGCAGTTTGCAAGGTAAGGCCAAACAAAAAGGTCTAAGAAAGGTTCAGTTACAAACAAATTATAAGCTCATTAAGATAACTCTCAAGAAGTCCACCTGGCAAGCAAGCCGCCTCTGGATGGAGCAGGAGAATAAGCTTTGTATATTGTCTGGTAATGGGCACAACTGTACTGTCCCACTCCCACAACTACCAGAAAAGTAGAGCTGACGACCCCAAATAATCAGTAATGGCATAAGGATCCAGGGTTCTCAGGGTCAAGATTATGGTTGCCAGATCTCAGGGCTTGGTCCTGTTACCCTAAAAGGTGGGGGACATAGGGGTCCACCCACAATGCCAGGGTCTCCTTAGAATCTGGGAGAATTATAGCTCAAAGGAGGCCTGAGAGAGGAGGGCAATGGCAGGATCTTTTAATCTGTGTGTACCAGTAGTAAGTGTAGAGAGGATTCTAATTAAAGTTAATAAAGTCTTTTATTTGAATTGACAACACAAGAGAAATTAAACACTTTTAAGAACCATACAAGGCTACTGGAAAGTGGGGCAAGAAAAGTTGGATAGAGAGAGATTGGGTGGAAAGGGTGAAAGTTACCAGTCCTGAAGAAGGGGTCACAGCAGAGGGACTCAGACAGGGTCTGAGGGTAGCTTGGAAGAAAGGCATTCTAGGGCACTACGTACTACAATTAGCTGTGGTCGAAGCTGGGTTTTTATGCCCTGTTTCAGACCCTGAAGCAGTGCATTGACAAAGCCATAATGGCTTTCCCATGGGACTGACAAAGGGGTCTAGAACAGTTTGATTGCTTTAACTCTGGAGTAACAAAACACTGATGGGACTCATGACAGTCTCTTAATGTTCAGGCAGGTAGGGTGTATAGGGAAAATCTCTGTAGGGTAACATTGAGGGATGGTCTCTGATTGCTCACCAGTATGGGCAGCTTGTTTTTTGTTGCATTCAAAAATGCCAAGAGCCTAAGGATTAGCACAAACTCATCAGCATTGGGTCTTCCACATAATCCTATGTGAACTTTTATGACCCCAAGCACACCTCCAACCACTGTAGCCCCAGTTGTGTTCTCTTGTTACCAACATGAACTGGCCTGGCCTTTGGTAAACTTCAGATATCATTTTGATATCACAATTCGGCCCTGTTTTGCCACCAACCACATGTTTGTAAAGGCCTCCGTACAAGCACTGAGCTAGGCATGGCTATTATACGCTGACTTGTACTTGTTTACACCAAGGCAAGCCAGAAACTGCCAGATCTGCTTTAAGAGACCTCCCGAAACAAACACCTTAATCAAGGTATGCACGCTAACACAAAGAGACCTCTGCCCTGAGCGGGCACCCTGGCGAGCTGAGTGCTCAACTGCCAAGCTAGCCGCATCTACATACTGGCCATACTATTGTCAATTCAGACCTTAACTCAATCATGTAAATTCTGACCTTTCGGAGACATTGTCTCCAGCCCAAAACTCGTTGTTTTCACCCAAGACCAGACTAGCCTACAGTCATTCTTTTCCTGATAAAAACCCCAAGCTCCGAGAGTTCCTCGGATCACTCCAGACTTCCATCCAGCCTTGCTGCCGCTCTGTCCAGCGAATTCCCCTTGGCCGCCACACCGAGTTTCTTCTCTTCAATTGGACTTCTTCAGGACTACGAGAAAGGTGGTGTATCACTCATTTTCCCCAAAACTCTCATTTCCTATTTCTAGTTAGCTGTGTGGTTGTGTTTTCTTAATATTTGTCTGCTTGTTAATAAATGTTATTGTTGCCATTTCAACTGTCTGACTGCTCACTGACCCGAACCTGTATACATAGGGTAAAAGATTCCCGCTAAGTTACCCTGCCTCTTGTTAGCTTAAGAGAGTGCTCCAGCTAATTTCCCCATCTTTGCTTGTGTTTGCTTGGTTGTTTGGGCGTCCCTCTTGGGACCCCCAATTCACAGGGTAACACTCTGGTCATTAGTAAGTTCAATTTATGAAAAATTGCATATCTTGTAGGATGGGTGGTATGATACAATAACAGTCCTGAGTCTCCACTTTTTTGAGGGGGGCACATTTAGCCTGGCACCTTCGCGTGAGAAACACTACCGGGAGCAGTACTACCAAGAGCATAGCCTCTTCCCTCACAGCAGCACCCAATCCCACCACCATGGAAAGTTAGTGCCAAGATGAGCACTGCCTACCTGATCTAACTGTAATTGAATCACAGAATCATAGAGTTGGAAGAAACCACAGGGACCATCCAGTCCAATTCTCTGCTATGCAGTAACACACATCAAAGCGCCCCAGCAAATGGCCATCCAGTCTCTGCTTAAAAACCTCCAAAGAAGGAGACTCCACCACACTCCCAGGCAGCATATTGCACTGCTGGACAGCTCTGACTGTCACAAAATTCTTTCTGAGGTTCAGGTGGAATCTCTTTTCCTGCAGTTTGAATCCATTGCCCCTTGTCCTAGTCTCCGGAGCAGTGGAAAACAAGCCTGCTTCCTCCTCAACTTGACATCCGTTCAAATATTTAAACATTGCTACCGTGTCCTTTCTTAACCTTCTCTTCTGCAGACTAAATATACCCAGTTCCGGAAGCCACTCCTCATAAGGCTTCATGGCTTCCAGACCCTTCACAATTTTGGTTGCCCTTCTCTGGACATGTTCCAGCTTGTCAATATCCTTCTTGAAATGAGGTGCCCAGAACTGGACACAGTATTCCAGATGAGGTCTAACCAAAGCAGAATAGAGTGGTACTATTACTTCTCTTGATCTAGACACCATACTCCTATTGATGCAACCAAGAATTGCGTTGGCGCACTGCTGACTCATGTTCAGCCTGTGGTCCACCAAGACTCCTAGATCCCTTTCACAGTTCCTACAGCTATAATTTCTAGGCCCCAAATGGGAATGAATTACAGTTATACGGCTGTTTCAATTTTTGAAGGTGATAAAAGTTCTGTTTGGTGGTAGAAAATCCTTATCTCCTCTCAACAAGAGCCTTGGGAGGCAAAATTAGACACCACATGAACAGTGTGATCCTCTTCCTCCTCTGCCAATTTGTATGGATACATCAGTGACAAGAAAAGTAACTAATGAGAGCATAGAGTCCTCCCTCCACATTTGCAGCTTTGACCTTTGCGAATGTGATTATTTGTGAGGAGTCATGCCTCCTCACCTCATTCTCTTCCTCCCATTCCCTTGTTACTCTGAGGGAGAAACCCTATCCCATGGTCTACAATTTTGATATTAAAATATGATTCTGTGCACCAAAGAGGGCCCCTGAAGGGGCACGTAGGCAGGCATGGTTGAGAGACCAAAAAACCAGGTCAGGCCAGTAAAATCCCCCGTCACGTAGTCCCAGGAAACCTCAAGATGTGTGAACCCACAATAAACAAAGGGTCCTCAGCCCCAAGACGCCGACTTGAAGGGATTAGCGCATCTGCCCCAGGTGGAGCAAATATCCCATCAGGCAGGGACCAGAAGTCACACCACAAAACACAGCCGAAAATCCAGAGACTTTGGCAACACCTAATAATCCCATCACACCAAGGAAATTACCAACGTGGAGCTTCGTGCCCACTGCAACATCCATTGTTCTCCCCAGGAAAGGATTAGTCCTCCAGGTACTTTTTCCCCTACAAATAGTCCCGGCTTTTGAGCGCTTCTTCGGATCGCTCCCGGTTACCCTAGCTGACTGTCGCTCCATCTCTCTGGCAATCCCCTCAGCCCTCTCCGTACTGAACCCCATTTCTTCGCTGCCTTCTCGGACCCAGGACTCCAGGACAAGGTGCAATATTACCCCAGCAACACCCCTTCAATGCTCCCTCTGTCCAATTTCCTCTCTTTTGCTTTTTAATAGCTCTTGGGTGAGTGTGTGCATGATTGTGTTGGTGCGTGAGACTTGCATTCAATAAAATCATTTATTGGACAGTTTGGTTTGGTTTTTGGCTTGGCCTGACCCTGTAAAAACTGGGTAAAAAGATCCCGCTAGGTTGCCCTGCCTCTTGTGGTGCTATTGCTTGTGCTCTGGCTAGTTTCCATTCCCCATCACGTGGAGCACAGTGAGGTGTCCCCCAAGGGACCACCGAAATTAGGGTAACACCTTTCCATTTTGCCAGACACAGAAAAGGAAGGAAAGTAGCCTGGGAAAAAGGCAAGGGAATGGTGAGGGAATACTCACACACCCCTTCCTTTCCCCCTATGGAGCATGTTGCCCTAGTGTGAAGAACATGCACCAAGGCAAAATGCAAAAGAATGGGGGGAGCCCCAGAAGAGAATAAGAGGGGGGCATGCAGAGAAGTTACTAGTTTTTCCACTTTCTTGAAGGTTCTGCACCCCAAACCCTCACAAAAGTGGAGGGGCCATTGTAGGAGCCACTGTAGTTACTCTGCTAAGGTATTCGTATGCAAAGTCTCCCTTGTTAACTCCGCATTAAATCATGACCATCATGCACTTGTACTATCTTTATTGAAACAAGAAACTAGTTACAAATGAGTGATTCATTTTTTTGCTCCAAGTTAGTTCTAGGCTCTGAAAATGTCAGTAATTTGTGTTCGTGCACAGCCACGCTCCCTGAGTAAACAAGGGCAAAGGAATCCATTGTGCCCTGGCTTCCTCTGCATTCCAATTTGGCACAGATCCGTTCCAAGCAAACCCACTGGGAGAAATAATGAGGCGCAAAGGCCTGCGTCCAACCGCGTCAGTTTAATCTTGCATTCTGTCCAGAAACAGAAGAATGAAACAGCCCCCCCGTACAGGAGTGATGGATGTGTTCAGTGTTAAGCTGGGGAGCTGGCCCCTTTCCTCCTGCTTTCCGGGATCAGAGGGTTGGTGGGAAGGAGGCCCTTGTGGGAGACAGCCTGTAACCATGGAGATGCTTCTGCTCATCGGTACAAGAACATTGAGGCCCACTGTCCAGGTGTGAGGTGTCAAACCAGGTATGCAATTGAATGCAGGGCCAATTGTTTATTACCCGCTCGGCCTTGGTTCCAATCTGATTCTAACGCACAATGGGCTTCAAACCTTATGATCTTTGGGTCAGTTTAAATGCAGGGCTGGCGTAAAAAAAAAAAAAAGGCACTTCAGCCCTGGAAATGTTCCATGGGGCTAGCATGCTGATTAAAAACACTTACCCCCAGAGTCCGGAAAAGGTTTGTTTAAAAAAGAACTGCAACTTCAGCCATATTTTCCCTCTACCTTTTATTTTTTAATGCTCAGTCACAATCACTCTGTAAGGTACGTAAGTCAGGTTACGGTAAATATCCCACTGAATCTTAGATCTCCCAGTAGTAGTTGGAAAGCCTAACCACGACACCATATGGGATCTTCTCCCCGGCTGCTGAGAGCCAGAATGATGGGGCTGCTGTTAGTTACACTTGAGGCTTCTCTGTCTAAGCATAATTCAGAGGTCTGTTATGCCAGTTGTTGGTGCAGCGTCTTGAATACAACAGGGATACATCTGCACTACAAAATTATAGCAGTTTGAAAGCACTTTGTCATGGCTTCCTCCTATGGAATCCTAGGATATGTAGTTAAGGTGACGATTTTAGAATCTCTGGTGTACTTCTTGGAATGGCAGGGAGTCCTCTACTTTTGTGGGGGTTAGGGAAACAAGACCTTGGCAAAAGTGAAAGAAATGCAACCCTCCCCGAAAAACCCCCACAAACACTATTTTTCTTACCTGAGAAAACTTCTCTAGGAATCTCTACATCCTCCAGCATGATTCTATGGTCAACTTCCAGCAGAAGTGAGCCTGAGACTATTTCTGCACTAGCCAGTTATAGCGCTATGATTCCACTTGCAACATCCTATGGAATCCTGGGGTTTGGAAATGTGCCAAGAGGTCTGCCATAAAGGCGTTACCATGAGACTGTCTGCCCTTCAGCAAACCCCAGGATTCCATAGGATGTTGCAAGTGGAATCATAGCGCTATAACAGGGTAGTGCGGAAATGGCCAGAGAGTCATGCAGGAAAACCTAGCAGTGCCTGAAGTGTTTTCTCTAGGAATCTCCAGGTCCTCCAGCGCAATTCTGTGGCCTGCTTCCAATGGAAGTGGACTATAGAATTGTGCTGGAGGACCTAGGGGTTCCTAGAAAGAATATCTTTTTTCTGTGACAGGGCAAATATGGTAAGAATTTTTAAACAAACAGCCCACGAACAATCAAAATTCGTGAGTGCTGAACCCACAAAAATGGAGGGCCAAACGTAGAGCATTTTGAGCTTCCTGGCAGATACTTTTAGTACTTCTCAAAACAAAACCCAGGATTTCATACGTTTTTGCAGTAGTGGGGATTGCTTACTCCTGGATGTAAGAGGTTATGCTCATGATAGCTGTGCTGCTGGTAGGGCCTTTATCAGGATGCATGGCTCATGTCATCAGCATTTGCTGGATGTGTACTAGAAGATGTATTAGAATAGATTTGCTAATTTAGGCACTGCTAGAGACAGCTAGCAGGCTACAAAGCATCCACTGCCAATTACTGATTGCAAATATGTATCTGGTTGAAGTTGGCTAAGGTATGTCAGGGCACCAACTGGTTAATTGCTTTATTGTTTGCTGCTACAATATATCCTGGTGAACCAAAAGTGTTGGTAAGGTGTTATGAGAACTTAAGTAGACAGGAACTTGTTCCTACTTCAAGGATGAACGATGCATGAACAATGGGAAAATGTCTACACTGGTGGGATGATGTGAAACTTATGATTTTCACATATCCTTGTCATGCATGCCTAAATTTGTATGGCAAGGTATGAAATCTGTACCACCCAATATGCTATAGTCTCAGCAACTTTGCAAGGTTGCTCTATTGCTTGTTTTACTACAAATCAACATTAGTGCTTAACTGTGAGTCAAACTGTGGAGCACAAGTTATCCAAAACATGAAATTGGAGCATGGCTGGGAGCTCTTGTATGCCCTTGTCCATCCAAGCCACTTGCGTCGTCTTTGTCTTGGCTTTGCGTCAGTCTTTGGACACTCTCCTTTCATTTTCCTGGCTGATGGAGCTTGCAAAGCTCAGGAAAAGTCCTGACTACGTAAGATGCATGCAGTTAAAAAAAAAATCAATATCTTTTTCAGGCACTTCAAGGTCAAGCTGGATCTTCTGCAGTCATGTCTTGCTAAAGGGGGAAAAACCTCACTCTTCTCTGGCTGGTTTGCTCTCAGCATCTTTCTCAAGAGAATAATCTGTGTCAAAAAAAGTAGCCTTTTCGACCCCACTTAACCCAAAAGAGGTAAATAGATGATCTGCCTCCTCCATTGTTGTTATTGGTGAGATATGGAATTAAAACAACTTTCTACAATCTGGGTCATTATAGCTATGTGGGATCACAACTCTCTGAGGGCAATGGGAGTTGTAGTCCAATATTTATGCAAGGGTATAAATTAGAAGCTACATTCAAAGGATGACATCCTGTTAGCAGCATGTGTGTGTATATGTATGTGCTTTTAAATTGCCTGTCAACTTATGCTGACCTTATGCTGAATTTCATAGGGTTTTCTTAGGCAAGAAATACTCAGACATTTTTTGCCAATTCCTTCCTTTGACACATACTTGATACTAATTGGCGGTCTCCCATCCAAGCACTAACCACATCTGAGCCTGCTTAGCT
Organism: Iguana delicatissima; assembly: GCA_948472985.1. Lineage (NCBI taxonomy): Eukaryota > Metazoa > Chordata > Lepidosauria > Squamata > Iguanidae > Iguana > Iguana delicatissima. The sequence continues at coordinate 708,286 of CAOKZL010000074.1, read as the reverse complement.
TCTAAGATCAGATGGGATCTGGTGCCTTTTGAGTATTTAGGCCAGTTGGCAGCATGTACAGACTTAAGTTAATATTATGCCTGTGTAAGTCTATTTTTGGTTGCTGCAAAGGTTGATATTCTCTTCCTCCTCCTACGGAGAACAAAGACCTCCTCTGACATACCCGCAGAGTTGCCTCAGCCTCTTCCCAGAAATTCTTGGATAGGAGGAAGAATTGCAAAAGTGTCTGACTACATTCCCATAGCCAGATGTAAAATCATTACATGAGAGGAACCTGGCAGACCTCAGCAGACGATGTAATCACTTTACATCTGGCTACGGTGACACAGCCAGACACTTCTGTGATCTCTCCCTGTTCTCCGTCAGGCACCGAATGGCTGGGAGTTGGAATTCACAGCTCTACAGTAGATCTGAGGGCTGGTAAATGAGGTTCCACATGTGGAATTGCTATACAGACTCTGAGCCTTGCAGGACTGAAGCCAAATACTGCAAAGATTTTTTTTTAAAGGAAACAGACTGTAGAAATGGAAAAAAATTATCAATTTTTTTTATTAATAAATTCTTTATACTATGGAACTGGAACCATTTCTGTATTCCATTTTGGGTTTTGTAGAAAATATATATTTATTAAACAAAAGAGATTGGAAAAGATGATCTTAGCAACCAGCAGCAGGTGGGGACCTCTCTGTCAGGGGCATGGTGAATCTGCCTTCGTTTTTAATCCAAAATTTAAAGGAGCTAACCAAGGTGCTGAACCTATTTGAGGGATCAGGTTCAGCACTTTGGATAGCTCCATTAAAGTTCAGACTAAAACTCAGAGCAGGTTCGCCACTCCCACTGGCATGGCGGCAACCTACCCCCATTGCCTCCAGCACCTTTTGCTCTCAGCTTCCATCTACATCACGGGGGGTTTCAGCTTCTTCTCCCGGCTGTCAACCCTTTCCTCAGAGCCACCTCTGGCTTTGAGCTTTTCCTGGTTCCCCATTACCAAGGCCCGGAGGCTTTTGTAGTCCATCGGAGCTTCCACAGCTGAGAAGGAAGAGAGAAATTTGGCAGTGCTTGGTCAATAAAAACACAACATTCTCCTTTTTTAAACTTTAGCTTTCATTATAGAATTGTAAGAGTTGGGAGGGACCCCAAAGGCCATTTAGTCTAACCTTTCCTCCAGTTCAGGAATTCACAGCTAAAGCATCCCTAACAGGTGGCCATCCAACCTTTGTGTAAAACATCCAAAGACATAGGTCATTTCTGCACTGCACTGTTATAGTGCTATTATTCCACTTTCAACATCCTGTGGAATTCTGGGGTTTGTAGTTTACTGAGGCCCAAGAGCTCTCTGGCTGAGAATTCTCAGTGCTCCTTTCTAAACTGCAAAGGCCTGGATTCCTTAGGGTATTGAAAGTGGGACGATAGCACTATAACAGTGTAGGGTGGAAATGGCCACAGTTCCAGGGCTCTCAAGAGGCCAGGTACTGTTCCCTTCCCCTGCCCCCCTGCTCTTTTTTCCTGCCCCCCCAATCCAAAGGCATGTGGTACAGTGGTTGGAGTGCTGGGCCAGGACGTGGTAGGGCCAGTTTTTAATCCCTCGTGTGGCATGGAACTCACTGGGACAACCTTGGGGTTGTTGCCCTCTCCCTTGGCCTGACCTGCTTCACAGCACTATTAAGAGGATAAAGTCAGGAGGAGGGAAACATCCACCCTGACATGACCCGTGAATAAATAAGTACTCACAAGACTCTGTAGTATCTGCAAAGGGATCCACACTGAGGGACGGTGGAGCTATTCTAATGGGCTCCAGCTTTTTCAGTGCAGCAGAACCTCCCAAGAAGGGATTCAGCATGGGAACGGAGTCCAGCTCCCCTTCTACGTCCTTGTAATGCAAGAACGACTCGATCAGGAGAAGGTCATTGCTCTTCTTCTCAATAACACCTGCAGCGTTGCGGGGAGACAACAAGCACAGGGTGTGATACAGCAAGGGCAGGGATCCTGTGGGGGAGCCGGAGTGGTGTAGCGGTTTGAGTGTTGGAGGACGATTCTGGGAGACCAGGAAGATCAATCCCTGCTTAGCCAGGCAGGTGAAGCAGTCCGGAATAATCAAATCTGGAAAACAAACCCACAAATGTGGAGGGCTGACTGTATAGCTTCATGCCTTTCCTTACTATACTGTTATAGTGCTATTATTCCATTTTCAACATCTGATGGGATTCTGGGGTTTGTAGTTTCCTGAGGCCAAAGAGCTCTCTGGCCGAGAATTCTAAAGGTCTCTCCCTAAACTACAAACCCCAGGATTCCACAGGAGGTGGAAAGTGGAATTAGAACACTATAACAGTGTAGGGTGGAAATGGCCTTGAACTTGGCTTTCAGGCAGAAAGAGGCTTCTACCTTCCCTCTTGGGTAAATCCCACCACCCTCCCTGTGCACATGCAAGGCCCGGGGTCCCTGTCGCAGATACCCAGGGGAAGCTGTTCAGCCTAGGGCACTGGCGGCTCACGCACTTAAATAGGCCATCAGGTTTTGGTCTGTGATGTCTCCCGTCTCGCCCAGGTGTTCCTTGATTTTGGTGGCATCGCAGTCCATCTCCCTGAAGAGAAGCCCCACAGAGGCTTTCAGCTGGTCCAGGATTTTCCTGCTTTCTTTCAGCTTGTACTCAGCCCTACTGGCATCTTCGGTTGTCTTCTGCAGCTGCTCCTATCAGACAAAGCAGATGGGCTCAGTACCCCCTGGACAGGGCACAGTCCAGGGCCTGGAGAAGTGACCATTCTGGACAAGAGCTTCCAGGAGCTCCCAGCCAGTATGTCATGGTTGACCTAGGCAACACGCAAGGCAGGAGGTGATGGAGAAGAGATGAAATGCCAAGCTCCAGCCTGCAGGACTATGCCTTTAAGGCCCTGCACTCTTTGGGATGCCAGTGCAGTCTCAAATGGAGTGTGAGGCCCAGGCAACACAAGTGAAGACCTCAGCTGAAGGTTACACCGCACCAAAGCAAGTGCTGTGGCTAGAGCTAACCAAGGTCCTACGACTCTCTGGCCCCTACCTATCTAACAAGCAACCCTTGGGTGTCAGCTGGATCTTATGGGCTCCTGTTTGTGATCAGGACAGGACAACCAAGTGATCAGTGAGAAACAGTTTCTCTGGCTCCACACACCACCCTCTTCCAACATACTTCCAGTTCCTTCAGCTTGTCGTGGGCTTCATCTTCGTCCTTCTTCTGCTTGGCTCTTAACTGGCCGATTGCATTCTGGAAAACGCAGAGGCATGTAAGCTCAAGTTCAACCACTGTGCATACCCTGTTCACCAGCTTCAGCTTCGCTTGTGCCTTTGCGGAAAGAGCTCCCAGAAGGGAACATCTGACCACGCTGCAGAATGAAAAGGCAATGCCGCCCTAGGCTGCAGAAATACCACGATGGCTACAGAGGTTTGCTGCAACAGTGGTCCAGATACTTGCAGCTGCAGTTATAGGGGGAATTGTTTCCAGAATGGAACTAGGATCACTTAATCCTACTTGGGTCAAGTCTCACTCCAGTGGCTTCTTGACTACGCTAAAGCCATTTCTGCACTAAACTGTTATAGTACTAGTATTCCATTGTCAATATCCTATGGAATCCTGGGGTTTGCAGTAATCCTTTGGTCCCCAAAATGGATTTTTCCCTCTACTGAAATGCAATACAGTGATACCGGTCTTTTGATATACAATGCATTGTTACAAGCAGTGTTTAACATTGGTTATATTACCACTACAAAGTGTTCTATTGCTAATGCATAGGAGTGTGGTGGAGTCTCCTTCCTTGGAGGTTTTTAAGCAGAGGCTAGATGGCCATCTGTTGGGCATGCTTTGAGGGTGTTCCTGAATAGCAGGGGGTTGGACTGGATGGCCCGTGTGGTCTCTCTTCCAACTCTACATTCCTATGATTCTATAGTACATCACCTGGCAAACTACTATCATGGCTAAGCAAAGCACGTAATCCATTCTTGGCAGAGTTGAGTCCCTGATAAAGAGGGAGACAGCATCACAGGTGGATTGATGCCACCATGAAAGCCATGGAGCTGAGTCTGTAAAACCTGAACAGTTGATGATCAGGGGTCTTGGAGGTCTCCCATTAATTGGGTCACCATAAGCCAAAGTCAACTTGATGGAACATAACAACACCAACAAGAAGCTGACCTGAGTGTCTTCAATACTTTTCAGTAGCCGGTCATTCTCATTGTTGAGTTCTGTGACATAGCTGAAGAGTGCAAAATTCTTTTCCTCATTCTTAATGAAGTCATCTACCAGCTGGTCAATATCTCCATTGTCTGTCAGATCCAACAAGCGCTTGTACGCATTCTCAAAGTTCTCCAAAGTTTCCCCTTTCGTCTTGTCCCGCTTGCTTGCTTTGAGAGCTAAAAACAAATGAACAGGCAGAGGAAGCACTTCAGCTGGACGATGCTAACTTTACTAGATCTTCTTTGTACAAAATAATTGTTTCTGCAAAAGAGCTGCTGCTATTGTTACTAGCCATAGCAATCTTAAGGGTGATAACAAGATTCAGCAGGATGCACTTACAATTCTATGATTACAGATGGAATTAGCTGACACTTTTTGAATAGGTAAGTTCTCCTATGGATGCAGTTGAACATTTTGGTCTGATGCAGAAGGTCCACTTTCAGATCAAAGTTGTGGAAGCAGAGTTGCTCATGTAGGCTGTGCAATGTTTCAGTCAATACAAGGGTTGCATAGCACAATGAGTGTACAACATCGCATGTTATGCTACACAACTCCAACATAGGTTTTTGGCCACTGTATTAATGGTTTCAGTGGACTAACACTCTGGGAGACCAGGGTCTGAATCCTCACCCAGCCATGAAAACCACGTGGTCTCAGGGACTTCACAGTCTCTCAGCTTCATAACAAAAGAACGGCAAACCTTCTCTGGCTTGTCAAGAAAACACAACAGGCCCACAATAAGTTAGAGTCAATCTGAAGGTATGTAGCAACACATAACCATCATGGTGTAGCAGTTTAAGTGTGGAAGACCAGGGTTTGAATTTCCATTCAGACACAGAAACCCACTGGGTGACCTTGGGCATATCACACTCTCTCAGCCTCAGAAGAAAGCAATGGCAAACTTCTGAATAAATCTTTCCAAGAAAACCCTATGGTGGGATCAACATAAACTCAATGTCGGCTTGAAGGCACGTAACAAATTATTTCATATATTTTTAAAATCTGGCTTTATGCATTAAACAAAACAGTGCTCAAGGTGGCTAGCCAACAGCACTTTAAAGCACTAAAATTACCCCAGCAATTGTTAATCAATACATCAATAGTGCTTGTCCTTTTTCATCTGTTTGTGCCTGCATGGAATTATCTTGTTTTTCCCATTTAAATTGCTCAGTGCTTGGCTTTACAGGCATTGATGCTGTAATTACTTGCTGGAATATCAAATTCTTCCTGAGTGTAAGGACTATGCCAAACCTAACTCAAGAGCAAATGGCCACTTGTGCCATCTCTCTCTTATTTGTTAGATTTTCCTACATACAATAAAACAAAACAAAACAAAAGTAACACAGAAAGAAAAGAGTTGAAAATTAAAAAGAGAAACAAAACATGCACACAGAAAAAGTAGTACAGATAGATTACTTCCAACCTTGTTTTCAACGGCTATACTGATATACATTGACTAGTCCTTTCCCAGTGTCTAAAAACTAATTCATCCACTTTTTCTGCTAACTAACTCGTATCAATTCTTAAAACCAATAGTTATGAAATTATTTTTCCCCTCTCATAAAGTCTGTTGGGGTTTCCAGTGTTTTAAAAAAAATCACTAATGATTTTTTCTAATCAAACTCAGTAATTTATCCATTTTAGCTAACTCAATCTATTCTAACAGTCATTCTTCCACTGTAGGGACTTCTGAATTCTTCCATTTTTGAGCATATAGCCATCTTACCACCATGATCATATACTGAAGTATTCCTCCCCGATTCCTTTCCAGTTTTTTATCATAAGTCCCAAAAGAAACAGTTCTGGTTTTAGTTGTTAGTCTTTAATATATTCTGACGCAATGTATGCATTTGGACTCAAAACTTTTTTGCCTTCTCAGAAGTCTACCACGTATGTTCTATATCTTGTATCATATTTGAAAGAACCTGTTCAGCCACAGAAATACATCAGGTAACCTTGGGCAGACCACATTATTTCAGCCTAGGAGAAAGGTAACAGCAAACCTCTGAAGAAATCTTGGCCAGAAAATCCTACAACAGAATTGCCATAAACTGGAGTCAACCTGAAGGCACATGACTGCAAACAAACATCCTATCTCAAGGTTGCCCACCCACTGTGTAAATAGTTCATGTATGCTCTTTTTCTTCCCATCATGGTACCTGCTTCCTTTTTGGCCGCCTCTTCAAATTCAGAGCGGTCCACCAGCTTCATGAACATAAAGGCCCTCAGCTTGGTCTCGTGGTTGTAAATCCGTTCAAGGTCTCGAAACTCAATGTTGAAGGACGTAAGGTCCTTGGCACGCCGTTCCTTCATGGCAGAGATTCTTGCCAAGGCTTCCGTCCTGAAATGTGGAGAAATTAAACACTTGGGGGATTGTGGGTGTGTATAAAATACACAAGAACAGAAAGAAAGCCAAGAGTTTAGCTGAGCTGAGCAGACCATGGCTCTATCCTATCAAATCCTGGTGGCACAATGGTTAAATGCTGGTACTGCAGCCACAAAGGTGTGAGTTCAATCCTGCTGGGCTCCAGGTTGACTCAGCCTTCCATCCTTCCGTAAGTCGGTAAAATGAGTACCCAGCTTGTTGGGGGCAATTAGCTAAACCACATTATAAACTGCTTAGAGAGCACTTAGCTGATAAGCGGTATAGATTGCTATTGCATCCTGAGAGTAGTGTATTTAGAATTCTCTAGTGTAGCCCATACTCTGAATGACAGCGTTAGAGCTCTCAGGAAGAAAATGTGAAGTCTCTTGCTAAATTACAAATCCTTGGATTTCTCAAGATAGATCTATGGAAGTTAAAGTGGTATCAAAGTGTTATACTTATGTAGTAGAGTTAGAATTCCATTTTGTTAAATTTGGAATAGTCACTTTTTGGACTATACTGGTTGGGAGACTGTGGGAGTTACAGCCTTCGAAAATAACTTTTCCAAACTCAAACTTTGCTTCCTGTATGTAGATCAACTATTAGTTGTTATGCCTGTAGACCTTAGACGTGATCCACCAGGAAGTTCTTCTGCCCATCTCAATGAAAAGGGTGGTAGCTGCTCTAATTGTGCGACTTCCATTCTTCTCAACAAGATTTGGGCAGAAGAACCTCTCAATTGATTGTTCTCCTTGTTAATCCATTTAAAACAGGTGGGCAAAGTGTGCCCACAGCCCACGTGTGGTCTTTAAGATGCAAAAGTGTGGCCCCTAAAGCCTCCCAATGACCCTCAAAAACTGACGAGACTGATATCAATATACCAAGGAAATTCTGGATAATCTTCTTATATATGACAATGTCGGCAAGAATAGAATAGGCAAAACTTTGGAAAAATAAAGCAACTCCTAAGATTGAACAATAGCTTTATAATCTGTCAGAAATGAAAGTGGCTGATATTTTAACTCAAAGATAAAAAGGCCTGACAGATGATAAAATCAACAACAAATGGCCGGCCCCTCCCGAAACTGCAAACCCCAGGATTCCATAGGAGGTTGCAAGTAGAATAATAGCGCTATAACAGTCTAGTGCGGAAATGGCCCCAGAATTGTGCCGTAATGGTGCCGTAACAGTTAAAAGTGCACTCTGCTGGCTTGAAGTTGCACTATTCACTTTGCCACACAAAAGCTCTATCCAGCTCAAACGTGATAGGTGACCATCCTATTTTAAAATAAATACTCAAAACTAATATTATACTTGGTCACATCAGTAAGAGTGAATCTGGAACTAAAATGGACATCCAAAGATACCCCATTGATTGAGGAGTGGCTTTTGAAAACATTAGATATGTTGGAAATGGAAAAATTAACAACATTAGTGAGAGAGACGCCAATCCAAAAATTTGAATGGGAATGGAAACTGATTCTGGAGCTTTATTGTAGCTAAGATGAAATAGATGTTACCAATAACAAGGACAGTGAGGTCATATAAAAGTATACAAGTTATATTTTGTTAAATGTTCATATATATAAACTATTATAAGAACATATAAATAATACACAGATACATGAAATATGTACATTATATAAATATAATATGTACGTCAATAATATATTACATATTTAACAACTTTGAACCAGTGATATTTACTCAAAATGGTTATATAATATGATTAAATATAATTCTGGTATAGTTATAGTTCCAAAGCAAAAGGCACGAAGACGGAAGGTACCTGTATTTGCTGACATATAAGATGCACCCGTGTATAAGACACACCCCATTTATACACTGGCAAAAACAGTATTTGCTGATGTATAAGACACACCAGCTATGAGACACACCCCATTTTTAAACAGTATTTTTTTTGGGGGGGAGTGAGTCTTATATGCCAGCAAATACAGTAATTAGAGGAAAGGAGAAATAATGGGAGGGAAGAGGGGGGATTTTTTAAAGTGTATTTATTTGCAATTTATGCAAAAAAAAGGGAAACATCAGTGATATGTGAATGTATATTTGGAATAATAATAATAATAATAATAATAATAATAATAATAATAATAATAATAATAATAGCAGCTCTACCCAGCTCCTAGGATATTTCCCTTCAAACTATGGTTGCTAAGTGAAATATAGGACAGGGGCTCCTGTACCTGTAACAATCGTGCAAAAGAGGGAATTTCAGCAGGTATTTCTTGAATTGTGGGAACACCTCCCAAAATCCCCTCTTGGCCATTTCCGCACTACACTCTTATAGTGCGATTATTCCACTTTCAACATCTTATGGAATCCTGGGGTTGGCAGTTTCAGGAGGGGCCAGCCGGCCTCTCCCGAAACTGCAAACCCCAGGATTCCATAGGATGTTGAAAGTAGAATAATCGCACTGTAAGAGCGTAGTGCGGAAATGGCCCATTAAAGGTACAGGAGCCTTTTGGTGTGTTTTATTTGGTGACCCTTATTTCACAAGGATCTGTGTTTATACTTTCTGGGATGCTTGCTGTGATCCTGCGAGGGCTGTCCCAGAATGGAGAACTACCAAGAAAGGCGTACCCCAAATCCCAGCCTCAGCGCCCCGGCTGCCCCTCACCTTTGATCGTACGCCTGCATCGCTCGCTCGATGGACAAGTCGACAGTTTTCCTTTGCTGGTCCAGCTGTCTGTACAGCCGCCAGTAAATGCTGTCAAAGACAGATTTCTGGATCTGCAGGTTCCCTATCTCTTCACGGAGCTTGGCGTTTATGGTCAGAACAGTGTCAAAATGAATTGTTAGCTGGAGATAAAGAGAGAGAGAGAGAGAGAGAGAGAAAATCAACCAAAGTGGCACTTTGTTCTCAAGTGGAGTTGGCAAAACCTGATGGCAATTTTTAGCATGGAGGAACACGCCAGCCATGTCAAAGGGACCGAACTTCCGGTTTCCCAGAAGAACATGTGTTATTTTGTTTTCTCCTCAAAACTTCTGCCTCTCTGAAGAAGACGACATGTAAAGAAGAAAGGTTAGAGGCTGTGAAGAGGCGGGTGTAGTGATCTGAGAGGGCTCACTTGATTGAGGCGGTTATCCAACAGGTAAATCCGTTTCTGGAGCCGGTGTGCTTCGTATTCCTGCCTCATTCTGAGCAGGAGGATTTTTTGCATGTTAAGCTTCCTCTCCAACTGCAGTATCTAAAATAAGAATAATAAAAGGAAGAAAGATGCTAAGATTCTTCTACTCGTGGTGGGAAAGGGTCAAGGTATAGCTATTGGAAGGGGTTGCCCCTCCCCATATAAGAATCCTGCCCTCCAACATGAAATGTTCCAAATTTCTAGCATTGCAGTAAATTAAATAAAAAAAGTTGTGCATTTAGAAATACAACTGGCCCTCCATATTTGCTAGGGTTAGGGGCACAGGACCCCTGTAAAAAGTGAAAAACTTGCAAATTTCAAAGTGAGAGAGAGAGATTTGTCAGTCCCTATTAAAAATGGCACAGGGCAGCAGTGGAGCTGTGCATGTTAAACCTGCAGATATGAAGGGCTTACTGTAAATAAATAAAGTCCGAACACCTCTGGAGATCCAGAGAGCTTGTCAACTCATGACTGATGAGCAGTTGGTGTTGTTCCTCTAGCTCAGACCTGGGCATTGTACGGCCCCCGGGCCACATACGGCCCTTTGATTGGCTCTGACCGGCCCGTGTAAGGCTAATTGGAAATTACAAAATAAACATACTTTCTAAGGCCCTTTCCTCGGGGGGGGGGCCCGAAACGGGGCCGCGCACGCAGGGGCAGAACTTACCCGCAAGCGGGTTGCTCCGTCCCTGCAGAGTGCGGATCCGCCGTTCCAAACGCCGCCGAATTTCGGTGGCGCTCGGCAGTGCCCAAAATGGCGGCCGGCGGCTTCCGGCGGCGCTCCGCCAATCAGGACATGTGGCCCTATGGAAAAAAATAATTGCCCACCCCTGCTCTAGCTGTACCCACCTTTTCCCCAAAACTGGGACTCAAGACAACTTACAAAAGTTAAAACGCATGCAAAGAAAAGCACACTGACATAAGTAAAAACAAGCAAAAAATATAATTAAAAAGCCAATAAATTATCAATACAATTGAAACAATTTAAGCATATTGGTCAAAAGATAATGGATAAAGGAGTGCATTCATAGAGCCTTTCCGCACTACACTGTTATCGTGCAATTATTCCGCTTTCAGTATCCTATGAGATCCTGGGGTTTGCAGTTTAGGGAGGGGATTTAGGATTCTTAGCCAGAGAGCTCTTTGGTCTCAGGACACTACAAACCCCAGAATTCCACAGGATGTTGAAAGTGGAATAATAGCACTATAAGAGTGTAGTGCAGAAAGGCCCTTAAATGCTCTTTCAGTCTGTTTTTCAAAGCCTATTGGAACAGAAGAGCTTTCACTTGTTGACAGAAGGGGAGCAAAGAGTAAGCCATCCAAGACTCCTTGGGGAGTTTCAAAGCCTGGGAGCATCCACCAAGAACATCCACCAGCCATACCTGTGAAAGTGGTACAAAAAAGAGAACGGCCTCCCTGCAAGCATCTAAATTTGGACCGGCTCAAAAAAAAAAGATACTGTCCTTAGACAGACTGGACCCGAGCCATGTAGAGCTTTATACGTCATAACCATTTTTAAACTAGCCCCTGAACAAACACCAGCATTAGAACCACATAACCGCTAAACAAATTTTCTGTGTAAGTTTTTGTAAACTGAGAAACCAAGAGCAGAAGCTGCCTATCTAGGGGCTGGGGAAATTAGTGGCAATCGATGGTTTTGCACTACACTTTCTCCTCCAGCAAAAAAAAAGTCTCAGGAGCAATACCTTGTCATCAAGTTCCACGATCAAAGCCTTGGTGGCTCTGATACAAGCGTCATACTCGTCTTTGGTCTGCAGAAGGAATCTGAGGGCCAGGCAGTTCCGCTCATCTACTAGTAAATTGTGAGGGGATTGGATGAGGCTCTGGATTAAATTGATCTCACTGTTTTCTTCCTTCAGGGCATGGATTTGTTTTCTTTGGAGACAGAGCAGAGGAAGAAAGCAAGCATACGTGAATGGTACAAAGGCGCTAACAATCAACAACCCATTTCGAAAAACTAAGAATACGTTTTCTACTTTTTTTTTCGTTTAGGAAAAAAAATAGGGAAGTAATTGTTCACATTTAATGTGCATGTGGAACTCCCTGCCATTGGATATGGTGATGCTGATGGCTTGCTTTTTTCTTGCCTTCAATCTGTTTCCAGTGACCCTAAGGCAAACCTATTGCAGGATTTTCCTGGCACAATTTGTTTGGAGGAAGTGTGCCATTGCTTCATCTAAAACTCTGAAGATTATAACTTTCCCAAGGAAATGTAGTGAGTTTCCTTGGCTGAATGGAGATTCAAACCTTGGTGTGATAACACACTCATACATGAGTGACTATGGCCATTTCTGCACGGGACTGTTACAGCACTATGATTCCACTTTCAACATTCTATGGAATCCTGGGGTTTGCAGTTTCGGGAGGTGCAATTTGAATTCTCAGCCAGAAAGCTTTCGGGGTGCACTAAACTACAAACACCAGAATTCCACAGGATGTTGTTAAAGGGGAATATAGCACTAGACCAGTATAGTGTAATAAGGCTAAAAACTACGCCAGAGAAGGAGGTTACAAGATGTGATACTCAGAAAGCTGATTTAATCCTGATTACATAGAATTAAACTTGCTGGAACTCTCTGTTAAGCCTGAGAATGCACTTAGGCAGAAAAAAATGGAATACACAAATATAAGATGGAGGACATGTGGCTGGATAACAGTATGTGTGAAAGGGATCTAGGAGTCTTGGTGGATCACAAGCTGAATATGAGTCAGCAGTGTGATGCAGCAGCCAAGAAGGCCAACGCGATTCTTGGTTGCATCAATAGGAGTATGGAGTCTAGATCAAAGGAGGTAATGGTGCCACTCTATTCTGCTTTGGTTAGACCTCATTTGGAATATTGTGTCCAGTTCTGGGCACCTCAATTCAAGGAGATTGACAAGCTGCAGCTTGTCCAGAGGAAGGTGACCAAAATGGTGAAGGGTCTGGAAGCCATGCCCTATGAGGAATGGCTTTGGGAGCTGGGCAGGTTTAGTCTGCAGAAGAGAAGGTTAAGAGAGGACATGATAGCCATGTTTAAATATTTGAAGGGGTGTCATGTCGAGGAGGGAGTGGGCCTGTTTTCCACTGCTCCAGAGACCAGGACAAGGAGCAATGGATTCAAACTGCCTCAGTGGGGTGTGGTGGAGTCTCCTTCCTTGGAGTGCTTTGATGTGTGTTCCTGCATAGCAGGGGGTTGGACTCGATGGCCCCAGGGGTCTCTTCCAACTCTATGATTCTATGAAAATATATTCAAAAAGCAGTTTGAGCATTGGATTATGACTCTGAAGACCAGGGTCTGAATCCCCTGGGTGACTTTGGGCACGTCACACTTTCCCAGCCTCAGAGGAAGGTGGAAGCCTTCCTGGGGTTCCTGCATGGCAGAATGGAGTTGGACTGGATGGCCCCTGGGGTCTCTTCCAACTCTGATTCTACGGCAAATCGGCACATATAGATTCCTTTCTTCTCTGGGGGAGGGAAGGGAAAAGTGGTTTTACCTTGAGTTATTCATCTCTGCCTGACACAGGGAAGGTGGAGAGGGCAGTGCTAAGGAACGCATGGGTGGGAGCAGATTGCTCCTCTTGGCTAGTCCTTTTCTCTTTGCCCAAGGGCTTAGGACAGAGGAAAAACTATGGCACCCGTCTCCCAGAGTCCTCGTCCAACACTCAAGCTGCCACCTGGGAGGATATTATTGCTGTCACGTGCCTTCAAGTCATTTCTGACTTATGGCAACCCTAAGGTGAACCTATCACGGGAGGTTCTGGGGCTGAGATTGTGTGACACGCCGAAAGTCAGCCAACGGGTTTCCGTGACTGAGTGGGGAGTTAAACTCTGGTCTCCAGGGTCATAGTTTAGTGCTCAGATTGGTATATTACACTGGCTCTCCTTAAAGGATATTGGTTAATGGCTATTAGGCAAGACAACTGAGACTCCATGTTTAGGGGCAGTATGCTTTGGAATATTAAGATTCATGGGACCAAAAAATAAGAAAAAGGCATTCTCTCCACGATCACCTGCTTGTCAGCATCATAAGGGGCAACTGGATGAAAAGAAGAGGCCAAAGAGTGGGTTTATTAGCAAAGATAACATGAACATAGCTCTCTTATCACACGACAAACATTTTTTAAACTGACATTACTTTCTGCATCCAACTTCACTTTGATCTCATTCCCAATCAGAAAGTTCAAAGAAAAAAGCTGGTACATTTAGTTAATCACTAACTGTTTTAAAATTGGTTTCTAAGATTATTTTTAGGCTGCTTTTCGGAGTTTTAAAGAGCATTTTAATGTGTTTTTAAAAATGTATTTTCTTGCTATTGTTTTAGTTTGTTACCTCTGGAGCCCTCATGGGCTGGCAGGTGATAAAGGTATACTTTACATAAAATAAGCAAACAAATAAATAACACATCAGTTCATCTTGAAGATGCCCCATGAGTCTTCCATTTTTCTTTCTTTGTCGCAAGAGACTAGCAGGTCTACTCCTTTGGAAATTCTTAAATCTCTCCCTCACTCACTCCTGCTGGAGTAACAGCTGCTGAGTCTTGAACCCAGAAGACTTCCGGCTCTCCATCATGATCCGAAACTGTTGCTGCAGTTTCCTCAATTCGATCTCCGCCATAATCTCTCGTTCCTTCTCAGTGTACTCAGAAACCTCACTCCGAGATGTTCTTGTGTGCTAGAGGTTGGAGTTATGGAAAGGAGGGGAGGAAACAACAGCGATGCATCGATGGGTTCCACTGCCTAGCCTAGAGGTTATTTTGATTTCCCACCAGCCCCCGGGAGCCTCTGTAAAATACCAGAGGCTTCGAACCAGAGAAACTGGCAGCTGGAGCCCAGACGCTTGATTCTCTGTGCCAGCCTTCCCCAGCATGGTGTGTCTTCCAGAGTTGGAGCTCTCTAACCCCACAGCCAAATTGCTGGGAGCTGCAATTCAACACATCTGGAGGGAACCAACTTGGCAGAGTTTGCTCTGTGCCATCAAGGAAACTACCTAAGGCCATTTTCACACGGGGGTAAAACCCCACGGTGTGACGACCGGAGACGGAGGTTGTTCACACCGCGCGGTGCGCTAGCGCGGTTGGAAAAGGTGAGGCGCCACACCTCCAACCGCTCTAGCGCAGCCACAGGGGTGGTGCTGCGAGTTTTTTAAAAACCACCTTCCCAGGTGGTTTTTATGAAACTCGCCCGCACTAATCCGTGGCAGCTCCCGGTGAGAATCTGCAGAGACGCGGTAGCGCATCTCTGCAGATCTGCCCAGGGGCGGGCTTCCGGCTGGCGCGCTGCCCTGATTGGCGGAGCGCCGCCGGAAGCCGCTGGCCGCCATTTGGGGCGCTGCCGAACGCCGCCGAAATTCGGCGCTGTGGGAACCGCGCTCCCCGCAGGGACGGAGCAGGGACGGAGCAAAACGCAAGCAGGAAAACTCCACCCCTGCGTGCGCCAACCCGTTTCGGCCCCCCCCACGTGCGACAAGGGCCATTGCCAATGTCCCTGCATCCTAATACAACAGAGCAATGACTTACAGCCCATTTATAAGCAAGTGGGAGCACTTTGCACCAGCTGATGCTCATTTTTAAGGACATTCAAGGGAGCATTTTGCAATGAACCACCCCAGAAGTTACCAAGCCACGAATCACTAGTTTTGCTGCCGACTTCATGTTCGTTCTCCTTAATAGAAGACAATTCTGTTAAAGAAGCGGGCTGACCCTTCTCAAAGCAGAACCAACATCCTGAAAAGAAGAACAAAGGAGAAAAGGGTCTGTATTAGCAGATCTTCTCCATCCACGTCATAAAGAAAAGCCTCATCATCATCAATGCTACTTTGTTCCCTCCCAACTACATGTTTCACGTAGGACAAAAGCATCCCAGAGAAACTCTCCTATTGAATGAAGCAAAAAAAAGAGAGAGAGAATACTGAATCACAGAATCATAGAGCTGGAAGAGACCGCAGGGGGCATCCAGTCCAACTCCCTGCCATTGGCATTAGGGCATTGCAAACCATATTCCCTATCTCTACTTTCTAATTAGAAATGTAAACATCACGGTTAGATTCATCTAAACTTCTTTCAGGAGTTCTATAAAAAATGACAAGGGAATGCAAAGCACTTCTGCAATCTCAGTTTCGGGGCCTTTGCACATTAAATATCACTGAGCTATGATTTCACTTTAACTGCCATCGTTCCATCCTAAGGAATTCTAGGATTTGTAGTTTAGGGGAAGCCTCTTTAGAATTCTCAGCCAGAGAGCTCTGGAGCTTCCCAAATTACAAGTCCTAGGATTCCAACGCAGGTAGCCATGGCCGTATAGTGCTGCAACTGTGAAGTGTGAAAGGGGAGTTAGTCATTTCCATGGAAATGTGCCAAGAGGTCTGCCATAAAGGCGTTACCATGAGACTGTCTGCCCTTCAGCAAACCCCAGGATTCCATAGGATGTTGAAAGTGGAATAATAGCACTATAATAGGCTGGTGCGGAAATGTCCATAGTTAGACTGGACACCGCAGCCCAAGTAAGGGGTTTAAGGGTTGCAGCTTGACACCCCCTGCCTTCATCTCTTTCTCTCTTCGGAACTGAGACCGTAAGCTGACCGGGGCGGAGACCTTGGTTTACTTAGCAAAGAAGCCGATGAAAGGCAGCGAAGCAAACCATGGCGGAGAGAGAAGAGGCAGGAGGCAATGGAAAAAAACAATCACGACAATAACGTTGTGGCTGAATCGCACCCACGACTCCTCCTTATTGACTATACCGGGATTTCAACGTCATCTGGAAAGCCTCGCAATCTCCGCCCTGTTCGGTACCCTTCCATTGGACTCCTAGCATCCCTTACCACTCACGATCCTGGCTGAAGGCTGCTGGGACATGCAATCCAACAAGGCCACAAGATTCTCGTCCAGTATAGCGGTTCAGCTAGACAAGAGCGGGAAGCCTTCGCTTCCCTTTCCTCCCCTCCCCAAGAGCCTATATTCCTCTTTTCTTCCCCGCAAAGGATTTCGGCGTCTTACGCCAGGCGCGCAACTCTGCGCCCCAGAGGAGACTCTAGGCTTTCTCCAGCCGGGGTTGAAGAAAGGGACCCCTATGCGCCCGGCTGCCCCGGTTCTTGCTCCGCCGCCTTTTCCCCGCGCGCCTCCGGGACCAGAACGCGGCCCGCGGAGAATTCCGCGCACAATGGGAAGGCCGTTTCAAGAAGCGGGGGCCTCCGATTGGCCGGGCCGTGCGCGCCCCATTAAGCCGTGGGAAGGGAAAGAGCGACCCCTGGTGGCCGACTGCGCCGGAAAGAGCATCGATCCGTTCCTATTACCCGAGGAGCCCATGGCCACTTCCGCACCAGACTGCCATGGTGCATCCTATGGAATCCTGGGGTTTGCAGTTTAGGGAGAGGCATTTACAATTCTCAGGCCTTTTGGCCTCAGCAAACTACAAACCCCAGAATTCCACAGGATGTTGAAAGTGGAGTAATAGCACTACAGCAGTGTAGTGTGGAACTGCCCTGTGTCTTCCTTTTTAAGCCTCTTCTTTTTTAAGGGAGGTGGCCGTCTCTGTTCTGTTTTTCACAGGATCGTTGTTGTTTTAAAATGTGGTGTTTTTGTCTCCCTCCTCCTTCCCGTTAGAGTCATAAGCCATTTCCAGACTACACTGTTACAGTGCTATGATTCCACTTTCAACATCCTATGGAACCCAGGGGTTTGCAGTTTAGAGAGGGGGCCTTTAGAATTCTCAGCCAGACTGCTCTTTGGCCTCAATAAATCACAAATCCCAGAATTCCACAGGGTGTTGAAAGTGGAATAATAGCACTGTAACCGTAGTGCAGAAATGGCCATAGACTCTTAGAGTTGGAAGGGGGTCCCAAAGGCCATCTAGTCCAACCCATAGACAACTGGAGCACTCCTGAGTGATGCCCATCCAATCGCTATTCAAAGATCTCCAAAGCTGGAAGTCCACCACTGGCTGAGGCAGTCCATTCCACTGCTGAGCCGCTCTTAACAATAAAGTTCTTAATGTTTAGGCAGAAATCTCTTTTCTTGTCATTTGAATCCCTTGGCTTACCTTCCGTTGGTCCTTCTGCGTCTCTCAGCATCCTTTGATACCACCGATCACAATATCTTACCAAAATGGCAGTGCAGAATGGGAGGCAGAAGCGTGGCGTTGCAGTGGTCCCGCAGGACTTGTTCCAGAAGAATGTAGTGGGGAATTCTTTTTCAGCCCACAGTTGGTGAGCGGTGGGGTGCCTTTGGGCTTCATCTTATCCCCCATGCTGTGAAGCTGCTGGATAAGGTTAATATGAATTTTTGGAGCTGGGTGCGCTCAGGATGTTGATGACCTTCAGCTCTACTTCTGCTTATTTTCGGAGTCAGATGGGGATGGGCAGTTGCTAGACCGGTGCCCGGGAGCTGTATTGGGCTGGACGAGGGCCATGAAACTGAGGCTGAATCACAATAAGGTGGGGAGGGGGTCTCTGTGGATTGGTGTTTTCCAGGTCTTGCAACTAGGTAGATGGTCTGACCTGGGTGGTGTTATCTCACTGGAGAAACCCTATCCCAGGGTCTACAATTTTAATATTAAAATATGATTCTGTGTGCCAGAGAGGTCCCCCGAAGGGGCACGTAGGCAGGTAGTGGTCATAAGACTGAAAACCAGGTCAGGCCAGTAAAATCCCCAGTCACGTAGCCCCAGGAAACCTCAAGATGAGTAAACCCACAATAAACAAAGGGTCCTCAGCCCGAGATGCTGACTTGAGAGGATTAGCGTGTCTACCCAAGTTGAGCAAATATTCCATCAGGCGAGGACCATTTACATAAAGTCATACCACAAACTAACACAGCTGAAGATCCTGAGATGTGGCAACACCTTGCAATCCCATCACACAAAGGAAATTGCCATGGTGGAGCTTCGTTGTCGCTCCAACACCCATTGTTCTCCCCGGGAAAGGATTAGCCCTCCAGGTACCTTTTCCCCTACAAATAGTCCCAGTTTTTGAGCAGTTCTTTGGATCACTCCCAGTCATCCCAGCAGACCATTTCTCTGTCCGTTGAGTGATCCCCTCAACCCTCTCCGCACTGAGCCCCACTTCTCTGCTGTTTTTCCCAGACCGAGGACTTCAGGACAAAGGTGCAGTATCACCCCAGCTACAACCCCTTCAATATTCCCCTATGCAGTTTCCTCTCTTTTGCTTCTTAATAGGTCTTGAGTGAGTGTGTGAGTGACTGCGCTGCTGCGTGAGACTTTCCTTCAATAAAATCATTTATTGGACATTTTTGTTTGGTTTTTGGCTTGGCCTGATCCCGTAAAAACTGGGTAAAAAGACCCCGCTAGGTTACCCTGCCTCTTGCATTGCTATTGCTTGTGCTCTGGCTAGTTTCCGTTCCCCATCACGTGGAGCACACCATCATGTGCAGCACACCCCCAAGGGACCCCAGAAATCAGGACAACTGTGGGATTTCATTCCCTTTGAGGGAGCAGGTACATAACCTGGGAATATTCCTAGATCTATCTCTGTCACTAGAAGCCACAGGGAACTCTGTGGGTTGGAGTGCTCCAAGTAGCGATCTCCCGGTTATAGTCTTTCTTATATAAAGAGAACCCAGCTACAGTTGTCCAAGCACTGGGAACTTCCTTGACTACTTCCAGATCTTCTGTGTGGGGCTGCCCTTGAAAATGAGCTGGAATCTGCAGCTAACACAAAATGCAGCTTTACACTGCTGACTGGAAGCTTGCTATAGAACATGGCAACAGAAGACAAATTATATCATTTTAAAAAGAAATTCACTAAGCGTCAATATTCTTGTGCCTTGTGCCTGAAGTCTTAGGCCGTTTCCGCCCTACACTGTTATAGTGCTATTATCCCACTTTCAGCATCCTGTGGAATTCTGGGGTTTGTAGTTTCCTGAGGCCCAAGAGCTCTCTGGCTGAGAATTCTAAATGCCCCTCCTTAAACTGCAAACTCCAGGATTCCACAGGATGTTGAAAATGGAATAACAGCACTAGGACAGTGTAGTGCAAAAATGGTTTCCTTGGCTTGTAACCTTGATACTTGCAGGGTCGCAGAATCATAGAGCTGGGAGACACATCAAAGGCGATCCGGTCCAACCAACCTCCTGCATGGAGGAACACACAGCTCAAGCACTCCTGAATGTGTTGTGTTCCTGCATGGCAGGGGGTTGAGACTGGATGGCCTGTGTGATCTCTTCCAACTCTACATTTCTATGATTCTATGATTCTATGAACGACGTCCGTCCAATGACTGTTTTAAGATCTCCAAGATAGGAGAATCCTCCACTCTCCAAGACAGCCTATTCTGCTGTTGTACAGTTCTTACAGTCAATAAGTTCATCCTGGTGTTTAGGTAGAATCTCTTTTCTCGTGATTTGAATCCATTGCTCCGCGGCTGAGTCTCTGGAGCAGCAGAAAACAAGCTTGCTCCATCTACAAAACGACATATCTTCAGATATTGAGGTATTTAAAGAGTGTGATTGTGTCATTCCTCAGTCTACTCTTCCCCAAGCTGAACGTGCCCAGCCCCTTCAGCCTCTTTTCAGATGTTTGGTTCTACATACTTCTTACCATCCTCTTCTCTGAACCTCCTCTGAACTGTCTCTATCTTTCTAAAAATGAGGTGTCCAGAACTGAACACAGGACTCCGGATGAGGCCTGACCAGCTCAGAATATTCCCTCCCACCTACATTTGCAGTTCAACACCGTACGACACTCTTATAGCACGATGATTCCACTTTCAACCTCCTATGGAACCCTGGGGTTTGCAGTTCCGGGAGGGGCCGGCTGGCCCCTCCCGGAACTGCAAACCCAGGTTTCCATAGGAGGTTGAAAGTGGAATCATCGTGCAATAGAGTGTCATGCGGAAATGGCCTGAATCATCATGCTGACCAGATAATTTGGTGGCTGATTTTTGTAGCTCTGGTCCAAACATTAACATTCTCCAGCTCAGTCGCGCACTAACCACTACGCCACTCTAGATCCGAATTAAACAATTCATTAATCATTAATTCTTCCCAGTTACTCACATCTCACTTTTAATACAGTTATCACAGAGCCTCACACAGCAGTCACTGAAGTGTGCTGCCTCATTTTAATTGGGAATGCCGAATCCATTAAATCATGACTCCGTTAAACTGATTAATCCATTAAAGAGTGCAGGCTTAATTAAAGCGATTAAAAGCTTCCAGCCCAAATTAAAACCCTGCATTTTAAAAACATCTCTTGGAACCCTTAACTAACTAGCCATAAAAAGAACAGTTTAGGATTTAGGTGTGAGCCCATGGCTGGGGGGTGTGTGTGCTGGGAATTGTCCAAAAAGTCACTTTTCCAAAATCTCACGATATTGCTTAGTTCCGTCTGGCCAACGTCAGAGTGGTTGCACCCACGATATAGGATGGTTCCTATCCATGAGTTTCTCTTTCAAGGGTGTTTATGTTGGCTGCTGAGCTACCACAGACATGAGCCCTCATTTCCGGGGCTGAAAAGGCCACCCCAAGAGATTTTGCTGCCTGAGGTAAAGGATCAAAGGTACTTTTCCATTCCCATACAGACACTGGGCAGAATAATCTTTGGATTCCACATCAGGAGAAAGACAAGAGAGGCCATTTACTCACTACACTGTTATCGTGCTATTATTCCACTTTCAACATCCTATGAAATCCTGGGGTTTGCAGTTTAGGGAGGGGCATTTAGAATTCTCAGCCAGCAACCTCTTTGGCCTCGGTAAACTACAAACCCCAGAATTCCACAGGATGTTGGATGTGGAATAATAGCACCATTAAGAAACAATTAAGAAATGGCTAGACTTCCACAATACCTGGAGATAGCAAGATAGCTTAGGGAATGCAGGGCCAATTGTATGAAACCTACAGATCTGTCCTCCTTCACCTTTCTGTTGCCCCATCACATTTGCTGCCTGAGGCAGGTCCCTCACTCTGCCTAATAAGGGGGTTCACCTTGCTAGGTCTCCTCCAGAGCAGGACAGAGAAGAAAGGAGCGCTTTACATGAACTAGCAGTCTTGGGATGCCATCGCCTTGGTTACACCTATCTTGCTTGATCCCAGTAATCAAAAATCCTGTAGCCAGCAAGGAAAAAACGAACAGTGTGGCTGGAATCTTATCAGTGACATGCACTGGCATAACACAGGCGCATGCCATTTTATGCCAAGGGTGAGTCACTGTGTGGGAACCAGAGGCCAATTTTTCCACCTGAACCTCCCCATCCAGGAAGCTCAAATACATCTGTTTTCCTCTGCAGTCCTTCTCAAAATGGCCACAGGAAGGTGCCTCATGTCACTTCCTGCCGTTATTTTGAGAGGGACTGCAGAGGACAAGGGAGGCATTGCGGGGAGTAAAGGGTTCTGGGTGAGAGCTGGAGTGGTGTAACGGTTTGAGCATTGGACCAGGGTTCGATTGTGCACTTAGCTAGTGGAGACCCACTGGGTGACCTTGGGCCCGTCACACACTCTCAGCCCTAGAAAATCCCATGATAGGTTCACCTTAGGGTTGCCGTAAGTCAGAAATGACTTGAAGGCATGCAACAATAGCATTCTGAGGAGCTTGCAGGGGTGTGTGGGAATACTTTTGTGTGCTCTCATGCATTTCTGTGTAGCTGGGGGGGGCAACATCGCCTGGAAAACAAACCATTTTTTTGAAAACAGGGGAAGGCTGAGGACTTGAGAGGCATCAGGTGCCACAAATGTGGGGCCTTGGAGCCTTATGCAGCCTGCCCTAGTTTTAGGATAATTGCGGAAGGAGGAATTCATTACCCCCCTTGTGCGATGGCCCTCCACAGTCTAGAGCAGTGGTTCTCAACCTGTGGGTCCCAGGATGTTTGTGGACTTCAGCTCCCAGAAGCCCCAGCCACTATGGTCAATGCTCAGGGCTTCTGGGACCTGATGTCCAAAAACATCTGGGGACCCACAGGTTGAGAACCACTGGTCTAGAGGCTCACCTTCCTCTTCTGAGCCCCTCCCTTACAACACAGCCATATAGTGTTCAGGAGAGGCCAGCGTGGCCGAGGAGTGTCCGGCTATGCACCTACAGCTGGATGCACAGTGACGTCATTCCCCATGACCTCTGGAGGGCCCCAAGAAGCCCTGGAGCAGGGGTGTCAAACTCAATTTCATTTTGGGCCACATCAGCATTATGGTTGCCCTCAAAGGGCCGGTTACACCTGTAAGACTATATAATAAAGGTATCTACTCATTTATCGTATTCAATAACTGCCTCTGCATTTGATTATTACTAGTTTTAGTAAGAACTAGCTCCAAAACTAGAAGTCTAGGAAAAATAATGGCAAGCAGATATTCAAGTGTACAACTAGTGTACAATTTATTGAAAAATGAGTTTTGAAAACAGAAAGTTAGGCCATTTCCGCATGACACTCTTATAGCGCGATGATTCCAATTTCAACCTCCTATGGAATCCTGGGGTTTGCCAGCCGGCCCCTCCCGGAACTGCAAACCCCAGGATTCCATAGGAGGTTGAAATTGGAATCATTGTGCTATAAGAGTGTGGTGCGGAGATGTTCTTATTTTTTTTAATCATCAGACAAATACTATCAAGCACTGCTTATTACATTAACTTTGCTTAACTTTTTGATCCCAGTTGAGACCCTCACTGTGTCGCTTTCCGCCCCCTAACCCCTCTCTGTGCCTCTTTCTGCCCCCCCGCCCCTCTCTGTATCTGGAGAGCCCAATCCCCATGTCGTGGTCCTCAGTTGCCAGTATTCTGAAGAGGGGCCCAGCAGCCAGCACTCATGATCTACTTCTACTTCTGACTGCTCCTGTGTCCAACTCTTGTGAGCTGCGCAGAGTGTTGGGAAGGTAACCTACGGCAAAGCTCTGACGACGAGACTTCAGAATACCAGCAGCTGGGGGCCTGCGATGTGGGGAGTGGGCTGACCAGGCGGAGAGAGTGCCACAGCTCAGGAGAGGTGCGATGTCTGCCCCTGGCCCTCCCTGGCCATTGCATGTCTTTGTGTGGGTGCTCCGCATAGGAAAAAGGTGCGTCCTGCAGGATGGGAGACAGAGCTCTACACCCCTCACTTTCTTGGGATAGCAACCTTTGCCTGCTCAGAATCCACAGCTATGAATTCGTGCATGATCTTCGTAGGTTTAGAGGCAAGACCTACATTTCCTTCCTGTTTGTTTGTTCATGCCCACTTCCTCCTGCATGTAGGGATCCTTTGTTCTTAGGGGCTATCCCTCTGTTTTCCTACCCCCCCTTTTTTTTCTGCCTGCATTCCTGTAAGCATGTGCTCTGGGGTGCTCTAACAGAGATGCTTCCCTACAAGCATGTAATTGCTTATTCTCTTCTTACCCTTCTTCAAGAACATGAACCTGTGTAGATTATGCACAAGTATCTGTAAGTAAACTATTATATACCTTTTAACCAAACTGTTTGTTTGCATTTACTTCTCAGCTAGAGTTAAGTGTGTTGGGGAGACTGAGGTGGGATTGGTAAACTGTAAACATCTTCTGTCTGTGCCTTACCAATGCTCTGTTAAATTTGGGAGATTCACCAAATCTCTCTCATTTCCAGTATGCTTGGATGGAAACTTATGCCCAGGTTCCTCATACAAGATCTCGTCCTACGCTTTTTGAAAATGGAATGGAAGCAGAAGGGGCAACGGAAGGGTGGCAAAGAAAAGCCACCTTTCGGTGAGATACGAGATTGGGGTACACATTAGCTAGGATTGCCAGATCTCAAGGCCTGGCCCTGAGTCTCCAGTTTTCAGGGGTCATCTCCAGATGGGAGACAAGAATACGAATTCTCCAGTTTTATTTGTTTATTTGCTGGATTTATACCATACCTTTCTTTTTTTCCCCCAAAAATGACTTGTTAATTTTTACACAAGCAATCAAAGTAGTATGCATTCAGTAAAAGAAGAAAGAAGAAATTTAAAAAAAAAAACTAAAATTAAACTAAAACTAAAAAAAAAATTACTATAACACTAAACTAAAACACTTAATACTAAGTTGCAGAAACACAAGAGGGCCCCCCAAGTGAAACTGGAAAGAAAGAAAAAAAAAAATTAAAAAGAAAAAAATATATTATTCTACCACTACAAATCCAAGTTCATAATCCTACTAGAATTATGAGTAAATACAGGCACTGATAATTGCATCATTAGATTTCTTATTGCTCAAAAGGCCATAAATAGTTTCCAGTCTCTCCAAAAGTCTTCAATTTGCTTATCGGTTAAAACTCACCTTAGTTTGGCCATTTGGGCTAACTCAGTAACCCTAACAATCCATTCTTCCGTCATCAGCGCTTCCGTCTGTTTCAAGATTTGAGCAAACAATGTTCTTGCTGCTGTTATTATATATTGGGGAAGCAATCCATATTCAGTGTCCAATTCTTTATCCAACAAAATACCCAGCTAAAACATTTCTTGGTGACATTACAAAATCCACTTTTTAAAAAATGTTGAGTTAATATGTAAATCTTACAACAGTAGCTTTCTGCCTTCTTCCAGGTCCACCACATATAGAAAAAGGAGCCCTCCTTATCTTGGCATCCCCAACACTGATTTGAAACATTCTTAGACATTTTTGACGGTTATTTGGGGTTAGATACCATGTATACATTATCTTATACATCTTTACTTTTACTACTTCTTTTACTACTACACAAAGTAAATTTTGTATCTTTAGGCCACACTTTCCCCACAGAGCCAATTGAACATTGTGCCCCAAATTCTAGGCCTATCTTATTATATACCCTTTTAAAGGTTCATCTTGTGTCTCTAGTTTCAAAAGGCATTTGTACATTTTTTGAAATTAAATGGTCATCATCTTTACGCAACTCGAAATAAAACTCATTTTCTCTGACCTCCCTGGCTAGACCTCTCTTATCTTTATTAAATCTACCCTTGACTTGCATAGAAGCAAAACTAGTTATGATCTTTGCCTTCTTTAAGAAACATGTCATTTGATTTAAACTCCCAGCTGTCTTGTTCAACATACAAAAGGTCATCATAAAACAACCATTCTCTGATTTTTAACCTATTCTTTCCTGAAAAAGGCCTCCTGCCACAAGGTGGCTAATAGTATCTTAGGAAATGGAATGGGATGGAAGGTGCTTGTCATTCAAATGTACAAAGTTTTCTAGGCTCATTTGTGGGGAAAAGGAAAGGACTGTGTGCAAATCTCCAACTGAGGTAGGAGAGTACCAGCTTGCTACAATTTGCAAGGATCAACTTGCAAGGATCAGTTTTCAAGGATGTTGCTGCAGACTCGCCAGGAAGGATCTACGGACATTTCCGCACTACATTGTTATAGTGCTATTATTCCACTTTCAGCATCCTGTGGAATCCTGGGGTTTGCAGTTTAGGGGAGAATTTTAGAGTTCTCTGCCAGAGAGCTCTTTTGGCTCAGCAGATTACAAACCCCAGAATTCTACAGGATGTTGAAAGTGGGATAACGGTACTATAAAAGAGAAGTGCAGAAATGGCATATGTATTAACTAAGTTAGCTTTCTCCTTCTCTCCTAGTTGTTGTAGTTCCAGAGCTTACCCTCCACTCTGCTCCATGTCCAATGTCTGGCTAGAAGCGGGTAGGTGGCAGTAATGTCATGTCCTGCTTAACTTGCGCTCACAAACTTCACTCAGGCCCTTTCCACATGGCATTTGCCATGTGAAAGGGTGCCTGGAGCATTCCATGATTGTGAGGAGCGATCTGCACAATGCGCTCATAATTGCACAACGCTCCAGGGGCCAGCAGGCACCGATTGCACACCTTTTCATTTTCGGCTAGAGGCCGAAAATGGTGCGCGATCGCACATTGCTCCCGGGCCCTGTGTGCACTTACCTGGCGTGCGCTTTCTGCCCCAGCGCAAATTCCCAGGCTGTACTGCGGAAAGAAGAGGCGGGGCTCTCGCGTGAGCAGGCAGCTCATGCGGAGCTGAAGCAGCAGGGACGCGAGCGCCTCTCGCCGGAGGCTGCTCACATGATCCCCGCACCCCAGTGCAGGAAAAAGATAAGGTGTGGAAAGGGCCTCAGAGTTTGAACAGAAGCGTTTATTTGGAGCAAGGAACATAGCAATTTTCCTGAGAAGTTGCCAAGACTATCACATGTTGTATGGTTACAGGTTTTATACCTTGTTACACAAATTCAGGCATACAGAGCAATGACTGGTAGAAGTCATAACCCCACTGGTACATCACCCCACCGCCACAGGCATTTTACAGACCCTTCATTATTTGCATATCTTTCATCCTGGGAGCAAGAAGAAGTTACTGAACCCTTATCTTTGTGTTGCTTGTTCCCATAACACCTTGCTATTTTCACATTCCCTCTTTTCATCTTCTTCAGCCTTGCTGGATACAACGGCCATTTCTGCACTAGCCTGATACAGCGCTATTATTCTGCTTTCAACATTCTACAGAATCCTGGGGTTTGCAGTTTAGGGAGGGGCCTCAAAGTGACATCAAACAATACAGCAATTAGCCATTTGGTGCCTTGGAATATATTAGATGTTCCAACCAGATACACAGTTGCAAGTAGAAATGGTCAATTGATATACGTGGTAGCTCTTTAGCAAACTATATTCATGTTTAATCCAGCAAAACTATTCTATCACATGTACTAATACACATCCAGCATACACATCTATGGGAGCCACGCTTCCTGACAATTAAATGTGCTCGGATTGTAAGTGAGAAGGAATAATCCCCTCATTTCACCTTGCTCTGGGAACGGCTCCCATTGCTTAGATTTCACTGTTAACTTCCAAATAGTAAGATGTTTTCTCTGTGTTTATTTGAATGGCAAGCTGTGAGCAATTGTGGTTGGTACTTCATACAGAACAGTTAGGCCATTTCCGCACTACACTGTTGTGGTGCTATTATTCCACTTTCAACATCCTATGGAATGTCGGGCTTTGCAATTTAGGGAGGGACATTTAGAGTTCTCAGCCAGAGAGCTCTTTGGCCTCAGTAAATTACAAAATCCAGAATTCCACAGGATGTTGAAAACGGAATAATAGCACTATTACAGTGTAGTGCAGAAATGGCCTTAATGATAGCCCCCGGGCATGTCTCCAGGTCTCAGGTTTGGGCTCAGAAATGTCAGGGCCTGGGATAATCCTGGAGTGGCAAACTAATACTAGTTCACTTCCCACCCCCATAATAAGAGAGTCTCCTACATATTGCCAAAAAAACCAGGAAACATTTCACCAAAAAATAGATTTGCATAAAAGCTGTTTGTTTAGAGGTATGCCCAGTTTCATGTCCAAAGGCACATTCAGAAACAAAGTAATGGCTATAAATTTAAATGCAAAAACAATCTAGCACACTGTAATTGGGAAAACTGTGCACAAGGTGTTCAATCTGCTGTCTGCACGCTTATAGCTGTTGGGCAATGTCCAGTCCCTGGGCAATCCCCACTTAGGGTTCTTTATTTGAAATTGGACTTGTGTTGGGCAAGCCTTCAGATAAAGGACATTTTAATTGAAATCTGTCCTCTGTACGGTAGGACCCATGGGAATCCCATCCTAAAAACCTGTCCTAAAAACATGTGCCCTCAGCTATCTGGCACAATCATGTCATGATGTGCTTTCTTTGCGGAGCATAGAAATATTTCTTTTTAGAACACAATTCCTAGAACACTGGCCAGGCTGGCTGGGGGAATTTGGGGAGCTGTTGTCCAAAAAAGTAACTTTTCCAAGCCCTGTCTGCTTTCCTTTCAACGCAGAGGCTTAGGATCAAGCAAAGACTGAAGATGCACTGTTTCTGTCATTTCAAGATGACACAGCTCCATAAGTATGATACCACTCTGTCCTAAGACTTGCATTTTTGGGGAGGAACTTAGGACTCTCCGGTCCACTCCCCTCAACTACAGTGCTAGAGCTCTCTTGCAGAGGACTAGAGGACAGAGCCAAAGTGGTCTCAAAGTGCTGTAATTTTGCAGTGTGAATCCAGACCCTCACGCTGTCCATGCCTAAATCTGTGCTGTGGAAAGAACTCCACCGGTTTACCTTGCAGGGTTGCTGTCGGCATTCTTAACTGGCCCATGACATTTTGCTTTCTGAGGCAAAGAACAGGGTGGTATGGAAATCTTTAAGTCCTTATTCAGAGGAGTTGTATGGACACTGGCTATTAAAGCACCATGTATGTTTATAAAACCCAGATTTTTTGGCTATCCCTCAATGCAAAACCCATCATATATATATTACATTTAGCAAGCTTTAACTCATTTCAGTATACAAGTAAGTTGCTTTTCTAAGCTTCACAGGTTGAAAATTCAGTTACTATGAACCACACCCAATTACTCTTAAACAGATCTTTTTTATTTCAGGATAACTCAGTTGTCTGTCTCAAGCAATGATGGAAATTATCAACATGTCCAGTGCAAGTGTATGGAGGTTTGTTCCTCTCCATCCATAAGGATGATTTTCTTTTAAAATCTCCACGTTCGCCAACATTTCACAGATAAAAACTGGGACAGATGTAGCAAAGCAACATCAGAATGTGGTCATTGTGACAAAACATATAAATGAGGAAGAAAATCTGTTGAGTGAACCTATTGGGAAGGGCAAGATTCCATTCTTTCCTCCCACTGAGTTAAGAACTACGTTTGTGCTTTGAACTCAGGTCATTTCTGCGCAAAATTGTTATAGTGCTATTATTCCACTTTCAACCTCCTATGGAATGCTGGGCTTTGCAGTTTAGGGACAGACCTTTAGAATTCTCAGCTGGACAATTCTTTGGCCTCAGAAAACTTCAAACCCCAGAATGCTACAGGATGCTGAAAGTGGAATCATAGCCCTATGACAGTGTAGTGCGGAAAAACCCTTACTCGGAATCCCCCAGCCAGAATCATCAGTGGTTAATTTGCCTGCAGGTTTCTGGGAAACGTAGTTCAAAAAAAGTAGTTATTCCATGTAGTTTACAGCAATTGCAAATATACCAGGCAGAAGAGGATGGAAAATGTTAATCTCTTTCCCCACCTGAGAGCAAAGGTTAAGAATGTGTTCTACCTGCTGAGGTCCCAAGTTCAACTGTAATACAATTCTGCCCCGTTGTCCCTTCCACGTTCTCCATCTTAACACTTTCTTTCTCCCTTTTCACAATACCTTTCACTTTCTTCTCTCCAAAGAGCTGCCATTTTCTTTTTTAAAGCCAGTGATACAGAAACACTGGGTGTTCCAGAATTTCCCCTTTTCCTGGGCCCAACTCACATCCTCAGGCATTTCACAAAAATCTAGACCTGTGCGGCCAAGCTGCATCAGAATGTAATCAAAATGGCAAAAGTTATTCATGAGGAAGCTAGGAGAGGCTGAGACAATTTGCTTTTCCCTGAGCTTTCTGGGAAGGGTGAGTTTCTACCTCTTCCACTTACTTCTCTGCTGAGTTGAGCGAGAACTGCTTTTGCTCTTTGGACTCAGGCCATTTCCACACTAGATTGTTATAGTGCTATTATTCCACTTCCAACATCCTATGGAATCCTGGGGTTTGCAGTTTAGGGAAGGGCATTCACAATTCTCAGACTTTTTGGCATCAGTAAACTACAAACCCCAGAATTCCACAGGATGTTGGAAGTGGAATAATAGCACTATAGCAGTGTAGGGCAGAAACGTTCTCAGTTTGCAGCCACTGAAACAAACTGAAGAGAAAGGGAGAAAGTGGAAGGAGGAGAGAAACTGAAACATTTTAAAAAGCAAGTGAAAAGTGGGACAGCAGAGGATGAATCAGGCCATAGAGGGGCAATTGGAGAATTTGCCCTCTAGGAGCATCAACTTACAGTGCCATTTCTATGAGTTGCATATAATTCATGGATGCCTGAAGAAGGAAGGGGTTCAGTGCTGTTAGGAAGAAGGGATCCAGCAACAAAGTACACTCTTAAACCAAAGAACAACGGATGAAATGTTTCCCAAGGAAAAGCAATAAAAAAGATTAAAAGCTACGACAATAACTCAAAAGCCAACAGGCCACCAGAAGCAAGCTATTGGGGTGGCTGCTGTCTTTGTGTTCAGTCATGCACTGTATCCAAAGGAGGTGAAGTTCTGCCCGGCAAGTGAACTAAGCTGGCGTGGTCACAAAAACCATCTTGGAGGAGTACACGAGGTCCACAATGTAGGCAATGAGGTTGAAAAAAGTGAGAAAAGTCACTCCTAGCAAGTTGTTCCACAAGATACAGGTAAAACCACTAAAGTTACATGGAGAGGGTCTTGGAAAGTTTCTGAAGCTGTATATGGGCCAGACAATGGCAGCCGTCAGGTATAGG
Organism: Iguana delicatissima; assembly: GCA_948472985.1. Lineage (NCBI taxonomy): Eukaryota > Metazoa > Chordata > Lepidosauria > Squamata > Iguanidae > Iguana > Iguana delicatissima. Next base: position 677,354 of record CAOKZL010000074.1, on the reverse strand, counting down.
AGGACAGCCACCAAGTTGTAGCCCACCAGGGCCTTCTCCAAGGGGAAGGGCAGGGAGGCGAGGCAACGTCCGATGGTGAGGACGATGATGAGCAACGTGACGATAAAGCAGATACAGTAGACGGCCAGGCACCACTGCAACCCAGCAAAATGTTTGTAGTATTCTTGGAAGGCCACCAAGGAAAAGATGAGGCAAGCCACGTAGGCCTCAAACACCTTCAGGAGGCCAGGAACGGTAGCAAGGAAGCTGCTGAGCTCTCCCTCTTTGGCTCGAGTCAATCCGACTTCGACAGCATAGGCGACAAAGCAAAAGCAGGACATGGCTGTAGCCGCGGCCCTGTATCTGCAGAAGGTGCTGGAGCAGTTGGGGTTGAAGACCGATGGGTAGACGATGGACGTGGTGAAGATCATGAGGGCAGCCAGCATGGAGAAGGCAGAGGTAAAGTCCTGCCAGGAAAGAGGCAAGGACTCAGTCAAGCCGGCAAGCTCCACGACCACAATCAGGACAGAGACGCTGAAGCAGAAACACCATGTGAACATGGACCAGCTTCCATATGAGCTGTAGTAGTCATGGTAGACCGCCACGAGGCTGAAGGCTGTGCAGGAGAGGAAGATCTCCAATAAGCGGACGATCCCCAGCGGAGAGATCAGGGAGCGAAAATTAGGCTCCAGCGTTGGCATCGTGCCCCCAACACCACAGAGCCACCACTGGTGTGGACACGCTTATGGATGGGTGGGAAAGCAACGGCGAGTGGAGAGGGAGATGAGAGCAATGTGGAGCAGGAAACTGTTCGCTCTGTGTGTGCGTGTGTGCGTGTGTGTGTAACACTGAGAACAGTTGCTCCCCTGAAGAAGAGAAACGCCCAACTGGAGTGGAAGAGATTAGCCTCCCTTCCTTGCTGGGGGAGGGACCTTGGAGTCCGAGGAGGGAAGTACACTGGGCTTGCATTGGCCAGTGGAACCTGCTGGAGGCTTATTGCAAAACCCAGAGGAAAGGTGAGAAACAGAGAAACCATACACAGGCTTTGTGGCTGTTATGGGCACAGCCCTCCTTCTTGGCAGCTCTCTAACTTTGAGAGGATGCTTATGCAGGGAGGAACACTGCCAGGACAAGACTGAGCACCAAGTAGCCAGCAGTGAGTGAGTGAGTTGGGATGGTGTGTGTGTGTGTGTGTGTGTGTGTGTGTGTTGGAATGCGTGGGTATGTTTGCATGGTGAAGCCTTTGGATTTTTTACGCGTCTCTTGGCTCAGAGCAACAAACCTGCTGTGGAGGTGAGAGGCAAGTTGATGATTAATGAGGGAGAGGATTAAAAAGTAACCATGCCTTTGGCCATCATGGCATGGCTGGTTGGGTGGGTATTGGGCGGTGAATTAGGTATGATCTCAGGTAATAGGAGTGGGAGGGTGGAGGTGCAACAGAGGCCTTGTTCTCCCCTTACTTGATGGGAAGCCAGCGAGAAAGGTGTGCCCTACCAGTATCTTACCCACCTTAGCAACAAAGAAACAACACATACATAGAATCATACAATCATAGAATCACAGAAATGTAGAGTTGGAAGAGACCGCACGGGCCATCCAGTCCAACTCCCTGCCATGCAGGAACACCCTCAAAGCACTCTTGACAGATGGCCATCTAGCCTCTGCTTAAAAACCTCCAAGGAAGGAGACTCCACCACACTCCGAGGCAGCGTATTCCACTGCCGGACAGCCCTGACTGTCAGGAAGTTCTTCCTGAGGTTCAGGTGGCATCTCCTTTCCTGCAGCTTGAATCCATTGCTCCTTGTCCTGGTCTCTGGAGCGGCAGAAAACAAGCCCTCTCCTTCCTCTACATGGCATCCCTTCAAATATTTAAACATGGCTATCATGTCCCCTCTTAACCTTCTCTTCTGCAGACTAAACATCCCCAACTCTCTAAGTCTGTCCTCACAGGGCATGGCTTCCAGGTCTCTCACCATTTCGGTCGCCCTCCTGTGGACTTGCTCCAGCTTGACCATGTCCTTCTTGAATTGGGGTGCCCAAAACTGGACACAGTATTCAAGATGAGGTCTAACCAAGGCAGAATAGAGTGGTACCAGTACCTTCCTCAATCTAGACACCATACTGGGCCCAGGACAGAACCCTGTGGCACCCCGCTATTTATGTTCACAGGAGCTGGAGTTGAGGAAAGTTTTCTCATTCAGAAATTTTAATCAAATGCATATATTTTAGGTTCTGTCAGTCTGAGTAACGTGACAATTCATGTGGTGCTAATTAAATGCCTTGTGCTACCATTTGGTATTACTAATTTATATACATTTGTCATTTATGAAAAAGTTGGACTTGGAGCAGGATGGTAGAAAAACAGAAGAACTGGAATTGAAGACTTAGCATACTGACTCCACAGCCAGTAAGAACATGGAAGTGAATGAAGCTGGGCTGGGAGAAAGCACGTGACATTTTTTGCTACCTCACACACTGCCAGAAGCCACCATGACCATTTCCGCACTACGTTGTTATAGTGCTATTATCCCACTTTCAACCTCCTATGGAATCCTGGGATTCACAGTTCAGGGAGGGGCCTTTAGAATTCTCAGCAAGAGAGCTCTTTGTCCCCAGCAAACTACAAACTCCAGAATTCCACAGATGTTGAAAGTAGAATCAAAGCACTATAACAGTGTAGCGTAGAAATGACCCTTGAGTTAATTTTTGGTATACAGCATGATGTAGTGGTTTCAGTTTCAGCTTTGGGCTATGGCCCTGGAGACCAGGATTTGATTCCCCGCTCAGCCATGGAAACCCACTGGGTGACCTTGGGTGTGTCACACTCTCTCAGCCCCCAGAAAACTATTTGCTGGGTTCACGTTCCTTTGGTTGTTCTGCCTGTGCTTTTTCTTTGGATGCTGAAATTGTATTTCTAAATGGTCATACAAAGTTTGAGTTATTTCAGTGTTAGAAATTAGAGACTAAAGGAAAAATTCATTAGTTTTGTCCCCCTCCCATGTAGCTCTACCCCAGGGAAAGTCTCCGCACTCGACTGTTATAGTGCTATTATCCCACTTTCAACATCCTATGGAATCCTGGGGTTTGCAGTTTCGGGAGGGCCGCCTGGCCCCTCCCGAAACTGCAAACCCCAGGATTCCATAAGATGTTGAAAGTGGGATAATAGCACTATAACAGTCTCGTGTGGAAATGGCCTGGGTCTGTGACACCTTGGAAATGGCCATGTCGTGGGTGGGTGGGGCTGTGCATCTTACCAGATAGGTTTGATGGGGGGAGCATTGGGAGACGGCTTGTGGTGTTGAGAAATCCGACTGTGATCCATACTTAGCTGTCCAAGCAGCGGTGGCTGGAGAAGGAGGACCAGGGGCAGGTTTTCAAAGAGCTTCGCAGACTGATCGGAGTTTCCGGGAAGGGAAGTTTCCCCTGGAAAAGAAGCATCTGAGGTTTGCAGGGGACAAGGGCTGGAAAAACCCACAAAGAATCAAATCTGTGAAAGTCAGACTCACAATTGTGGAGGGCTGACTGTACTTACCTGTGCTACAATTTTGAGAGGCTCCCAACCACGAGCGTCATATCCTTTAGGGGTTCCTGGGAATTGTAGTCCAAAAAGTACGATTTCCCACCGCTGCTTGTAGGCCGGATGCCGTACTTATGGAACAGCAGCCTCTGGGAAGTTTATACGGACCCATGGAGGCTACAGAGTGAATGTCAAGAACTGTGTTGCTCAAGAAAACACACGTATAATTTCCATGGTGTTTATTGGAAACACAATAGGCTGGGAAGACAAATGGTGCTGGAGTTAATACCTTTCTTCGGCTACTTTGTTATATAATAAAACACATTAGTCTATCAGCATCTACTCCTGATGCCCATTGGCAGTTCTTCTAGGTTTACACTTCCTTTCGTAATTGGCAAATGGGTTTTCTATTGTTGAAACAATTCCTGTCTACAGTCACTTTGATCTTTAGAATTTCCTCCTTGGCCTTGGCTATTCTAATTTTAACCCCCATCTTTGTATCCTCCAGCCTAATGCTCATAAATCATCCTTTGATTACTATCATCCAAGCACAACAACCAAATGTTATTTATGTAAGCTGGTTAAATGCTATTTACAGTAATCTCCACATTTGCTAGGGCTAGGGGCGCAGGACGCCCGCGAAAGTGAAAAAAAAAATGAAAAACTCTAAGCCCTCCCAAATTATATTTAACACACACGAAAAAGTATGATCATCATATTTAACCCACTATGAATTCCTCTGAGGCATCAAAGTTCCTTCCCAAGGCAGAAGTGGTTGGCTGGTGGGGCTTCCTGCCACCTCCCCTGCTGCCCCACACCATTTTTAAGAGGGACTTAAAAACCGTGTTTTGCAGGTTCTCAGCCTCACGAGGCTTGCAGTCCCTATGAAAAATACCATAGGGAGGCAGCAGAGGTGACAGCAAATAATCCATAAATAATCAAATCCGCCAAAGTGAAACCTGCAAATGTGGAGGGCTGGCTGTATTGCTCCAGCCGATAAACAATACTGACCGTTTTGACTCCGGTCTCTACTGATTCCAATTATATTCCCACTGTTCTTGTTACGCTCAGCATTTCTACATACCTACACATGCTCCCCCCATTCCACAGACCCCTAAATGTCTAGGAGAAATAACAACATGACAGTGAAGGTCAGCAGATGGAGGCGTACAGTCCCCATCCTAGATGCACTTGTTAGTATTTGGGAAGAAAGGAAATGCCATGCAAGAGCTCAAAGAGGGCTTGTGACTCACCCAACATCCTCCTCCTCTTCCATGGGTGTGGGGAAGGGCTGCCAGGGCAGCCAGCACATTTCCCCCTTGGGTGTGGTAGCAGAACTATGTGTATGCACTGGCTGTTTGTTTTATTCTGTGTATAGAGACAAGGCTGCAAAGCTAAAGGGATCTGTTTATTGAAAAAAATCATATTTATTCATTTTAATACAAACATAAAAACAAACGAATTCCCAAGAAACAAAAGAAAAAGGAGCAAACTAGGTAAACAATGTACAGATATAATTAAAACTAGACCAGATTGAACTGAACTGCTAAGGCCATTTCTGCACTATATATAGTGCTATTATTCCACTTAGAACCTCCTATGGAATCCTGGGGTTTGCAGTTTAGGGAGGGGTACTTAGAATTCTCAGCCAGAGAGCTCTTGGGCCTTAGGAAACTACAAACCCCAGAACTCCGTAGGATGTTGGAAGTGGAGTAATAGGACTATAACGGTACAGGGTGGAAATGGTCTTAAATGAATTAATATTTGTATGTTTTTTAACTGTGCTGTAATGATTTTAACTTGTAAGCCACCTTGAATCCCAGTCAGGGGGAAGATGCAGGGAATAGATAAAGTTAGCAGCAACAGGAACAGCAAGATGTTGTGACTGAAGACGGCATTGCAGGTGGATTGACTCAACCAAAAAAGCCATGTTTATACCCTGAGAAATGGTTGCTGGTGACTGGAGCTCTCAGAAGTCTCTTACTCAGAGGGTCACCAAAAGTTGAAGCTGACTTTAGGGCAAATAGGCCCAATGGATGTAGGTGTGCCAGGCCCACTATAATAATTAATCACTGTTCTGCTCCATACATTTCCTTCCAACTTTGCAATGGTAACAGAACCCAAGTGAACTTGGGAGGGTCTGTGAATTCAGGTGGGGAAAACACAGCACACTTGAGGCCGCCCTCTTGATGGAATTCCGTCCAAAGGTACCACCACCAAGACGTTGAAATAAAATATTCTTTGCTGGGCACACAAATCGTAATGTAACTTGATGATGAAGCATCTGGAAAGCCCAGGCTGTACCCAACGCGTTCTTTGTTGTCAGAGCAAATAAAACAACTTCTCAACCACCAAGCCCAGATATGCCAGAACAAAGAAGCTAGTTTATTTTACGTGTTGGTGTGGCTTGTTTAGATCACATTCTTTAAAACCCAGAACTTAAAAGAAAAAAAAAAGACTGTTGCAGATCCATGGAAAGTCTTAGGTACTTCTGTACACACCTCTCCACAATGTGTTTTTTTAATCAATAGTACTATGGGGGGAAAAAAGATGGCTCCAGTTTTGTACCCTGAGCAAAGCAAACAGATTCAAGGAGAACATGCATTTTCATCCCTAACCTATTTTTGCTTAAGGAAGTGTGTTGGTTGGTTTGGAAACACAGTGAAGGGGCTGCCTGAAGTCAGAGGTGGTGGCCCAGTTCCCACCAGCTCTACCAACCAGAGCAGAATGAATTCCAAGCTTGTGCAAAAGCACAACTCACAAAAATTCCTTCTTTGGCCTACAGCTCCCAGAACACCTCCCCTACTAGGTTGGCCCTGGAGTTCTGAGAGTTGTAATCCAAAAGGTAACTTTTCCAAGCTCAAACAGTCCTGGTTGGGTGCATGATGGGGGTGGCTTGAGGCACATGTGTTGATATCTATGTATTCTAGACTTTTGCTGAAGATTGCCTTATTTCAATATTTGCATCAAAAGCAGCATGTTCGGCATGTCAGAACAAAATATTCCTTTTGTTTCAAAGTTTTCTTATCACCCTTTTATTCTAAGGGATGCTAATTCTGGGTGACACCATTTTCCTTTGTCTGTTTTGGATTCCCAGTCCTTGGGTCTCAGTTGCTTACAGTCAGTTTCAATTGGCTATGGAACCCCATGTGATGTTGTGGATGAGTGTGCTTGTGACCTCAGCCACTGAGTTGTGATGCAGCCATCATGGCCTTGCGTCCTACTTTGCAAGGTACCATCTTCTGTTTGAAGACTTCCTATCTTTGAAAGAATTCTACAAAGGGGTCCGGAACCTGTCTTCTGTTTGAAGAGCTGTTCAGTTCAGATCCATGCCAGGGCAGAAGCCCACTGTTAATGTACCCCCTGGAAAGGTAGACATCCAACTGCTGTTTAAAGACTTCCAATGAAGGAGACTCCACCATCTTTCAAGACAGAATATGCCACTGTTGATCCACTCGTCACCATCAAGGAGCTCTTCCTAATGATTGACCAGAATCTCCTTTCTTGTAATTTGAACCTGAAGAAGAAAGAACTCCACTGGGTTGAGGAACCTGCTCATTCATAGTTAGCACCTAGACAAACTGACTGAGCAGAAGGCATATGGGTCCCCTGGCCTCATTTCCCCCCCTCTATGTTGAGATATACTAGCATCAGGCATGAGGAATCTTGGAATCCAGACGTTTTAGACCTCAGCTCCCACCATTGCTCACAATTTGCCACACTGGCTGGAGCTTCTGGGAGTTGACATCTAAACATCTGGAGATATTCCATGCCTTCAAGGCAACTTCAGCTTGTGGCAATCCTTACATCCTACACCACACTGCCTCACAATTTACATTGTAGCAATTTGCAGCTATGCAAATCTGTTTCTGCTTCTTCTGGCAATGCATAACACCAGGTTCAGGGGTTAACAAAGAATGTTTATGCAATAAATAAGGAGAGGGAGTATGCCAGCTAAGATTTCCAAGGTTCTAACTCACTGGGAGACTCTCCATGAATAATGGTGGATCTCCCTTTCAGATCTGTTTTTTTTCCATGGGCGGAAGGGGGATGAGGGATGGGGTAGGTCTTCTATATTCCCCCTTCTCGTGTGTTGATGCATCACCACCTGAACCCAGGTTAAGTGGCCACATGAAAGATAACACACAGGTTTGCCTGGGTCTCCAGTGTGAGTAAGCCTGAACTGCAGTGAGGAAAATGGAGGACGAAGGTAGCAAAGACAGCAGAGGAAGAAAAATGTAATTGAAAAGAAGGGGAAAGGGAGTATACAGTCTTCCCTCCCCATTCACTAGGGTTAGGGGCACAGGACCCCCGTGAAAGTGGAAAAACTGTGACTAACTCTAGGCCCTCCCAAACCGTATTTAACACACACAAAAAGTATGATCAGCATATTTAACCCACCGTGGATTCCTTGGAGGCATCAGGGCTCCTTCCCAAGAAAGAAGTGGGGGACTGGTGGGGCTTATGACCACCGCCCCTGCTGCCCTACATAATTTTTAAGAGGGACTTACAAGCCTCGGTTGCAGTTTCTCCGTCTCTCGAGGCTTGCAGTCCCTATTAAAAATGGCACAGGGAGGCAGCAGAGGTGACAGCAAATAATCCGTGAATAATCAAATCCACAAAAGTGAAACCTGCAACTGTGGAGGGCTGACTGTATTCGTAAGGGCCTAAAATGAATTCAAGATTTATTTTTCATAAAAATTAACCTTAAGGTTAGGCAAATTTCTTCAGCCAATAATTTAGTATCAAGGTTTGGAATTCTCAATGACTTGGTGCTACTCTCACCTTATGTTTTCCTGCGACCTGTTCACTGCAGAAGCTACAACAAAGCCATTTGATCCTTGTGGGGCAGAATAGCAAGAAGGCTAGGAGTTTTCTGGAGACGTCCATTGTTGAGAGGTGGTGTGGCAAAGTATTCAGTGTTATTACTAGAGATGCTTCCGCACAAGATTGTTATAGCGCTATGATTCCACTTGCAACATCCTATGGAATCCTGGGGTTTGCAGTTTCAGGAGGGGCCCTGAAACTGCAAACCCCAGGATTCCATAGGATGTTGCAAGTGGAATCATAGTGCTATAACAGCCTAGTGCGGAAATGGCCTAGGATTGGAGTGGATAAGCTTCAAATCCCTACTCGGGCATGAAACTTACTGGATGAGCTTGGGCTAGCTGCCTGCTTTCAGTCCTTCTCAAGTTAACTTACCTCCCAAGGTTGTTGCGATGACAAAATGGAGGAGGAGTGAAAAATGATGAACACTGCTTTGGGAGAGTGATATGCTCTTGTTATGTGTCATCAAGTTGACTTTTTGTTGTTATGTGTCTTCAAGTCATTCCCAACTTATGGCAACTCTAAAGCATGCCTATCATGAAGTTTTCTGAGGCTGAGAGTATGTGATGTGTGCAAGGTCACCCAATGGGATTCCATGGCTAAGTGGGGAACTGAAGCCTCTGGTCTCCAGAGCTGTAGTCCAGTGCTTTGCTTGGGAAGATTTATTCAGAGGAGGTTTTCCATTGTATTCCTTTTAAGCTGAGAGAGTGTGGCTTGCCCAGGCCCAAGCAAGTGGGTTGCTCTCCCTGAGCAGGGAGTCCTTATTCAATGTTCAAACATTGAATCTTACAGTCCTTAACCAATGTTCAAACCATCACACCACAATGCTGAGTGCATGTAATAAAGTAGGGAGAGAACAAGAATCCCAGGAGGAAAAATAAAAGCAGTACAAACTAGAATGCAATTGAATACATTGGAGGTCTATTGCTTTTCACCTGGGCAACGACTGTGCGTGTATATGCTTACAAGTTGCCTGTTAACTTATGGCAACTCCATGGATTTCATAGGGTTTCCTCAAGCAAGGAATATTCAGAGGTGGGTTTTACCAGCTCCTTCCACTGAAACATAACCTACAGCACTTGGTATTTCTTGGTGGTCTCCCATCCCAGTACTAACCAGGTCTGACCTTGCGTAGCTTCCAGATCAGATGAGATTTGGGTATTTAGGCAGCTAAGCAACTGTACTGTCGTGTAAAAATATCCATCTTCCCCAACTCTTTCCTTGCATCTTACCTCTTTTAGACCGTATCCCCGGGGGCAAGACCCTCTCTCATCACTGATTCACGTAAGCCACTCTGGATGCCTTTTTTTGATTGAAGAATGGGGTTTAACAGTCTTTTAATAAATGAATGAATAAATATGCTTGCGATTATGGGTTAGGAGTGTAGGCTAGGCACATATTTGTTCAATCATGCAGGGCGGGATGGAGGGGGAGCAGTGATTTTGATGGTTTGAGATTTAGAAGATAAACTGCATGTCTGTAAAGCATTAGTTACAAATTAGTTAGGAGAGAACAACTGGAACATATTAACAACTGTAAAACCACTATGTAAGGACGAAAGAGGAAAGACGAAGCAAAACAATTTGCCGGGATACAGAATTTGCTAATCCAGTTGCACTGAGATAAAAAGGCTTCAATATGGACATTTGCCACTCATGGTACTGTTTTGAATTTTGTGGTGCAATGAGCAGATGCAAAAATTAGATGAGAAGAGGAGTGGTGGGGCAGTGCAACACATTTCTTTTTGGACTGACAAAAATACTGAAGCCAGATGCCAGGCCAATCTGCCCAGTTCCGTTTAAAACCTGTGTTTTCCTGCTTTAACTGCAATAACTGAGGGACCAGTAATTAGTAACAGTCAATTCAATTGCATAGAGGAGGAAACCCCAAAGTTGAATGGTAACCCCTCACCCTACCCCACTCATATAAAGAAGCCCCAGTTTTAAGCTCCGAAGGGCAATGTGTTGTAGCAGATAACATGCCAAAGTTGCAACCGGGGAGAGCTGGATTTAATTCTATGCTTAGCCATGATGTCACCAACAAGAATGTAATGTTACTTTTAAAAAAGCAGTTAATTACAGCACTAAGGCCAAACGTAGCTAGTATAGAAAAATAACAATCTCCTCTTTTCCTAAAAAAGTAACTAGTTGCTTTTTGGTACCTAAAATTTGGCAGAATGTCAATGGCATTGGTTCAACATCCCTGGCAGAGCATGGGACAGCAAGATGTGGCTCAGCATAGCACTGTGATATTCTTCCTCCGTTTAGTGAAGCCACCTCTTGTAATTAGAGAAGTAACAAAGGGCCTTTCCGCACTACACTGTTATAGTGCTATTATTCCACTTTCAGCATCCTGTGGAATCCTGGGATTTGCAGTTTAGGGCGGGGAATTATAATTCTCAGCCAGAGAGCTCTTTGGCCTCAGTAAACTACAAACCCCTGAATTCCACAGGATGTTGAAAGTGGAATAATAGCACTATAACAGTGTAGGGTGGAAAGGCCCTAAAAGTTACAGTTAACCCTGCAAAGGGAGTGATTGCTTGAGTATTTCTGCACCTTTAAATAAGAAGGGAAACTCTTGCTTTGGGAGAGAGCTTTGTAAGGGAAGTGATCCTTGCTGAAATCTGCTTTTCTTTAAATGAGTGCTTCACTTTAACCAAAATTTAGAGAAGCACATCTGCTTTCAGTTAATTGTTGCATTTGCAGATGCAGTTTACAGAGAATACAACTCTGGCTGTTCTGTCCCTCCCTTTCTGCCCCTTTTTTCCCAGGTTGTTTACACTGAAGAAAGATGTCGTAAGAGTAAGAAAAGAAGTATCTGTGTATACAAAGTGGGCTGGTATCTTCTAACTTTGTACTGACATCCCTGGCTTGTCCACAGATGACTCCCAGCTGCCGTGGCTCCCCAAGGACTTGACCCATAAGTGAAGGAAGCCCAGGGAAAGAGTTCAGGGCCGAGGCCATTTCCTCACTAGCCTGTTATAGCACTATGATTCCACTTTCAACACCCTATGGAATCCTGGGGTTTGCAGTTTAGGGAGGGGCCAGCCGACCCCTCCCTAACTGCAAACCCCAGGATTCCATAGGATGTTGAAAGTGGAATCATAGTGCTTTAATAGGCCAGTGCGGAAATGGCCGAAAGTCAGATGCCTGGCTGGCAGCTGTATAGGATTAGGAACAAAAAGAGACACAACGGTTCAAGAATAATGAAACTGGTTTCACTGCCTATTACTTGTTTGCCTAACAAGTCTGGCCCAGGCCATTTTGCTGCCTGAAGCAAAGAACAAGATGGAACCCCCTTTCACTCCATGCACAAAATCTGTCTGGAACACCAGTCAAATCCGTCATCAGTGGTGGTGATGGGACAACATCTTTTACCACACCTCAAGGCAGGTGGTCTGGCTGGGGGTCACAGATGGCGCACAGTCCCCCTCCTAACTTCTTCTATCTAAGGCAACCACTTAACTCTGCCTAAGGATAGGGCCGGCCCTGATCCCCACACGATTCTGCTTCTGACACACACCCTTGGCTAGGAGAAAAGAAGTCACAATAAGGAGCTAAATCTGAGATCAGTATGGAGGGTGGGAAGTAAAATGAATGTGGAATTTCCATGCTAGGGCATCCAAATAGCTATCTGTGTATTTTGCAAAATGCAGAAGGATCAGGGGGAAGAGTTTCTTTCTCTCAGGCTCCTGCTCACCTCATTAGTCCACCTCACCAGAGAGAACACCAGGGCCATTTCTGCACTGCACTGTTATAGTGCTATTATTCCACTTTCAACATCCTCCTGGGGTTTGCAGTTTACGGAGGAGCATCTCTGGCCTCAGTAAATTACAGTTATGTTGAAAGCGGAATAATAGCACTATAACAGTGTAGTGCAAAATGGCTCAGGAGACAGCAAGAAACTCACTCTTCTTTCAAGAAGACTTAGAAATCATGCCACAGGCCCACATAACACTCTTCAGAGTTGCTCTTTAATGTGTAAACTGGAGACTCACAACGAGCTCTTTGTCCAGGAATATAAAATGCAGTCAGACAGAAGGATGAGGCTGGGCAACTGGGGGGCTTCCAGGAGATGCTGAGTTTTCTCATACTGCTCTGGCATCAGCAAGGAGATGTCTTCTTTGAAATCCCAGCCCCCTCCACCTCTCTGGGGCAAGAAAATACCCAAAGGGAGCCTTCCTCCAGACAAGAAGGAAGCAACTTTAATGGTCTGGGCCAGTTCTGGCTCTTCTGGTTTGGCCACCACTCACACAGAAGCCTTCAAATGACTCCTCCTCATCCTGAATCCTTACAAACGTCAAGCAGTCCTGGTCCAAATTGCACAGGAATGCTGGGACTTTTTTGCCAGAAGGCTGTCTTTGTGTCCCATATGATTCTTACAGAGGCTACAATCCCAGCCTGGGGGAGTCTGGAACAGGAACAGGCTTGCTCTCAGAGGTTGTGGGCTTAACTTTTTCATGCAATACCAATCTTTCGGTGGCTCTCAGCCTCTGTCCCCCAGCCAAGAAGCATCAAAGAAGAACGATATGGGTGCCACCAACATTAGACAAAGGGAAGATGATGAAAGAAAGGTAGGCAAGGCCAAAAGTAGGGCTCATGGTATCAGGGAGTGAGATAGGCCAACACCTGGAGACCTTAGCTCTGGAGTCTGGAAAGGGGAAACAGCCCAGTTAGGCAGGAAGGAAGTCTTCTTGGCTGAGAAGGTGAGACCAAGCCTAGCAAAGTCTAAGAGGTGGCTGGGCTGCCTTTGTGGTGTGAAACCATAAGATGATGGACGGATGTGTAGGTGTCCAACAACGAGGCCGGGATTTTAAAGTCATAGGTGCAACTTCTGATCCGAGGAGACTGGAGCCCAGGGTGGGATGTCTTTTTTTTTATGCTTTATTAATCAATTAAAACACAACATAAATAACAATCATCCCCCTTTCATACCCAACAGCAAGAATTATACATTCATAGAAATATTTACATACCTACAAACCATACAATCATCACATCTACATACATCCAAATTGTCGTTTCTACTGCGAAGATTCTCCTTATCTTCTTTTCCATCTTCTTTTCTCAATTTCACTTCCTAGGTTCACCTATCCCCAGTTCTTTTCACGTAAATCATAAACCCTTCTCTTCTTTACTACCCTATAATGGGTACCCCAATATGCATTTCCATTATTTTATTAGTCCATTTCGCTTTAATTCCCTATCATTCCATACTTTTAACCTTTATTCTTGACAGGATTATGTCTATCTTCTAATTTCGGAGAATCCCTTCCCTTCTCTCACTTAGTTTCTAACTTTAGCTTCTTCTAAATGCTCCTCAAGTTTTCTCCATTTTTCTTCAAAGTTTCCATGCATTTTTCCCTGAATCATCCCAGTTAATTTACCCATATTTTTCATCTCTACAACTTTTAACAACCATTCAAATATTTGGGGTGTATCATTATTCTTCTATCTCTGTGCAAAAAGCAATCTCGCTGCTGTAATCATATAAAGTATAACTTGCCAATGCTTTCTTTTAACCTCTTGCTCTATCTTATAAGTCATGTTCAATAAAAAACAGTTCTGGTGTAAACGGTAAATTAATTTTTAAGATACCCATCATTTCGCTATGAATTTTTTTCCAAAACTTTTGCGCTTTTTCGCAAGTCCACCATATGTGAAAATAAGTACCATTATCCTTATTACACTTCCAGCACTTATTATTTTCTATCTTATATATTTTGCTTAATTTAACAGGATCCAAATGCCATCTATACAACATTTTAAGATAGTTTTCCTTCAGATTTTGTGCAACTGTAAATCTATTCACTTCTCTCCAGCTACTCTCCCAATGTTCCATTTGAATCTCATATCCAAAATTTTTAGTCCATTTCACCATAGCCTCTTTTACTTGCTCTGTTTCTAATTCTCTCATTAATAACAAATCATATAGCTTTGAAATTGTCTGTTTCTGTGATTCAAAAATTATCTTCCGAAATAAATCCTCTTTCAGTTCTGATTCAATACCTTCCGTATTTTTATCCATAATGTATCTTTCTTTCATTTGCTTGTACAAATACCAATGACATTTAAACTCTAGCAATTCTAATTCTTCTCTGGATTTCAACACTAATTCATTATGCTTTTCACTTAATATATTATTGTATCTTATCCATCTCTCATGAGGATCTCTCCATCTGCCAAAAAGCGCCTCATGTGGAGATATCCATTGTGGTATTCTTACATAGTATGTTTTCTTAAACTTTAACCAGTTTGTCAAAAGTGCCCTTCTTAAATAGTGGTTTTGGAAGTCTTTGTCTATCTTATATTTCTCATAATACATATAGGAACGCCATCCCAATCGCTTCCCTGCCCCTTCTAAACTTAGTAGCTTTTCATCCTGTAACATTATCCATTCTTTAATCCACAATAGTCCACAAGCTTTATGATATAACCTCAAATCAGGTAGTCCAAAAACCCCTTTTTCGTTTCTTTCTGTTAACAACTTCCATTTTATTCTTGGTGTCTTTTGCTCCCATATAAATTTAGTCAAGTCCCTCTTCCAATCTTTAAACGGTTTGTCATTTATAATGATTGGTAAATTCTGAAATAGAAAAAGTAATCTGGGTAACACATTCATTTTTATAGCAGAAATTCTTCCCATTAGTGATAATTTTAACAGTTTCCATGTTTCCATCGATTTTTTTATCTCCTTCCATACTGCTCCATAATTGTTCTCAAAAAGTTGATTATTTTTCTTGGAGATCCATATTCCAAGATATTTCACTTTATTCTCTACATGGAAACCTGTTCTTTGAATCAAATTTTCCTCCTCTTCTTTTCTCATATTCTTAGTTAATATTTTCGTTTTATCTTTATTTACTTTAAACCCAGCAACTTCTCCATATTGTTCCATTCTTTGAATCAATAAATCAATGCTATTTTCCGGATTCTCCAATATTACCATCAAATCATCCGCATATGCCCTTACTTTATGCTCATAACCTCTTACTTTACATCCCGTTATATTGGGGTCATCCCTTACTACATTTAATAATACTTCCAGAGTTGTTATAAATAACAGCGGCGAAAGTGGGCATCCTTGTCTCAAAATAATTTTCTAATCTCAAAATAATTTGTTTTGTCCCCGTTAATAATTAGCGCTGCTTTCTGGTCCTTATAAATCTCTCTTATCCAAATCAAAAACTTTTGTCCTATTCCCATCTTTTTAACCACTTCTATCATAAAGTCCCATCTAATATCATCAAAAGCTTTCTCTGCGTCGATAAAAATCATAGCTAATTTCTTTTCATTATGCCTTTCATAGAATTCAACAATATTGAGTGCAGTTCTAATGTTATCTTTAATTTGCCTATTTGGCAAAAACCCATTTTGATCTGTGTTTATAACTCCCTGAAGGACCTTTTTCAATCTTTCCGCTAAAATACTCGCGAAGATTTTGTAATCCAGATTCAACAGTGAAATTGGTCGATAATTTCCTGGGTTTCTCTTGTCTCTCCCGGGTGGGACGTCTTTCAGAAAATCTGTTCTCGTATTCGCCCCTCCCTTCCCTGGCTTGTTACCCAGAGATCCTTTCTGAATTTCCTTTGTCTTCTCATAGTTGCTTTGAGTCCGGGCACTCGTCCAGCGAGAAAGAGTACGAATACGAATACGAGGTGGATTTTGGCACAGAATTGATAAATGTAATGAACCTTGGCAGTGATAAATAAGATTATGTATTTGAATGTTATACTGGAATTAATATGGACAATGATGTTGTTAAAAGGGAGATGGGACTAGCGTGATCGAGGAGCTGGTGTCAGATGACATTTGTGCTATCTCCCCACCTTCTGGGACGTAACGGCCTGGAACTCCTAAGCGACGCTAAGCATACATTGAATCTTTTGAATTGAGTCGCGGGCTGTGAAATCCCAGATGGGTGGAGGGAAGGAGTGATGGGCGCAGACATGGGGCCTTGATCTAGGTGAAGCAGCTGATACTTTAACAAATCTAAGCTTATAATCGTGATATTGACATATAGGGAAACTGCCAAAGGGCTGAAGGAGGTTAAACAAGAAATGGAAAATAGTGGGAAACTACTCTGCTTTGGTTAGACCTCATCTTGAATACTGCGTCCAGTTCTGGGCACCCCAATTCAAGAAGGACCTGGTCAAGCTGGAGCAAGTCCAGAGAAGGGCGACCAAAATGGTGAGAGGCCTGGAAGACATGCCCTATGAGGATAGACTTAGAGAGCTGGGGATGTTTAGTCTGCAGAAGAGAAGGTTAAGAGGGGACATGATAGCTATGTTTAAATATTTGAAGGGATGCCATGTAGAGGAAGGAGAGGGCTTGTTTTCTGCTGCTCCAGAGACCAGGACAAGGAGCAATGGATTCAAGCTGCAGGAAAGGAGATTCCACCTGAACCTCAGGAAGAACTTCCTGGCGGTCAGGGCTGTCCAGCAGTGGAATCTGCTGCTGCCTCGGAGTGTGGTGGAGTCTCTTTCTTTGGAGGTTTCTAAGCAGAGGCTAGATGGCCATCTGTCAGGAGTGCTTTGAGGGTGTTCCTGCATGGCAGGGGATTGGACTGGATGGCCTCTGGGGTCTCTTCCAACTCTACATTTCTATGATTCTACGAATAATTCGGAGTGGGCGTTGATGGTATAACAGGTCAGACTGCCAGACAAATATCGATAGATGTATGGCGGATCTATTAAGAGGAAAAGATAACAGATAGAGATTTTGAAAGGAATCAAATAGGAGAATGAAAATAGAATTTTGAGGAGGTGTAGAGAGAAGCAGAAAGGCCAAAATAGTTAATAGCTGGGAACTGTCAGTTGAAAGGACTGCATTGAAATTGTGAATGGCAGGGAGATAACTTTAACATAACATGGAAAGGGGAAGTGAGAAGCATGTTCAAACATGGAAAGAACAATGTAATGTGGTACATGAATGTTTTAGAGTGGACTTTGGGAGGTGAGGACCAAAACAGGCTGGAAGATCAGAAATACTACATGTAAAAATACAAGTTCAAAAACTGTTTTTTATTTTGTGAAATTCAATAAAATTATTTTTAAAAAAAAGAAAACCTGTTCTGGCTGATGGCAGAAGAGGGAGCAGGAAAGAGAAATCAATCTGCAGAAGCCGCTGGGGAATGAGTCAGTGAGGCTGGGGGTGGGATGGAGGGGACAGAAGAGGCCACGTCATCCCTGCAGCTCAAAGGTGACTCTCTGGCTCGCCATTGACTGAGCACAGTGCCAGGTGCCCACCACCCTTGGCTGGCAGGTCGCTCTCGCTGAGACGCCGCACGCGGTACTGCTCATAATGCACTCTGTGGGTGATGTCTTTGAGATCCTGCAGGTGAGACCTGAGAAAGGAGGAGACAACCTGGCAAATCAATCTTCCAAGTGAGCAACTTGATCTGACACGATTACCCAGAAACACATCCTGCTTAAGGACACTATGGCTCCAGCACAGCCAACATACCTGACCACCTCCAGATCCTTCAAGACCACCCCCAGGATTCCCTGAGCAGAGGTGATGGTATATCTGAACACAAAACTGGCACCAAAGGTACCCATCTGGAAGCATGAGGCCTCACGCTCCTGACTCCCACATAAAGAGAAAGCCAGACTCCTCATGTGCTCTGGATCAAGGTCCTGATGCCACTGAGATGAGGGAAGGTCACCAGATCCACATACATATCTGCTTGGTTTGGGAGCAGCCATTGCAGACGCAACAGTTCAGCTGCTGTGTTCCCTTGTTATTGGGCCCACCTTGATCCCTGAGCTGTTAGAAAACCTGGTGGCAAGGCCAGACATTTAAATCACAGAATCACAGAGTTGGAAGGGACCCCAGGGGCCATCTAGTCCAAACCCCTGCCATGCAGGAACCCACATCAAAGCACTGTGGACAGATGGCCACCCGTCTCTGCTTAAAAACCTCCAAAGAAGGAGACTCCACCACATTCCACTGAGGCAGCATATTTCACTGCTGGATAGCTCTGACCATCAGGAAGTTCTTCCTGAGGTTTGATGGAATGTCTTTTCCTGTAGTTTGAATCCACAGCTCCTTGTCCTTGTCTCTGGAGCAGGAATAGGATTCACATCTGATTGTCTGGCCCTACATTCCTCCTTGTGGAAAAGAGCCTTTTGGGCATGGCCTCTCTTCACTCTTATGCCAAATGTCTGGCTGTCAGGAGGTGCAGCTGATCCACCAGTTTGCAGAGGGAAAGGTTAGCTGGGGAGCCACTTCTTCCTCCTCTCATCTGTCCTGTTAAAGCAGCAGACGGGTTGTGTGATTACCCTCTTAATGAGTATAGCCACGACACAGTCACAACTAACTCTTCTTTGGACTGGAACTCAGGTGTTAGTAGTTTATCTAAAAGGCACTGGCCACTCACAGAGAGCAGATGAACAACAAGCCATGTTCAAACAGCCATTTTCAAAAACAATGGCACATATACCCAAATACCTAAACATTGTTAGACTTTTTGAGTCCTCAGCTCACCTGATTAAGAGATCCCGCAGCAAAGGAAACTCAGAGTGGGCAGGGTTTTCCACTGAAAGACAAGAGCACGAGAGATAGTTGAGCATCTTCTACGATCATCAGCAAAAGAAGTGCTTGGATGGATGGCCTTCACCAGGTTGGGTGTGGCGGAAGGCTAGGAGCCCAGTAACTTTAGAACTTGGAACAGTTGCTTTTTTGAACTATAACTCCCAGAATCCCCTACACATCACGCTCAGTGGCCAAACTAGCTGAGTGTTCCTGCAGTTTTTAATCTAAAAAAGTAACCATTTCAAGTTCTCCTCCAAGTTTGAAAGAGCAAATTCCCCATTGGCTCATAAGAACAGTCTTTCTGGTCTGGGTGAGAGGGCCAGCCTAGCTGGCCTCATGTTTCAAGCATGACAAATGCTTATCACCACAAGACTGTGGCCATTTATAGTTCTGGTATGCTGCTACATTTGCTCAGCTTTGTCATACAAACGTTTGATATCTAGCTATAATGAATGCAAGGCAAGCAATTAATCTGAAATCTATCACCTACAAACAATCTTAAATATATAAAAGGCTTCCTTAAGGGGTTTAAAGTACATTTAAACGTGTCCAGAGGAGGGCAGCCAAAAGGGTGAAGGGTCTGGAAGCCATGAAGCCCTATGAGGAGCGGCTTAGGGAGCTGGGGATGTTTAGTCTGCAGAAGAGAAGGTTAAGAGGGGGCATGATAGCCATGTTTAAATAGTTGAAGGGATGTCATGTCGAGGAGGGAGCAGGCTTGTTTTCTGCTGCTCCAGAGACCAGGACAAGGAGCAATGGATTCAAGCTGCAGGGAAGGAGATTCCACCTGAACCTCAGGAAGAACTTCCAGAGGGTCAGAGCTGTTCATCAGTGGAATGTGCTGCCTCAATGGATTGTGGTGGACCCTCCTTCCTTGGAGGTTTTTAAGCAGAGGCTGGATGGCCATCTGTCGGGAGTGCTTTGATTTGTGTTCCTGCACAGCAGAGCGTTGGACTGGATGGCCCCTGGAGTCTCTCCCAACTCATGATTCTATGATTCTAAAAATGGAGGTACAAAACTATACGGGCCCATGTAGTCTGGAGCCGTGGGGATGAGTTGTAAAAGCTAGAAATTTCCACCTGAAGAAGGCATTACAAGAAAGGAGGGAATTGCCAGTATGCTTGCCATGACACCTTCTCTGCTTTCGAAGTGTTTCCTTCTGCCTTTTATACACTTACAATCACAATCTGATTCTTACACAATTAATGTCGTTCACATGGCCTGACTTGTGTTATATTTCATTATATTGGGGAATGACGTGCTTGCATAAGAATGCTGAACAAACGTAGCAGTGTGTCGAGAGTTGTAATTGCATCAGTCTTGTGCTTATAACATTTCTGGATTAGGTTTCATTAATTAATAAATGTCCCTGCTTGGCCAAGATCCAAGCATCATGCAGTGACATGTTTCTGGCCTGACTGCAAGCAGGCCATAAGGACAGCAGCATTGCCCCAGCTTCCCCTCCGCCAGACTTTGGTACGCTGCTCCCAAACTTGCAGGTTCCGTTTATAAATTATACCCCATGAATGACTCTAGTCTTCCCTATCAGCTTGCTCTTCATTGGCTCAGAGAGCCCAATAGTCATTTGGCTGCAGACTTGCCTCACCTAACTATTATTACTGCTACTGGTAGCACCTACTATTGTTGCAATTATTATTATTAGTCCTAATGTCCTCTATAAGAAAACTCCCATTGTGTGAAGTGTAGAGTATTTTCTGACTGTAAGGTGAACAGTGGTATCTTGCAGAGTATACAAAGTGCCCTGTGTCCAAAGGAGATTTTCTCCATGCAGAATCAAGTATGTTCCACTTTAGTGCCAGAAAGCACAGGGTGGAACAAAAGTCAAATACAATTCCATGACATAAAATGTACACTTCTTGTGTTCTGGGATATTTGTCGACCTATTGCATTTCAGTGTCCACCCCCACCCATGGAAGGTGATTCAATTTCCCCAAAATGGGATCAAGCTACTGATAACCAAAGCATGTTATTACTGCTTTTCCCCATCATAACTTGCTGAAAATAGGGATGGGACATCCCTCCTGCCAGAGAAGGGGAATAACCCCAATGCCAATAGATTTACAGGGATTTCTAAAAATCCCACATTTTGGGCTTACAAACTGAGCCCAGCAAGCGGATGAAATTTGTGGACATTGTTTACAACCATAGAATCATAGAATCATAGAAATGTAGAGTTGGAAGAGACCACAAGGGCCATCCAGTCCAACCCCCTGCCATGCAGGAAAACCCTCAAAGCACTCCCGACAAGTGGCCATCCAGCCTCCGCTTAAAAACCTCCAAAGAAGGAGACTCCACCACACTCTGTGGCAGCACATTCCACTGTCGGACAGCCCTGACTGTCAGGAAATTCCTCCTGAGGTTCAGGCGGAATCTCCCCTCCTGCAGCTTGCATCCATTGCTCCTTGTCCCGGTCTCAAGAGCAGGAGAAAACAAGCCCACTCCCTCCTCGACCATGTAGGTGACAATGCCACAGAATGCTCTGCTCTGTCGGTCAGGACTCAAGAGAATGCCCTAGCGCAGGAGGGTTAAGACAGTATCGTCAGCACACGTGGCACTTTGCTGAGAGGGAAGATTCCTCCCCCAAACTGCATGCGATCTAAAATTTGAGAAGGGGAAGGGATAGGAGTCAGTGACAAACCAGGAAGGAAGATGCATGCTTGGGCTCAAGGTGCTTCCAGACAGATGGATCCTAGCACTACCAGTCAAAAGGTCCTGGGCAGCTCTTCCATTTCCTTCTTAATAGATGCTTTTTAGGAAAGAAAAAAAAGATGGAAGGAGAGGAGCTGGGAAAACATAGGAAGGTCACAACTGGTGGTATCCGGACCACCTTTAAAATTCTGTGTTTGAGTCAGATGACAATATCTTCATCTGGAAGCATATTTCTTTTCAGGCTAAGTTAAGGTAGGACATGGGAACTAGGGGGTTATGCCAAGGATTTCACGGAAAAGGTGAGGACAAAGGGGCTGTATAAGGAAAGTCGGAATGGTGGCATCATGCAGGTGTGCTGAAAGGCAGTTTAAAGTGCAGGGAGCAGCAAGGGAGAAAGGCTGGAGTACTGTGCATTTACAAAGCAGCAGGGAACAGAGTGCCATTTGTGGGAGGAAAGCAGCAGGTGAGGTGGCATTTAACCCCTTCCCTCTCCATCGCCTGCCCCCAACTGACATTCCAGATGTATCTTTGAAGAGAAAAAGTAGCTGGGAAAAACTGAGATTGCAGAGAAGAAGTTGGAGAAGGAGGAGGGAGGGTCAAGCACATTCTCCATCGTGAATTATATTCTCCCCCACCCCAACACTCTTTTGCAACCACTCGTGGTTTCCGCACCCATTTCTGCTTCTGAACATTTAGTCCAGCCTTTGGTTTTAATTTAGGGATCCTCTGCAACGCCTTGAAAGGAGCAGCCTCCAGAAAACACTTTCTACTGAGAATAAAATTTCTGCATAAAAGCTGCTGAGCACAAGAGGGCAGCAGGTTCTTAAACACTGTCCCCATTCCATGGGATGCTGCCTGTGCGGTGGCTAAGGCCATTTCCACACTAGACTGTTATAGTGCTATTATTCCACTTTCAACATCCTATGGCCTCAAAGGTCCCCCCAAAACTGCACTCCAAGATTCCATAGGATGTTGAAAGTGGAATAATAGCACTATAACAGTCTAGTGCGGAAATGGCCTAAAGAAGACCAATGGGAAGGGTAATGGCATTTCTAGAAACCATATTGCAAGATATCCCTGCAAAACAGAGGGGATGCAGGGGTGTTCTTGCATGCTAATCCTCCGCAGCCCAAATCACAAATTGGTACAGATGGCATCACCCAAATGCAATGCCCTTCCACATAATTATGCATCTCTTTTGGCAATCGAGGATGAAAATCAAGAAACTGCAGTGTCACCAGAGGTTCAGCACATGCTTTACATGGAGAAAGTCCCAGGTTAAATCGCTGCTCCCTTCAGGTGGGGCCAAAAGCACCTGCATGTCAACGCAGACGAAACTGAGCTTGAGGGACGAATGAGAAGAGTTCTGCATTCCTACAGGAAATACCAAGAGGGAGACATGCAAAGGAGGAAGGCAGCATCCAGGGCTCATGTAATACCTGTCCTGCTCCTAAGGGCCTTGCAATGCGAGCTGTGGAAAAGCGCACGGAATGGAGAGAAAAGAGATGTTATTTTCGGAGGTGACATCGAGAACTGGGTGCTTTGAGGAGCCGAGAGGAGAGAAATGGTTGGAAGACAGGCCCAAAGAGGAGAGAGAGGATGAAGAGAAGGATAGGAGAAGACAGGAGAGGAGAAAGTTATGAAAGACCACAAGAGAAAGGGACACAAGGCTGTCCCAAGATATTTTACCATCTGAGGCCAAGGACCAAACGGACCATCCCCTTCTGGGTGTAAGAAGCCCAGTGTACCGGATCTTGTTTTGGCACTACCAACAGAATAGTGTTGCCCACTACATGTGAAGCAGCAGGCTAATTTTGGGGGTACAGGAGAGGCAGTGGGGCACACAGCCTACTCTCCTCTAAGAGAGTGGAATTACTGGGGGATGCATCTGCCGCTCTCCCAGTATCTGCCACCTGAGGCAGTTGCCTCACTCTGCCTAATGGTACAGACAGGCCTTCTGGTAAGGAAGGGTGAAATTCCACAGAAAAAGCCAGCAGCAGCAAGCTGAATAATGGTGAAAAGGATTGCAACAATTCTAACACCAATAAATTTGTATCTGCAATTGACTGTGCTTGTCTGTTAGATGCTTGCGCTTGGCCCACATTGCTACATTTAGTGAAAATTTCCACTTATTAAAAAGCCTGGAGTAGTGATTTGAGCATTGGACTATGACTCTGGAGACCAGGGTTCATATCTCTGCTCAGCCATGAAACCCAGGTGGGTGACCTTGGGCAAATCACACTTTCCCAGCCCCTCTCTGAACAAGTTTGGCCAGGAAAACTCTGGGACAAGTTTGCCTTCAGCTCACCATGAGTCACAAATGCCGTGAAGGCAAGGAACAACAACAAAAATATTCCGTGAAGTAAATAAATACATTTGCATGTATTTGTACGACCCTGGAGACCAGGATTTGATTTCCCGATTGGCCATGGAAACCCACTGGGTGATTTTGGGTGCATCACACACTCTCAGCCCCAGAAAATCCCATGGTAAGCCAGAAATGACTTGAAGGCACACAACAATGCCATTATCAGTGGCAGCTGGTGATTCCCCTTTTAGTAGGGCACCGAAACCACTCCATGCTTTAAGGGGTATTGAACCCTATTTTTAAATAAGTGCAGTACCTTGGACAGCTCCTTTAAAGTTAGCCAAAACCTGGAATGGACTCACTGCTCCACTGACATAAAAGCTACCAGCCACCACTGGCCACTACAGCTCTCACCTATGTTGATGCCAACATGGTAGAAAAGGTTCACTTAAGGATGTGAATTCTGGATGTATCTTGGGTCTAAGAATCAGAGTTTCTGATGTTCAAGAAAAAAAGAAAAGAAAAAACAGAACTGGATGAGCACCTTTGCCAGAGGTAAAAGAAGGAGTCCTTCCCACTGCTGCACCTGCCTCTGGTTACCTGCTTCTCTTTCTGCATTGCACAGTTCCCCCAGGTTTTGGCTGGCCTTATTTGCTCCAGGTGGGACTGCCTGAACTATCTTGGCCCAGGGATGGCTCTGAGAGCAGTGTGGAATGCAGAGCGGAGGGGAAGAATGTGGGCAAAGCAGGCTGTCCTTGGCAGGTGCTCTGATTCCAGGGCAAGGTAACAAACTCTCTCTTGCTGAAGGAATCCTTAGTATGGGCCAAGGCTTACTGTCTCAGGCAGCTGACTTGGAACATTATGAACAAGCCACAAATGGTTTGTCATTTAGGAGTGTTTCACACTACAACATTATAACACTACAATTCCACCTTAACCGCCCTGATTCCATCCTATGGAATCCTAGGATTGGCAGTTTAGGCAGGGAACTTAAAATTCTAAGCCAAAGATCTCCAAAAAGCAAAAACAAAAACTGCGATAGGTTAACCTTAGGGTTGCCATAAGTCAGAAGTGACTTGAGGACACACAACAACAAAGCGCCACTGACGGAGGGAAGTCTTTCTAGCCATCCTGTCTCTCCCCTTTGAAAACTGACTTACGGCAACTCTAAGGTGAACCTACCATGGGGGTTTTCTTGGCAAGGTTTGTTGCCTTTGCCTTTCTCTGAGGCTGAGAGGATGTGACTTTTCTGAGGTTGCCCAGTGGGTTTCCAGGGACAAGCAAGGATCCAAACCCTGGTCTCGATTCATAGTTTGGGTGCACACACACCTGCCACCACATCCCTCAGTGCCCTGCTGCTATACCCATGATGAAAGTGCTCAAACTATTTCAGACTGAGGGAGTTACCGATACCCCCTAGTGCTGCCTCCCTATTGCTGCTGCTGCTGCTGCTGATGTCCAGCTGCAGAGCTTTGCAGACTCCAGGTTAAGAACTGCTGCTATACATCACGACTTCCAGTGGGGGTGGTGGTGGAGATCTGCCTCAGGCAGCAAAATATCCCGGGCAGGCCCTGCCACACCAAGATGCACAGCTGCCACTGAAGTTACCTTCAATAATCCCCCACTTGGTTTTGCGGCCCAGCACTTTCTTGCTGTTCACTTGATGCTCCTTGTCTGCTCCAACCACAGCAAAGGGGATTTTCTCCTAGTTGAGAGAACAGGAGAAGGTTATTCCAGAGGTGGACAAGTATTTTTGTCATCTTTTCTGGAGGGTCATCACCCTTTGTGCAGTGCTCTAGTATTTACTTCACTTCAACCACCTAGAAGCAAACTTTTATCCATACTTCTTCTGAGAAGCAGAATAGCCCTCTCCTCATTTTGAGAGTGGAAAGCTAGCAGCTGCGGGCTTTGTGGCCGGTATTGCTAATTGCTATGGATTGTTGATGTCATGTAGGGAATCCACAGAATGATTAAGACTGCCATGTATGCCCATGCAAATCTTGGGCCTTATTTATAGATTCTGGGGCCCAGCTGCTTTCCCCCTTCTAAGGAATGCATTATCTTTTGCCTGGAATAGTCACCTTGGGCGATCCTAACCAATCAGGGTTCTCACAATAAAAGCGAGGATGTTACAAAACTACAAAACCCATCAGGTATGGCTGTGTGATGGTATCCTGAAAACAACCAAAACCATTTCAGCGATTTTTCCATCAGCCATGAATTGTTCTTTGGTCCTAACTACTGCCTCCTGCCATCATTCCAATGTCACTTCAGACTGACATCTATAACCCAGTCCTGACTTTGAATTAGTCCATCTAGCCAATCAGGGATTACATATTGAAGGAATGGTATCTGGCGGCTTCCGTGTCAGTGGGACTGCATGTCCAGGTTTTACTACAAACCACATAATAACTATCCCGAGTGATAAACTGTATTCTACAAATAGGACCAGAACCTTGAATAGCTCTTTTACATTTCAGATTGAAACCAGTAGATTCTCTACCCCACTGGTAGGGAAGCCACCCGGTTTCACTGAATGAAAAGGAAAATGTGAACATGACAGAACCAATCAAGATCTGGTGATATGCAGACATCTTGAACGAAATACAGAGTCAGTTCAGGCAGAGTGTAGTGTTTGCTGAACAGGCAAATGTTGATAATGAAACGGTAATATCATCACAGGCGTGAATGTATTAGAAAGTCTAAAAAACAAACAAACAAAAAATAGGACCTAGTTTTGGATTCAGTCCCACCTACAACCCAAACCAGATTTCTACAGAGAATTACGCCCAGACTCAGCTTGCCCCAACCTACCCGGATTTTGTCATTTAGAAGCCTATCATCTGGGTCCTCGTCAAAGTCCACTTGTGGGTAGACGTGGATTCCGTGGGCCTTCAAGTCTTTCTGAATCTGCCAAGGTAAAAATATTGACTGAGATGAGAGAGGCAGCACGGCCCTTGGTTGGCTTAGGAATGCAGGTTCTTTGCTGATGGGATGAAAGAACGTAATACAACAGCAAAGCAGATTCAAATATAGCATGTTTGGATACTTAAAGAGTACATCTACTGAATTGATGGGATTTATGCAAATGTTGGCTTCCCTTTCCACAACTGATTCAATGGGTTGACTCTAGCTGAGACTTGGTTATAAGTTAGTTTATATTTTACGTTCCCGTGCAGAGTGTATGACTAACTTAGCAGCCATATTTTCTGGACTGACTCTACCATTAAGCAGAGAGAAGCAACTGCCGTAGACAGTAGAAATTGCAGAGCAGCAGCATCAGTCTTGCAATTCTTCTGTCATCCCCCTCTCTGAGTGCCACTGGCTGAGCCTTAGGCCATTTCCGTATTACACTCTTACAGCGCTATTATTCCACTTTCAACATCCTATGGAATCCTGGGGTTTGCAGGCTAGGGAGGGGCCTTTGGCCTTCAAATTTTCACCTTGGTTTGCCTTTCTGAAAACAGAACATTTTAGAGCGAGATATCTGATCAAATTCACGTCATCTATCTTAAGAACTGCCTCCACAGAACTGCGATTTCAAGTAATGCCAACTGCAGTTTTAGATGGACACTATAATGAAGTGTTATTTGAAAACAGACTGTGCATTTGCAGCCAAGGCCAGGTAGAAGACATTGTGCATTACAAGCTAACTTGTCCCATGTATAGCAACCCCAGAGAGAGATTTTTAACACCTTTGCTGTTAAATGAAGGTGGGAACACTGTAATGGATTTGGTTCAATTTTGCCTTAGCTGCAAAAAAGATCCGAAGAAGAGAGTCAGATAAATTTGCCAAGGACTGTCAGGGAGACTCAAAAGTCTTAAACTGATTGCTTCTTATGTCTGTTTTTTAGACATTTAGGTCTTTTACTTTTTATATTCCTGTGGTAATAACCTTGGCCATGGCATGTAATGTAATGTATGGAGTGCTTTTTGTACTTTTGTACTGCTGCGTTTTTTTTTTATCTTGTAGGTTTATATATTGTATATATTATAGTTTCTCTGTTGTGACCTTTGGATAGTACACTAAATATTGATTGACGGATTGATAATTCTTCACGCTATCTGACTTGACATCCTTCCGTTACGGGAACTCCATGGCTTCCTCCTCATGCTCTCACCCTCTGTTTGAACTCTGCCCGCTCCTCCAGGGTGAGGGTATCAGCTTTGGCGATCACTGGCACCACGTTGGTGATCTTGCTGAGCCGTCTCATGAATTCCAGGTCCAAGGGACGTAGCCTGAGGAAGAAAAGCAGGAAGTTAGACGCAGCACTGCGGTGCCGGGGGCTGCCATGACAATGAAGCCTCGCTCTTCCCGGGCTCCTGGCTCCTTCTGCCAGCGACATGTTACTTTTATCCAAATGGTGAAAGCTCTTCTTTGCTCGACGGATGTGTAAACAAGGGCAGGGGGAATTAGGCTGTGCCTCTCAACCATCAAGACCAGCAGCTATATCTCAGAGCCATCACAGTGTAGTGGCTTTGAGTGCTGGACTAAGGCCATTTCCGCACTACTCTGTTATAGTGCTATTATTCCACTTTCATCATCCTATGGAATGCTGGAGCTTGCAGTTTAGGCAGGTGCCTTTAGAATTCTTAGCCAGAGAGCCCTTAGGTGCCAGTGATCGCCTTTAGGCTCTCTGGATTGAATTCTGTAAACGACAAACCCCAGTAAACTACAAACCCCAGGATTCCACAGGATGTTGAAAGTGGATTAATAGCACTATAACAGTGTAGTGTGGAAATGGCCTAAGACTCTGGTTGACCAAGATTCAAATCTCACTCAGCCATGGAAACCCCCTGGCCTTGGGCAAATCACACTCTCTCAGCCTAAGAGGAAGTCCATGGCAACCCAGAATAAACCTTGCCAAGAAAACCCTATGATAGGGCCACCATAAGTTGAAGTAGACTTGAAGCATATAACATAACAAGAACATGCATATAAACGAAAAGCACAGGGATCTTGCAGCACCTTTGAACCTAAGTGAGAGAAAGACGTTGGTAGTACGAGCTTTCGTAGACTATTTTATCAGATGCACGGTGTTTCAGGTGAAGCATTTCACCAGATCTCTGTTTGGTCCTCTTTCAGAGCACAGCGGATTGACTGGTAACTTGTCTGTTACTTTTCTGGACTGTATCTCTGAGAATTACCCAGCCAGCACAACCATTCCAAAAGTAATGCTAACTAGTTAACTTCCCCAAGCACTGCTTGCCCCGACTTATTTTCCAAGCCCGGATTTCCTCTTTAAAACTGTCCCTTTTCAGAGATTATCCCACAGCATGGTTGCGCTAACATTATTCTTCTGTTTTGACCTGGTTTCACAGAACTAGAAAGAATGACCCTGCCTCACCAGAGGTGAAACGACAGCTGTTTTAAAGCCTCAACATGACACACCAAGTTTCTTCTTTAGAGTGGCAACGCCACTTTCTGTCAGTAGGTGCCACTTTTCAAAAAATTCCTGGTACTTTTTTATGTATATATGTGAGGTAGGACCTAAATACCTTAAAGGCACCAGATCCCATCTGATCTTGGAAGCTAAGCAGGAATAACCCAGATAGTACTTGGATGGGAGACCACCAATGAACAGCAGGTGCTGTAGGCTATAATTCAGAGGAAAGAACTAGCAAAACCACCTCTGAATACCCCTTGCCTAAGAAAACTCTGCGAAATTCATGGGGTTGCCATAAGCCGACACACAACTTGAAAGCATGTACCCACACATGAGAAACAGGTGTGCGAGGAATTTGCTTAAATGATTTTTTTTTTAAAAAAATGGATTTATTAAATCTACACTTTCGGGAACTAAGACATGGACCAAGACAACCTGATTTATGAAATCTGGGCACTGCTACACTTGCAAAGCATTGCACAACCCAAAACTAATGTGCTAAGCAAAATATAGACACACTTTGTCATGTCAAAGAAAAAATGCACACATAAATGCTTAATCCATGGATGCGTGAGTCCCAGGATGCATACGAATGAAGAGATGATTGCTACAGAACGATACACGTGCATTCCCTGGTGGCATCGATAGCACAACACTGGGATGGAACAAACTTGGCAGTGGAAAAACAAAAACCTCCAAGGTACTGGGTTTTACAGGTCCATTCAGCCCTGAAATGGGGGAACAGTCCTTCAATGCCTAACCTAAAAATCAGTCTCTTTTAGGTTTCAATCTGGTCAGAGTGACTGTTTAGACCAGATGGAGGAAGAGCTGTATTTGTGTCCCACAAGCTACAGAAATCTCCATCCATTTTCTGATGTCCTCAAGAGACCTCGCTCAAACCTGCTGTGATATCGCAGCAGCTCCCAAAACTAACCTTTCCCCCCTCTTGATTTTAAAAAGCTCTGCCCAACTTTCACATGTTCCTTCAGGCACAAGTAGCCTTATAAACAAGGTACATGCACCTTTCCTTTTTTTTTTTTTTTTTTGCAGTGAAAACAGTACTTTCTGGAGGCTTCCTACAGCAAATTTCAAATTTCAGAGGCTTCAGGGGTTAGAGAGCAACACTTTTAGTCTCAGCATCTTTCCAGGGCAGGGCAATCAAATGCCACCTCTGATTTAAACACATATACACACTTCCATTTTCTTTAAAACAAACAAATGATTTGCTAAAACAAGAAGGGCACACTGTGGCCTCTCCACTTCCACGAAGGTTCGGGGTTCCCCCTCCCATTCTCTTGCCTTTTACCTTGACACGAGTTCTCCACACTGGGCAAAAGGCAAGGGAACTGAGGGGTGGAAGACATGGGCATGCCTTCCTTCTCCATACAGGGTGGTGCAGAGAAAGAAGACATGTGAGCCTGGGCAAAAGGCAAAGGAATGAGAGGAGGATAATGAGGGGAGGCATGTGCATACCTTGCAAATAAGCAAATTCATGGGATGGTCCACCCATGAATGTGGAGGAAGGACTGTACTTTGTTTTAGTGGAGAATTGTGCCCCCTGGAAGTGTGGTTCTCCAGGGGCTGCAAAAACAGCCTTTGCGAGATGCGTGATTCCCACCCTTGCTGTAGCACTGTCAGCCTTCGAAGGAAGGCACGTGAGCTCTGCAGGGATTCTTCTAGACCTCAAAGACAGAGAGGGGAGATTAGTTTCTGATGCTGCTGTATCGATTTTGGCAAAGGTAGCCAAGTGTACCTCTTGCTGGATTCTGGGAAGGGAAGGAATTTAGGCTCCACACCTGAAGAAGCTGCCCAACCCAAGTAAGGGCTTTTCCACACTACACTGTTCCGGTGCCTTTATTCCACTTTCAACATCCTGTGGAATTCTGGGGTTTGTAGTTTCCTGAGGCCAAAGGGCTCTCTGGCTGAGAATTCTAAAGGCCCCTTAAACTGCAAACCTCAAGATTCCAAAGTGGAATAATAGCACTATATAATGCAGAAAGGCCATAAGACTCAAATTCACCTGCCATCTCTAGACACGGTTATTCCAGGGCCCTGCCCAAAAGCAGTAACACACATTTGGCCAATCAAACAGAAATTCCTCTTGCAATTCCTAGGGTTCAAGGGGAGTTGTGCATCTAGGAACATGTCATTAGCTCAGATGGTTTATTTGGATCATTTTTAAAAGGGAGAAAGAAGAAAAATGTTCCATCCTGATTTAGCAGCTGATTTAGAATAACCCTCCGCCTCACCCAAACAAGACTCGCCTCGCTCTCTGAGAATATTCCAGGGGCTCAGCATCTCCCTCTAGCTTTGCTGCCCTGTCTCCTGCTGCCCTGAGGCAGATCAGGGAGGTGAGGCAGGACAGCAGCTGCAGAGCAGATGTCGAAAAAGAGCGCGGGGCCAAGAGCACCCACACATGTTGGGGGGAGGAGATGGAGAGCAGAACCAGGAGTCTGGCAGTTCATTTTTTAATTTTTTTGAAGACGGAGGAGAACAGTTTGTTTTAATTGAAAATGACAGAGATTCCTGGCAGGTACTGAGGTATGCAAGGCACGAACCACCCCCTGCCTTTCCCTTGCGGATCAAAGCAGCCTCAGTGCTCTTCTCTATCATCCCTGTTGGGTGTACTGGCTCAAAGAAGCAGGGAAACACAGAGGATAAACAGGGAACCTTTCCCTACAGGAACAGAAACCCCCAACGTGCCAACCCTGTGCTTTTCCTACACCAGCAAAAAGAGAACGGGGTGATCCTGCAGATGTTTCTAGATGGCAACTCCCTTCATACCTCACTGTCGACCATGCCAGATAAGGCAGCTGGGAACGAGAAGGCAAAACTATCCAGAAGGCTACAAGTTGCTTACCTGTCCCCAAGTTCCTTGTATGCCTGGGCCATTTCTGCACTAGCCTGTTATAGTGCTATTATTCTACTTTCAACATCTTATGGAATCCTGGGGTTTGCAGTTTAGGGAGGGGCCTTTGAGGTGACTGCAAACCCCAGGATTCCATAAGATGTTGAAAGTGGAATAATAGCACTGTAACAGTCGAGTGTGGAAATGGCCCTGGACTGGAGTCAGGAAATGAGTTTACAGCCTAATGTAGCCAGGGTGGTCCGAGCACTGGACTGAGTACTGGACAGCAGGGTTCAATTCCCCGCTTGACCATGGAAACCCACTGGGTGTTCTTGGCCATGTCACACACTCTCAGCCCCAGAAAACCCTATGATAACTTCACCATGTGGTTGCCATATGTGAGAAACAATCTGAAGGCACAAAACAACAAAAACAACAAGGGGCCTAGCGTTGTGTAGTGGTTTGAGTACTGGATCATGACCCTGCAGACATGGGTTCAAATCTCCACTTAGCCATGGAAACCCACTGGGTGATCTCGGGTGGATCACAGCCTCCATAATAGGTTCATCTTAGGATTTCCATAGGTTGGAACTGACTTGAAGGCATACAACAACAACGTCTTTCTACTGAAGCCTTTCTACTCCAAATAATCGTCCCATGCAGAGCTTTAAAAGGGGGTTGGTGTTGGACTATAATGGCCACAATCCCCCACCCAGTATGATCACTGAGCTTCATATCTTTGGGACGCTCTCCCCAAAGAAGCTCACCTGGAGTCTTTGTTACTTTTCAGGTGCTGGAGAACACCTCCAATCCTTGCTATTCTTCCCATTCTTCCAGGCCTTCCAACACTGTTTTTCAAGCTCTTTAAAAAAATGTGGGCAACTCTGCTCACTAGGACTGACAGAGGAAATCTAGTCCAACGACATACAGAGGGCCACCTTCCCCATTGCTGCCCCAGTGGTAAAGGGGAGGTCCCAGCAGAGCTAACTTACTTACCTCCTCACTCACACACCCTATCTAGGCAACTGCGCTATCATACTGGAACCCTCTATTTAGAGAAAGCAGAGGATCAAAGACCCCCCAAATATCTGAAAGATCATGATGCAGAAGATGGAGCAGCCATTGTCTTCTCTGCTGCTCCAAATTAGGGATGTATTTCCTTGTTAAGTTTCTTCCTGAAGCAAGCAATGAGTAATTTGAACAATTTTCTTCTAACTGTGAAGTCTTCAAAAGCACAGTTTTTGAAGTATATTTTGCAGTTTGGGACTCTCTCTTCACAAAATCCACACTTGGTTGTTTTGTGCAGAAAACAGCATTTCCATGCAAATCAAGCACATGCAAATTTTGTGCAGAATCAATCCCCAAATATAACATTTTTTTTTTTTGGTGGCGGTGTAGGAAACAGCCTTTTCTGCACAGGAAGCAATATTTCATTTTATTAATGAGTTTTTTCTACCTCTGAGGAAGAGCTACTTGAGAGACAGTTTATCCTGGGAAGTGATTTCTTCTTTGTTGCAGGTAACTACGGAGGTGCTTGGCGGCAACCTGTCTGGGATGCTGCTATTGCATCCTGCATTCGAATAGGGACTGGGGCTAAATGATTTCCAAGATACTTCCAAATCTCTGACTCCCTCAGATCACAATGATGAACCTCTGTTCTGTATATGAGCAACCCAAGCAGCCTAGCACGGGCTGAGAAAGACTTACCAGTGACCAGTGGGTGGCACAAAATACACACAGGCATGAACTCGGGTGTCGGGGATTCTCCGTTTGCGGTTGATGAGGATCTCCTCTCTTAAGTAGCGCTCATACTGCTCATTGATATATTCAATGATTGGTTCCCAGCTACGGACAAGGGAGACAGTATGAAGATTGCGATGCAATGGCAAGATCTCACCAACTGCTTTCGAGCATGCCACTATTTACTTATTTAAAGTGGCAGGCAATCCAGTCTGCCTTCCACAAAGTAACACTTCATTATCATGCTGTCCTGAATGCTTAATGTTTTGCTGCTGGGGACATATAATTCCATCCCCTACCCCCTGCTATCACATACATCACTGTTTGAGTCCTATGCACCAAATGGATGCATCAGAATTTGTGAAGTTACTTTGGGGACCACAGCTCTCAAATTCCCCTAGGCAGCACGGCCACCAGCCATGTTGTGTGTGTGTGTGGGGGGGGTCTGAGAGATGTAGTCCAAGAAAGTAAATTTTCCAGGCTCTGGGTTGCATGAAGGCTGTGGGCCCTTTTCGCATGCCCTTTTTTTCTGCGAGTGCCCCTTGAGCGTCGCGTGAATGGGAGCGTCGCTCCGTATGACACACTCCCACTCACCCAACGCTCATGAGGCTAAAGCAGGGCGCACGTGCATTTTTTATTTTCGGCTGTAAACCTAGAATACTGCGCGCTTGCGCAATGCTCACGGTGCCCTCGCGCATTTACCTGCGTGTGGCGCTTTGGCGAGCCGGGCCGGTCGCGCTTCCTTCCCCCAGCGCAGCCTACAGCTCTCAGACTGCGCTGCAGAAGGAAGGGGCGGGGTGTTAGCGCAATGGTCGCGTTACCAGGAAGCTGATGCGGGAGGCAGAAGAGCTGTTGTGCGCTGCTCGTGCGAGTGCCGCTCCCCACTGCTGCGACGAGGTAAGGTGCAAAAAGGGCCGTGGACTCCTCCCAACTTTTGGTCCACATGCTATTTTGCACTGATACTCCTAGAAACCCCAGCCAATATATCCTATGTTGGGTTATTTTTGCAGATGAAGTCCCAAATGTTTGTACAGGCAAAGAGAACCACTTCATTAGCCAGTTCCTCTGACATCATTAACTTGAGACTCAGGACACTCCATATAGAATAACGATTCTGTAGTTAAAACCCAACAGCTGCAGCTTTGAGTGGTGGTGATTTTTGCACAGAGAAGAGACATCTGTGCGCCCACTTAGCACTACCATTGCTCACTGCTCCTATGCTCCAAACTATAATCCCCTAAGCTACACCAGCCCCCATATCAGTGGTGCTAAAGAAGGGTCTGAGAGGGTAAGAACATGTCTGGAACTCCTCAGGACAGAGAAAAGCAGATGGGGGAGTAATTTGGAGCAGAGAAGCTTGGAGCACACAAAGGATTAAAGCAGAGAGAGAAGCACAGTTCAGTGGCAGAGCATGTGTTCAGTCGCCGGCAGCGCTGAGCAGGGCTAGCAAAGACTCCTGCCTAAAGCCCTGGAAGAGTCACTGCCAGTCAGAGTGGACAATATTGGTCCAGCATCTAGCCTCTAGCTAAGACAAGAATGCAGAGGAGGCAGAAGATAGGGTGTGAATGCAGGAGAGGGATACGAGCCGTTCCTGCTATGGCTTCCTCACAGGCTGTCTGCTGGCTACTAGTGAAACCAGAAATGACATTAGGGCCATTTCCACACTAGCCTGTTATAGTGCTATTATTCTACTTTCAACATCCTACGGAATCCTGGGGTTTGCAGTTTAGGGAGGGGGCCCCTCCCTAAACTGCAAACCCCAGGTCCATAGGATGCTGAAAGTGGAATAATGGCACAATAAGAGTGCAGTGTAGAAAGGCCCCATGTCACTTCTGGTTCTGGGAAATGGTGCAAGTATGGCTGATTTCTGAATGGGGGGATTTCAGGGCTTGTGGAGGAGGGCAAGCGTACGGAAACTGCCATGTTTTGCGCTAGTTTGGTGAGGGTTTTGAATTTTTGGACTGTTTCTAATGCTGAATATTTTTTTAAAAAATGGAAGAGACTGGGTGTTTCAAGGAGTGCTTCAGGGGAGCAAAATCAGGACCCCAGGGGCTGCCAGAGGTCTGATCTGGGCCATTTCCATACTAGACTGTTATAGTGCTATTGTTCCACTTTTAACATCCTATGGAATTCGGGGTTTGCAGTTTAGGACGGAGCCTTTAGCATTCTCAGCCAAAGAGCTCTTTCGCCTCTGTAAACTACAAACCCCAGAATTCCACAGGATGTTGAAAGTGGAATAATAGCACTATAACAATCTAGTGTGGAAATGGGCCTGGTAAGGCACCTTCCTATGTCTCTATGCTCCCTTCACTGCCTTGGCCATTTCATATTAGAACTTGAGAATGTTACTGAAAAAGAGGAAGTAATGAAAAAACATTTGCAGTTTGCGTTCAAAACATTAACTTCTTTCAATCTCTTTTGGCCCATCACTTGTTCTTACAAATAGTAAGCCTACCTCTTATTGATATAAAAAAACTTGATGAGTCACAATGTAATTTCTAATGGGTTGTTTATAAGCTCTACTGTATCTGACATTTCATGACCACACAACATCCCCTTATCAACATTTTCAAAGCGATTTCACAAGTTATACACATTTATTCAGAAGTCAGTTCCAGTATGTGTAATGGGGAGGCATGCATGAGATTGCAACCTTAGGGTGCAAGGCTGTAAAATTCAAACACTGTGGTCAATATGTTTTACTTCTTGAGAAGTGCGTTTACACACCCTCAAACATTTCACAAATGAAAACTGGGACATGTATGGCCGAGAGGCATCAGTGTGGTCAACATGGAAAACTAATAATCAGCAAGAATAGACAAGCTAGTAGGGGCTGCAGGAGGTTGCTTTTGTCTGAGTCTACTGGGAAGG
Source organism: Iguana delicatissima (assembly GCA_948472985.1). NCBI lineage: Eukaryota > Metazoa > Chordata > Lepidosauria > Squamata > Iguanidae > Iguana > Iguana delicatissima. Next base: position 640,675 of record CAOKZL010000074.1, on the reverse strand, counting down.
GCAAGATTTCGCCCTCTCCTCTCCTCTCCTTCCTGCTGTGTTAATTGAGTGCAATTGAGTGCCATTTCTGCACTACACTGTTATAGTGCTATCATTCCACTTTCAACCTCCTATGGAATTCTGTGTTTTTCTGAGGCCCAAGAGCTCTCTGGCTGAGACTTCTCAAGGCCTCTCCCTAAACTGCAAACCCCAAGATTCCACAGGATGTTGAAAGCGGAATAGCAGCACTATAAGAGTGTAGTGCGGAAACAGCCTGAGTCTGTCTCAACTGAAATAAGCTGAGGACAAAGAGGGACCTGGAAGAAGAAGAGAGATAGTTGGGCATTTTAAAAGCAATGGAAAAACTGGGACAACAGAGGATTAATTGGAACAGTTGGGGGGCATGGTTTTAGAACTGCAATCTCATTTTTTTTTAAATCACCTCTCTCAGAATCCCACCCTCCAAAGCAGCATCGCCAGTGGCCATGCTGACTAGGGGAAGCTGAGCGCTGTGGCCCCCAAAGTAACTTTGCAAGTTCTGATGCGTCCATTTGCTGCCTAACACTCTATCCCAAGTAACAGGGGAAAAAGAAGAAGTGCTCACATAATTGCAAGAAGCAACAGACACAAAGAATTTTGCAAACTTTTCCTCAAAAGTACTACTATTACTATCATTATTAAAATTAACATTATTAATAACCCACCTTCCTCCCAACAATGGGACTCAAGGAGGCTAATATTAAAACAGTATGAGTTAAAACACACATAAAATTATAAATATAAAATTTAAAAACAATTATACAATTCAGACAGTTAAAAACATTAAATGTTAAAAATATTAAATACATTAAAAACTATACCAACCTTACAAACAGAACTGTAGAGCATTAACAGCCCAGACTTAACCCATTTATAGAAATTTTTAAAGGTTGATTTGCTGGTATTTTTCAGTGCTTGAAAATATACTCATACCCAATCCGAGATAGAGCAATGCAGATCCTATTAATCTGATTTGCAACTATTTCGAACTAGTTACCTCCAAGCCTGATTAGATTCAACAAAGCATGACAAAGGAAATCAATTTTCTTTCTCCTGCAGGTGTCGATAACCAAGATTCTCTTACCAATTTTGATTGTTAATCTGATCTCCAAATCCTGGCGTGTCTGTCACTGTCAACTTCATCTTCACTCCCTTCTCTTCAACAACTGCCAGGAACAGAAGGTATGCCGTTAGTTTAGAGTTTCTGAAGCTCACCCACGATTTCCTTGCTTTTTGAGTCAAAACGTATGTTCCAGCTTTGACAATTTGCCCAGGAGAATCTGTATTTTTTGGCACCCAGTTCCCCCAGTTCGTCAAAGCCCTGTTTTGGGTAATATTAAGATCTGGCAACAAAGCACGTAAATTAAGAATATGATTGCTATGGAGGATAGAAAAAAAGACAACTTGTTTGACAAGCTGTAAGTGGAAGCAAATCCATCCTCCTAGAATTGACGATTGGTGTACTAGCCAGCCATTCTCAGTGGCGGCCGTGATACATTTGACACACAGAATAAAAACTGCGAGAAGGGAAGAACCAAGGATTTATGGGGATCCTGGTAACGGAGCCGATGAAATACTCAAGCAGCAACCTTAACTGGAGTCAACAGTTTCCCTCCTGTTTATAATATCTTTCCAATACAACATTTGACAGTTGCCTTGACAAAATGCACGAGCTGAACTGATATCGTGACAGGAGGTGACCTCCACCTGTCATTGGCCATTTCTGCACTAGATTCTTATAGTGCTATTATTCCACTTTCAACCTCCTATGGAATTCTGGGCTTTGCAGTTTAGGGAGGGGCATTGAGAATTCTCAGCCAGAGAGCTCTTTGGCCTCAAAAAAACACAGAATTCCATAGGAGGTTGAAAGTGGAATAATAGCACTATAACAGCGTAGTGCGGAAATGGCCATTGTCTAATTTGGAGCCCAATATGAAACTTGCAGGTAAGCACCAAGTTCAAGGATCACGTTAGGCCTGATAGACGTCTAACGTCATATAGCTCTTCAAAAAGTTTTGTGCAGTATGTTTGAATGTTCAAGTTTTCTTGGTGTTCAGTAATAAATGATTTTCTATCTGTGTGTGAGATATCCCTGTTTGACAGAGGGAGGCTGGACTATGAGAAGAGCTCCTAAGGGGGCCATGGCCAAAAAACAGTTGAGAATGGCTGTGCTACAGACTTGGGGCCTTTCCGCACTACATTGTTTTAGCGCTATTATTCCACTTTCAACCGCCTATGGAATTCTGGGGTTTGTAGTTTAGGGAGGGCTATTTAGAATTCCCAGCCAGAGAGCTCTTTGGCCTGAGGGAACTACAAACTCAGAATTCCACAGAATGTTGAAAGTGGAATAATAGCACTGTAACAATGGAGTGCAGAAAGGCCCTTGGATACAGCCTTTCTGACAAAACGGACTAATATAATAAAGAATAAAGGAAGGGCGCTTCTCTAAAGGAGAATTGGATTATTCCAAAATGGGGTCTTTTAATCTTATACTGGAATGAAACAGTCCAGGAATCAATTCCATCCTGCCGACTTTAAGAGACTATTTGATTCAAAGACTCTTTCACTGTTCTTTCATGTAAATCCATTACTATTGTCATAGTGTATTGATTTATATTTAGGCGTGTGCGTATGAATATCCATATACAGGCATCCTCTGTTTATCTGACAGGTTAAGGACCAGAAAGTGGAACTGGTCGAAATCAGAACTCAGTTTTTTGTCAGTTCTTTTCCTCTTCTTTCTTTAGGGAACGTGTGCAAGTTATGGGGGCTCGCCACGGAAGACTTTGTAATTCTCTCATGTTCCCTACAGCAAAAGGGCAAGGAGAGAAGAGCAGAATGTCAAGAAACAAGTGGTCAAAAAGCAGAGAGTACCTGTATACCTGCTTTATGTAGCTATATAAAGAAGGATATATAATGTCTACTGCAGTGGTTCCCAAACTGGTCCTCCAGGTGTTTTGGACTTCAGCTTCCAGAAGCTTCGGCCAACTTGGCCATTAATCAGGAATTTTTGGAGCTGAAGTCCAAAACACACACACACACACACTACAGACAGTTACCTGGATGAGCATACATAACCGTACGTATCTATTTTGCATTGTACATGTTAAATGATAACAAAAGAGGAACACATTTTGAAGCTTGAACAACTACTGCTGTCAGCCATATTGGTCCTTAGAAGTTAAACCACAAAATGAGAAGTGAGTGTATCTTTCCGGATCATCTGTGTGCAGGCACAGAGGCTAAAATGCTGCGCAGAAGGCTGACTGCGATTTCGCACACTGGAGCTGTACACGTTATTTTCCACTACTGATAACCTCCTATCAGACCATGCTGTCTTTCTACTGTACCTGTAAATGAAAGAAAAAGCCCTATCCCCCCTGGTTTCTCAATTGGTACAAAAAGATATAGTGGGCCAAGAGCATGCAACCTGTAGCTCTAGGGCCAAATGTGACTCTCAGCTAGATTTTATCCATCCTGTAGCACAATTATAAAAGCCGTCTGAAACCGATCAGTTCAGGCCTCTCAATATTAATTTATTCAATTAATATCTCACTTTTCTCACAATGGGGAGAAACCACAAATGGGAAGCCAAAGTGGCTTACACGGTACTTTAGAACAAAATAGCTAAAACCATCTGTAGTATGAAGATTTATGAAAGCACTAAACAACAACTCACTTAAAGAAAATATGAATTGGGAACAGTTTAAACACATGAAAGCATATTACAAATTAAGAAATAGCACACCCATTATACTACCCCAGCCAGTTAAAAGCTAAAGGCTTGTTTAAACAAGAAGATCTTTTTCCTGCTGGCAAAAAGAGAGCTGAAGGGTCTGTTCTTTTTGCAGTCGTTCATTAGGTGGGGAGGGAGAGACAGAAGAAGAGCCCAGAGAGAAAAAAAGGTGGCACAAAATGAGAGAGAAAAAGGCTTGCCAACTTTTGACTCTGGCTTAACGTTCACTTTAGCCTGACCCAGAAAAAATGGGGTCTTTCCCCCAAAACATTTCCCACTCCTGCTGTAGAACCGCCAGCCAAGCCTTCATAGTACATGTGGGGAAGGGGTTTAGAAGCATGTCTGCAGTTTTCTATGCACAGTTTTGAAGGGTATTGTTAAAAGCCACATTGCACGCCAGATCAGATGTGAGCTTCTCCACTCAAGTAGCAATTACATCTGTGTGACTGTTTTAAAAGTAAAGAGCCAGTGCATGGACCACTGAGCTGGATCAGTACTGTGTGGGGGTGCGGAAGAGCTGATAACCCATTTTCTTGCCTCTATGGCCTGATCAAAATTGAGAGGAAGGGGTTCAACGGGATATCTAGCATAAACAGCGCCTAGGGCAAGCATGGAAATTGTGGCTTTACTCTTACCCCTACCCCACCCCTATGTGCATGGCACTGGTGCCCAGGGCATGTGTCCTACTTGCCCCACCCTAGATACACCTCTGAAGGGGGATAGCTACTTGCATTAGCAGGAGAGCCAATCTTGGAAAAGATTACCAGTATCCCTCACCAACATGGGCAACTGCAAAGCACAGTGACGGGGTCAATCTGGGCTGGGACCTCGGTGAGGGCAAAATGCCCAAGCGCTCCCTCCGCAGTCCCAATCTGGGCAGAATCCTCCCACACCCACGGTTGAACTGGTTTGCTTTCAAATCACATTAACAGTGTGCACAAAGCCATGTTTACTTTGGCCCACGGGGCCGAACAGTTGACGTCCTTCCCCCTCAGGCTGAGCGAGAAACGTTGCCCAAAGCAAGCTAGAAGGGGAAGCCACGAGCACCAGAGGGTGTGTGTGGGAAAGGGTGGCCGGCTGAGCGAGAGGTGGCCTCTGCCTTCCATGATGATGGCAGCGCCCACCCCGAGGCAGGCCTGAACTTCCTTGGAATGTAGCCATGGTGATGCTCCACTGGCCCAGTGGGAGAGCCTCACAAGAGAGCCATTGTTTGCCAGAGTTCATGTTGTCAGACGCAACCCTCTTCCATGCAGGGGGTGGGCTGCAGTCAGTGGCAACGTTGGGATGACACGGCCAGCAGTAGCTGAGTCTCCTTCTTGTTCAGACTGGGGGGCCGGCGGGGGAGCTTTTATGCTACACAATTACAGCACTGTGGTTCCCCTTTAGCTGCCGCAGCTGCCTCTTATGGAATCCTATTGATAAGTAGCTTGGTGAGGCACTAGAGCTCTCCTGCTGAAAACTGTAAATGCTGCTCCCTGAACTGGAAATCCCAGGGTTCCAAAGGATGAGACCATGAAATTAAAGATGGAATCATAGTGCTGTAAGTGTGTAGTGTGAAAAGAGCCCCAGGTGAGACCTAGCTCAAAGGGGGAGTCAGTTCTAGTGTGGTAATGCACTAGAGCTCTCCGGATGAAAAGCACTGCTCTCTAAAGACCAAATCCAAGCATTCCACAGGATGAAACCGTGTTGCTGTAACTGTGAGATGCGAAAAAGCCACAGCAGGCTAAACTTCATCTGTATGCCATGGGGGGTTCAGAGCAGTACCACCTGATCCATACTCACTCCTGATTTTTTAAAAGAGGCAGTTCCATTGGGTTTCCTGTATTGGGCATATTAATTTATATGTGTGGTGATTCAAAATATGTATATACAGTCCTCCCTCCACATTTGTGGGTTTGACCTTTGTGAACTTGATTATTCACAAGGTGCCCACTAGCCTCACCCTCTCATTCCCCTGCCTTTTGCCCAGGAGGTGCATCTTCCTTCCACAGACCCGGGCAAAAGGCAAGTGAATGGCAAGGGGCAGCCATGCGCATGTAGAAGGTGCACATGTGCCTTCTCTGGTTGTCGCTGCCCTCTCCCATTCTCTTGCCTATCGCCCAGGCACCTGGAAGGCAGCACTCCCAGGTGAAACGCAAATGAATGGTGGGAGAGGCGCATGGGCATGCCTTGTCCGGGGAAAAGGCCCAGAAGGGAACGGAAGGGGGAGTGCTCACTTGGGTGGACGGGGGAGTTATTTGCAGTTTTGACTTTTGCATGGGTCCTGCAGCCTAAACCCTCGCAAAAATCAAGGGTCCAATGTATGCTTTTCCATGAGAGCTTTCATAGCAATTTACAAAAATCAAGATGCCCCTTCATTTTCCTCAGAAGTATGCTGACATGTCCCCTACCGTCACAATGACATTTGACACCTCTCCAGTGCCCCAGTTCAGCAGAGTGAATCTTGATGTGGAGAACCAATGTACAGTTGTCCTTAGAAAGTGGGACTTGGGAGTCAGTCTCCCTAGGATGCCTGTGTAGGTTCACACTGCACAGTTATAGTACTAGGATTCCACTTGATCTGTTGTGGTTCTGCCCTGTCAAATTCTGGGACTTGCAGTTTAGACAGAGGTGTTAAACATTCACAGTCAGAGCACTCCAGTGCCTCATAAAACTATGTATCTCAGGATTCCACAGGATGCAGGAATGGCTGCATCATACAGCATGAGGCAGAAGCAGAATCATAGGGCATTTCCACACTACCCTTTACAGTGCTATTATTCCACTTTCAACATCCTGTGGAATTCTGGGGTTTGTAGTTTCCTGAGGCCAAAGAGCTCTCTGGCTGGGAATTCTAAGTACCCCTCCCGAAACTGCAAACCCCAGGATTCCAGAGGATGTTGAAAGTGGAATCATCGCACTATAGCAGGCTAGTGCGGAAATGGCCAGTGTAGTGCGGAAATGCCCATAGTGCTCTAGCTGTCCATTGTGAAAGGTCCACAAATCTCCTTGTCTCTTGAATCTTTCACTAGGATGGCCTTACAGGGTTATCGTAAGGATAAAGTCGGAAGTGGCAGAGCCAGACACGTCAGAAAGGTGAAATACAAACGTTAACCAAGAAAACAAAGGAAATGAGGGAAAGGCATGGTGTGGAGAGGTGGAAATCAGGAGGTAATGAGCTAATTAAGATAGAGTTCAGTAACAAAGAGAGAACAGGGACAGCAGAACAGGTTACCCTCAAAACAAGGAGTGCTTCTTCCAGGGCTCTTACCATGCGTGACAGACAGCAAATGCACTGTCTTGGGAATGCGCTCCTCATAACCAGGGCATGTTGACTTCCGGCTGACCTTGGATTTGAAGAGGGTGTTCACCATGGTGGACTTGCCAAGGCCGCTCTGTCCTGGGTGGGATGGGAAGTGATGGGAGAAGAGGGAAGAGAAGAGAAAGCTCAGAAACCGCAACCGGCCAACGGCTGAAAACTCAACAGATCCAACAACTCGTGGCCCACCAACGAAAATACAAGCTGCTTCCCACGTTAGGGTAGCCACTTCAGAGAGGAACTGTTTTGCAGAAGACAGTTTTCTGTTTTGATGGCATCTTCTGTTGAAAGGTTCTGCAGCCCAAGAGCTAAAGAACTTTAAGCATGGTGGGTTCAGCGGCCTGGACATTGCGCATTGATAGCAAGAACATCTGGACAGCAGTCTAAGCAGCAGGCACGCCAGCCATCCGGTCACAGTTTTCCACCTTATGGTGTGGTCCTCATTTCTAATGTTCCTAACTGTACATGTAAATCAGCATATATACAAACAAATAGATTTAATCATATCTATGCCTTCATTTCTCCTCATTTTTTTGAAAATGTACTAGTGTCAACCCAATTTATGGGAAGCCCTGGAACACAGAAAAATCTTTAACTGCTGCAAATTGTGGCATCTCTTTGTTACCATTTTACCGTCCCCTCCGAGCACCTCCTTCAGTTCCATTTCTAAAAATACAGTAAACTGTTTTCATCTTACTGGTTAGAGCAGGGGTGTCAAACTCAATTTCTGGTTTCTCTTCAGATCGTATAAAACTCAATTTGATCGTGGGTTGCATCAGCACTAGGATTGCTCTCAAAGGGCCGGTTGTATACATAAGACTACATAAATGTATCTGCTCTTTTATCATATTAAATAATCGCCTCTCCATTCGATTATTACTGGTTTTAGTGATAACTAACTCAGAAACTAGAAGTCTAGGAAAAATAATGGCAAGCAGATATTCAAGTGTATAACTATTGTACAATTTATTGAAAAATGAGTTTTAAAAACAGAAAGTTACTTTTTTTAATCACCAGACAAATATTACCAAGCACTGTTTATTACATTAACTTTGTTTTAACTTTTTTGGTCCCAGCTGAGACAGGCAGAACAAATAATTGTGCTCTGATCTGTGGCATATGAAGCTCATGAGGCGATGTTGCCCGACCCTGTACATTCTTGGGCATTTTGGGGGCTATTTGGTTGTAGTTTATGGTCCCTGGACCTCTGTAAAGTGGCATAGAATTCGTCAGTATATGCAGAGTGTGCCACCTTCTGCTCCCCAGCCCCTCTCTGTGCCTCTTTCTGCAAGGGCCACATGAACTGGCCCGGTGGGCCGGATTCGACCTGCAGGCCTTGTGTTTGACATGTGTGGGTTAGAGGATCTTTGACAGGCTGGAATCACATAGCCCAGCCAATCAGGAATCCAGGTAGCAGTTTGAGCAACAAGCACACAGATCACCTGGTCACAGTTTTCCATGTCATTGTGATTTTTTTTTTTAATTTCATTATCATCCTGTTTAAGTTATAGTCCTTGTTTCTCCATTACTGATATGATATCAATTGGCAAACACGGGCTTTGTGCAAATCTGTACCCTCTTTTGTGGTGAAGTTTCCTCTTTCGCAGTGTTGTGTAAGCGCTCTGCCAGAAATGAATGCACAACGGCTTGATTGCTCAACCCTTGGGCGGCTTGAGTGGGATGACTCACGGCTGAGCGTGATCTGACTCCATTTGAAAACCACACAACTAGGAGGACACTGCAGGGAACGCAGTGGGCTAGAGTTCAGATCTGTGATAGCCCATTCACCCGCATAAATCATGGCAGACATTAGTACAGAATGGGAAGTTGGTACTTGACTTCGAATATTCGTTCTAGGAGAGATGGAAGAGCAAGCCACAACACTCCACGTGCCAGCTGGCCGGGCAAGAATTCTCATTCCTACATTATTTTCAGTTACATTTGTCATTCCTTTCCCCTTCACCATCAGTTTCGATACAAAGCTTTGCCTGTTTATCTATCCCTTTATAATACTCCTCCCCACTGACGTCTCCATTCCCCAGTGGATTGCTCCTCCGCTGTCCTAGAATGAATATTCATGGTAAGTACCAACTTCCTATTCTGTACTAATGTGTTTTCTGATTAAATAAGATTGTGACTAAATCTTCTGCCAAAGGAACCTTCACTCTCCCCATGTATAATCAATCTTTACCTACAAATTTCAGTGTTTCCTTGGGACTGCTTTGATATCTTCCTCTTGTGTCCGTCCACATGAGGACATTTGCTCTTTAAGTATTTGAAGTTGTCATTTCCCCACTTAAGATAACCTGTTAAGCCCTCATGGGGGATCAGCGTGTTGGAACTGGTGGTATCTGTTATTTTTGTCACGTGTTTTCAATTTGTTTCCAACTTATAGAGACCCTAATCTATCATGGGGCTTTCTGGGTGAGATTTGTTCAGAGGAGGTTTGCCATTGCCTCCTCTGAGGCTGAGACAGTATGCTTTGCCCAAGGCCACCCAGTGATTATCCATGGCTAAGCAGAGATTCGAACGCTGGTCTCCCAGAGTCCTAGCCCAAAATTCAAACCACTACCCCACGCTGGCTTTCTGGACTGCGATGGCCCCAGTTCAAACCTCCATTTAGCCCTGGAGTATGCTGGCTGACTGCGGACCAACCATTAATTATCAGGCTAACCTATCTCACAAGGTTACTGTGAGGACAAAAACAATGGGGTTGTCCTCTACCTTGATTTCCTTGAAAGAAAGTTGGAACATAACTGCAGTAAGGTAAACGAGTCAAAGGCCCTTTCCACACTAGACTGTTACGGTGCTATTATTCCACTTTCAACATCCTACAGAATCCTGGAAGCCTAAGGCCCTTCCCTAAAGTGCAAACCCCAGGATTCCTTAGGATGTTGAAAGTGGAATAATAGCACTATCACAGTCTAGTGCGGAAACAGTCAAAGACCTAGGTGAGGATGTCCAACCAGTCCTGAACTATACAGCTTCAGGTGATTGAAGTACCACATATTTGAAACTTTTTACATCTAGGGAAACCAGAAGAGCTCCAGCCCAGACTTTGGCCCTTTCCACACGGGGTAAAAAAAATGGTTTAGGGCGACCTCACCCGGAGGTCGTCCACACCGTGGGATGCGCTAGGGTGGTTTGAAAAGTGGAGGTTCCACACCTCAAAACGCCCTCGCGCGGCCGCAAGGGGTGGCGCGGCATATTTTTTAAAAACCACATTTCCTGTGGTTTTTAAAAAACACGAGCGCGCTAACCCGTTGCAGCGCCCTGCTTGAAACTGCAGGGACGCGCTAGCGTGTCCCTGCAGAGCTGCCTGGGGGCAGGCTTCCGGCTGGCGCGCTGCCCTGATTGGCGGAGCGCCACCGGAAGTCGCCGGCCGCCATTTTGGGTGTCGCCAAATGACGCCGAAATTCGCCAGCGTGAGGAGCAGCGAACGCGCACTCCCCGCGGGGACGGAGCAACCCGCTTCCAGGTAAGCTTCACCCTTGTGTGTGCCGACTCGTTTCCCCATCCCCCGTGTGGAAAGGGCCTTTGTTCCAGGATGCTAATTCTCTCTATAGAGGGAATTACTCTTCAGTCTCACCCCATTTATATTAGATGTATACATCATCAGGGAGCTTACAATAAGGTTAAAGACATGTACAGACAAACACACAAAAGTGTTATAATGTTAAAATGGAATTAAATAAATTATAATAGAAAAACATCATTAATCTATTTTTTAAAAATGCTGCTTAAAAGCACTTCTGCAGAAAAGGTACAGCAATCTCCTACCCCTCCAGTTTAAGAGGTCTGCACAGATTTACCATGAGTAGCCAATGGCCATTTCCGCACTAGCCTGTTATAGCACGATGATTCCACTTTCAACATCCTCTGGAATCCTGGGGTTTGCAGTTTCGGGAGGGGTCACCTGGCCCCTCACGAAAATGCAAACCCCAGGATTCCAGAGGATGTTGAAAGTGGAATCATCGCGCTATAACAGGCCAGTGCGGAAATGGCCTATGTGATTGTGGCTGAGCTCTGAATCAGCCTGGAAAGGTCTCCAACTTTGGCCAAAGAATCTTCTCCTCACTCAGGAAGATGCAGTCAAAACCACTTCCTACATGAGCAAAGAGGAGGATCCTTTATTGTAAAAAAAAAGGAGGGGTTTTATAGATTCGGGACGACAATGATCTCACAAAGCATACAGCGTATGTGTAAGATTGGCTTTCCCAGGTCAAAAAATTATGATATGTGGCTGCTAATAAAGTAACGTCTGGTGAACAATCAACAACAAACCCTGAATCACACATGTATTCGCTCAGCAGTGAAGAATAAGAAATATTGTTACAGAGAACGCTGGGAACCTAGCCATTGACTTTGCCAATTAGTGTCAGCATAATTTTCAGTAGGACAAGGGGTTGACAACAGGAACAACTTTAAAAATGACTAGAATTCAACATGGAGGAACTTTAGCTAAGCAAATGCAGAGAGAGACAGAGAAAGTTCCTTTAGTTTAGACATACAAGCAGCTGTACAATGAACTGTCCAGGGCACTGACTCCCTAGCAGCCCTGCAAAGTAGGCTAGGGGAAGGGCTGGGAAGCACTATCTATCTTTTTTCCCTGTATTCTTTTACCGTTCACAACTTTAGGCATGTCACACACTCTCAGCCCCAGAAAATCCCGTGACGTCTTAGGATTGCCATAAGTCGGAAACAACTTGGAAGACTTGCAACAACAACAGCAGCATCTTTGGCCAGGATTTATCACATTACCTCCTTCCTCTTCTGTTGTTCAACCTTGTGGGAGACCACTTGGAAAGCATTTCTTTTACAAAGGAGGTCATAAATAGGATTTTTTGTTGTTGTTAAATAAACTTTTCCAACGGCCTCCCACTGGGAGAACCAGAGTAGAGAAAGAACATTATGTGATAAGCTCCACGCGAAGACACTGTTATCTTGCTGCAACTCTGATTTTCCTGCCTCATATGATAAAGCTTCAAGACCGGCGAGATGAAGAGAAGAGCCATGGACACCCCCTGGCTTGCAGTTTTACCCTCTCTCTCTGCAACCTCAGTGAACTAGACCTAAGTAAAGCCTAAGTGTGCCTGCTGAGAAAGTAGGAATTACCCTTCCCCACCCTGGAGCATCCTTTTCCCAACAGGGACTGCCGTGAAGAGGGCCGCTTCATTTCCCCATAGAAGTTGTAGCTTGAGATCCCCAATGCAGATCAGTGGCTAATTGCTTTGTTAGAAATAAAAAATGAGGACATAGTAACTCAGGCCCTTTCCACACGGGGGAAAAACACGGGGTAACACGGGGTAGGACGACCTCACTCGGAGGTCGTCCACACCGTGGCATGCGCTAGGACGGTTAGAAATGTGGAGGTTCCACACCTCAAACCGCCCTCGCGGGGGTGACGCCGCGTGTTTTATAAAACACGCGCACGCTAGCCCGTCGCAGCGCTCCATGTGGAATTGCAGAGGCGCGCAAGCGTCGCAGCGCCCCATGTGGAATTGCAGAGCTGCCCGGGGGCGGGCTTCCGGCTGGCGCGCTTCTCCGATTGGCAGAGAGCCGCCGGAAGCTGCCAGCTGCCATTTTGGGCGCTGCTGGACGCCGCTGCTGTGTAGAGAGGTGAACGCGCACTGCTCTCCGCAGTGATGGAGTTACCAGCATTGAGGTAAGCTCCGTTTCTGCGTGCGCCGCCCCGTTTCCCCGCGTTTCACACCCGCCCATGTGGAAAGGGCCTCAGAGACTAATAGGTCGAACAGATGAAGATATTGAGAGAGAATGAGACCCTTTGAAACAGTTCTCTCAAAAGTAGAAAATGTAAAAGTTCTAAAATAAACAGTTTTGTTTGGTAAGGTTGACTTAGGGAAACGGGGTAACAAACCTATGAAGTTCACACTCCAATGAAGGGGGGGAAATTGTTTATTTGACTTTGCAGAAATTGGAAAAGTGTATTCTGTTTTTAATAAATAATGTAAAGAAGGCTGAAAAGATTAAAACTAAAACAATAGATACACTAGAATTTTCAGAAACAAACAATTAATTGGACGAATAAATGTGTGTAGCACAATTACAATGTCAAGAATATTTGGTTCTAGTAAGGATTGGAAGAAGAACTATTGAATATTTCGATGAGATATAAATGTTTTATTGAATGTATTATATATATATGTGTATATATATGTATGTGTGTGTGTGTGTGTGTGTAGTTTAATAAAAAGTACGGTATTTTAAAAAAAAGGAGAAGTTGTAGCTGGGTCTATTTGACAGCAACCTGAGGGCCCTCAGCTATGACAGGTCCAAACACTGGGGAGGGTTTCTTTTTCCATAATAAAACCTTGTCTCTTGCTCTGTCTTCTTGGGTCTTTTTCAGATCTTTCTTCTCCAGGGCATTAACACTGCCTCACCTTTGGCCTCGTCTGGGCCACAGCAACAATTGCTTGGGGCTGCAAAGCTAAGCAGGTGCAGGGAAAATAACTCTGGAAATTAATTTGGAAGGAATGAAAGACTGCAGCCAGACCGCTATGGGAGAAGGCACTGCTACAGCTCAAGGGCTCCAGAAGGCAACACAGCACTACCATCTCGTGCTAACAGTCAAGCAGAGCTTGGAAAAGTTCCTTTCTTGGACTACAACTCTGAGAATCCTACCATCAGCATGGTCTTATTCCATACGAATCTTGAATAACAGCACAACAGGGTTCAGCATCACAAACATTGCTCCCTTGGGCCATGGTGTACAAGGTGTTGGAAAAATTCCAGCATTCTCTCCCCTACACTCTTGTTTTATGGAAAGTTGGGCTTAGATAGTATAAGGTTTCTTTTTCCTTTGTATGCCAAAGCCTTTTCACTTAAAGCCTCACCATTTGCTCTTGTGTCATTTAAATTCATGGTTATAAATATCCTTGGTGTTCAGATGACCGGATCATATGACCCAAGACCAGTGGTTCTCAACCTGTGGGTCCCCAGATGTTCGTGGACTTCAGCTCCCAGAAGCCCTGAGCATTGGTCATAATGGTTGGGGCTTCGGGGAGCTGAAGTCCACGAACATCTGGGGACCCACAGGTTGAGAACCACTGCCCAAGACAGTTCCTAGGGTCATCAATCTTATAAAAAACCCACCCTTCTCAGATCTCTCTCTCTTCTTCTCCATTTTTACTTCTTCATTCTCTCCTACCATGCTCCACATTTCCATTGAAAAGATGGTGAGTTAAGAACGAAGCTATTATCTTATCTTGTGTATTCTTTGGCTAGTTAGGATGTAGGTTCCCCAATGCATATGTAAATGTAAAAGCCATTAGTAAACTTTTCTAAGTTTGTAACCTGAAACTGCCTGCTTTGTTTTGTTTTCTTAGTCAGTTTCAGTTCGGGGAAGCCGCACACAGACTGGGGCATGCTTTTTCTGCTACTCTGTTAAAAGAAGCCTAATTCCTAACAGTTTTACCTCTCATAGAATTCCCCAAAAGGGGCTAACACCCTGGGAAATTCTAATTTCCAACACAAGGAAGTCAGCTTGTGAATGAGGACAGACTTTCCTGCCAAGCAGAACAGAAAGGGAAGAGAATCTCACAAGAGCCTGCCTGATGAAGAGTGCAGTGGAACCCAGCAGCTTGCACACCCCACAACCAACCTGCGTTATTCGTTTTATATACAAGTTAGATACAATGCTATCAGTTATGCTTGCCTGGAGGGGAAAGCAACATGGAAACTATGACTTATCCTGTTCTGTTGTCCAGAGAGATTTTTTTAAAGGGCATGAAACAAACAGTGTTGTTCTTTTAAAGAGGCAAAGCGAAGCCCAATATCCCAAAGCAAATGCTCTCTGGGTCTGCCTTCCCTTCTTGCTTGTTTATCTCAACTTTTCCCCAGAGTGGGCTTATCTAGCTTGAGGGTAATTTTTCCTTCCCTGTCATGAGCAGCTCTCCTTTCCTATCCCCACCCCTCCACACACACACACACACACACACCTTTTAAGTTCAACAACAGTCAGCTTCACCACATGGAAAAGTAAGTGTGTGTGTGTGTTTGTGTTTGTGTGTGTGTGTGTGTGTGTGTTCCCAGGATTGATTGAAACCAGATGTGCAGCTCCTAGAAAAGGGTCGGAGAAGTTACAGCTGGAAAAGCTTTTTAAAAAAGCTTTACTCTTCCTGATTTGCAATCTGACAACGGCTTCAGGTGCTGGAGGAAGGGTGTTTGGCAGACATCTCACTGACCCTGTGGCCCAACGGACAGGGCAAAGCTGGCACTCGGGGTGGGTGGTTAGACACATCCTCTTCTTTGGCAGTGGACACCTTCTGGTTTCAGTTATAGCCTTGTAATTTTTTGACTGCAACTCCCAAAATCCTCCAGCCAGCATAGGAAAATGGGGATTGGAGTCCAAAAACAAACAAACAAAAAATCAACTCTTCCAAGGTCTGTCCCTGACTGTCCTGTTTGGCCAGAATGAAGCTTCAAGGGATAGCTAAAAGTCATTTGTATACGGTGGCTGGATCCAAGAGCTTTTGGATTTCCAAAATTGGGAAGAACATCAGAAATATTGCTCCCATTGCCATCTCTCACCAGCCTTCCCTTTCATGTTTGATTCTCTGGGTGGAAAAGTGGTCTTGGCCTCAAACTTTTGCATCAGAGCCACTCCATGCCTGAGTAATTCCTTCAGAGACCCAGAGGGAATGGAGGGTTAAAAAACTATCTAAATATAACCAAATTCACTACCTTCCTCTGATCCTGCTTCACTCAGTGCTGAGAGGTAGGACTCCAAAAAAATCCCAAACTGCCTCCTTCTGCCTTTATCTCTTCTTTTGGGGCTCAGGGAGGGGCATTTACAAAGCCAGAAGATATTAAAGGGCAATGCTAGCAGTCTTTTTTCTTTCTTTGCAGGGGGATTCCATGGAAGAAGTTAACAAGACAAGAGACATTTTCAGGAAAACTGCCAGGACAGGGATTACCAAGTATCTGCCAGAGCCCCTTTCCCACGATGTCTTCTTGCAAATCCTGCACGGAATTTTTTGCATGCATTCATCCTATGTGCACCCCTCCCAAAGGTGGGATGCCATGGAGACGGCTCTTCCATACCATGCCCATCTTGGGATAACTCTGAAAGGAATAGCTGTCCTAGTTAGTTACTGAGGGAAAAGCAAGGAAGACCCTTGTGAGAACTTAAAAGGACAAATAAGTTTTATCCCTGGCATAAGTGCCGTGGATGGGCGTCATTTTAGGAGATGCAGCCAAAGGAGAGAAGAGAAATAGGGCTGCTCTATCCACCGTGCTCAGAGAACACCTCTGGCAGACAGTGTTCTTAGGTAAGGACTATCCCAGGTCCTGGGAATTCCATTTCAAAGCTGAGACCTAGAGGCACTGGCAGTGGGGTGCTGGGGATGTTGGAAGGGGCAGCCCCGATGATGTCATTAAACATGGTGTCTTAAGTATCAACCACTGTTGAACAGCAGATAGAATCATAGAATCATAGAAATGTAGAGTTGGAAGAGACCCCAGGGGCCATCCAGTCCAACCCCCTGCTATGCAGGAACACCCTCAAAGCACTCCCGACAGATGGCCATCTAGCCTCTGCTTAAAAACCTCCAAGGAAGGAGACTCTACTACACTCCGAGGCAGCAGATTCCACTGCCGGACAGCCCTGACTGTCAGGAAGTTCTTCCTGAGGTTCAGGCGGAATCTCCTTTCCTGCAGACTGAATCCATTGCTCCTTGCGCACACGCACACTTTTCAAAACAGCACTCTCCGCCCAAAGGGGCCCAGGACCTAAGGCCATTTCTACACTACACTGTTATGGTGCTATTATTCCACTTTCAACATCCTGTGGAATTCTGGGGTTGGTAGTTTACTGGGGCTCTAAATGCCTCTCCCTAAACTGCAAACCCCAGGATTCCATAGGATGTCAAAAGTGGAATAATAGCACTATAACAGTGTGGTGTGGAAATGGCCAGAGTAGGGAACCCGACAGACAGGACTCACGCTCCTTCTTTTCCTCCACTGCCATACAGAAGTAGCCATTCCATCAGGCTGCTGGGAGTGTAGGAAAGAAAGACCATTCCTTCATTTCCACAGACAGACCAGCTCCCTTTGGTTCCATTTCTCTCCTCAAACTGCTGCCATTCAGGCACAGCAGCTTATGCCACAGTAAATCTGGTTCCTTTTTAAAGTATTACAAGACTCTGGCCATTTCCGCACTATACTCTTATAGCGCAATTATTCCACTTTCAACATCCCATGGAATCCTGGGGGTTTGCAGTTTAGGGAGGGGCCAGTTCATTTGCCATCAATGAACTGCAAACCCCAGGATTCCATAGGATGTTGAAAGTGGAATAATTGCGCTATAAGGGTGTAGTGTGGAAATGGCCTCTGTTGCTCTTACAGTAGGTACTAGTTTCCTATAAGTAACATTTCTATGAATTTAGAAGGAAGATCTATCCTGGAAATTTCTGCTCATCACCCTTGAGATTTAGCAGACTTAACCTACACACTTTCAGACCTGCATCTGCAACCAGAACTATTAGAAATATTGCTTTTGTTCTGTTAAAGCTGAGGTTCTTAGGAAGCTGAACTTGGTCCCTTTTTGGCCCTCTGAATGAATCACGGCACATGCATACCTAGCAGAAGGGATTTTTCAATGGCAAATGAACTCCTTTTCCCCATTGTTCTCTGCGGCAGTTGAATAGATCATTGTGCAGCTGTTTTGACCTAAAGGTTGGGCACATAGGAGTCTCAGTCTTGGGGAGAAGGTGGTGCGCAAATAAAGCAATTAATGGATACACTGTCCTTCTAACCCCGTACTCTCCACCAGGACCCCAAGCCCCTGGCATCTCAGGCCCCTCTCTTACAAAGCCCTCAGCCATATATCTTGTACCTAAAACCCTCCTAAGTGGGGGGACCCTTTTCTTGCACCTGTTCTATTCTTTCTTCCAGAGCTGGGAATCCCACAGTGAACTGACTAGATGTTGCTTAGCTCTTAAACATGTTATCCCCTAATCCTCCCAGTTCTCCTCCCTGGAGGATGTTTCAGACCCCAAACGAAACCATCCCTCTTACTCAGGATTACTTTCTGGCATCCCCACAATGGCCTCCGGTTTTTGATCTGGGAATATTTATGGCCAAAAGCATGTCTTTGGAGGAGAACTTCAGGCAAAGACGTTGTCTGCAATCTGACGCAGAGCAGAAGGGGGTCTGAGGAGGGACATGGGTGGGAAAGGGTACAAGGTTGCTAGGAAAGCAACTAATGGTTTACCTGGGAGTCATAAATGGGGAGGGGGGCAAGCAGCTCCCTGCCAAAAGAATGGCAGATGCAGCAGGGTGCTGGTCGGAACACTGCAGGGAGAATAAAGTTCCCATATTGGAGGGTAGCAAATCATGGCCTTTGGGTTGGCACAACAGAAAAGCTGGCAGCTTGGATGAACGCTACCCAAATCAACAAACTCCTACATGCAGAGAGAGAAACCTGGCTAACAGGACAGGAACATTTCTCAAGGATTTTAAGGTGCCAAGGCAACAGTAGTGCCAGATTTCTCTAGGTCTGAGAGTTTGCAGGGACAGCTTGTCACGTCCCATCATTTTGTCACGCCCCACTATTGCACAACTCTGGGTTTGGGGTATACTTTGGGGTCCTTGTTGGAGGAAGCAACAATGTGCACGTTCGTCCAAAGAGCAAATGTGGACAACTTATGGCCCCCTGGATGTATGTAGATACCGTCAGCCTCCTAGAAGTCTCCTTGACCAAAACAGAAGGAGTCAGAAGAAGGGCAACTGGGCAAAAAAAGGGCAATTGTTACTCTAAGAAGACAACAGAAATGACAACGATCCTTTAAAACAAGGAGCAGAACCTGCCCTCTTGAAGGTTGGTTCATGCTCAAAAAGGATTTCTTTCCAATGAAGAAACCCAAAAATAGGGAATCTCTAGACACAACTAATGTCATGGTTTTGTTTGTCTGTGTGTGTGTGCATGCAGTGGCAATACTCCTGTAAAACACAGTGTTGCACCTTCTCTCTGTTCTGGTCTTACAGTCCAAACAGGCTTGTTTCAAAAGTGAAATCAAAAATCAAAGCTCAGAAACAAAACCATGAAAAAATGACTTCTGACCGTTTCTGGCTTCATGGCCTCAGGGGTGGTGTGGGGAAACTGACCTCGGAGCATGCTAAAGGGCAACACAAAACAAAATTTAAGGACAAATTAAAAGGGCTGATGATAATTCAAGTAGCACATCTTGCCACTTAAAGCTTGCAGGGCCAGGGAAACTCACAAAGAATTGTATTAAACTATGTATGAAATGGGCGGTAGACTACAAGAGAGCCAATGAGGAGTGGTGGTATGAGCACTAAACTATGACCCTGGAGGCCAGGATTCAATTTCCTGCTTGACCATGAAAACTCACTGGGTGACCTTGGGCACATCACAAACACTCAGCCCCAGAAAACTCCATGATAGGGTCATAAGTCAGAAACAACTTGAATGTGCACAACAATACATCAAAAGGCAAATCTTTCAGATAGATGATACTTTCAAGGGTCATCTCCTGGGAGCGCCAAGAGAGACCTGTCCTCTGTATTACATGGTATGCAGAATCAGTGCTGTTTATTTATTTAAATATTTTTATCCTGTCCTCTAGCATGATATCACAGGGTGGCATATACTTCAAGCTGTACAAACAGCTCTAACCAATTCCAAACAAAAGCAGAAAAACTTAAAAATTTAAAAATTTAAAGCATATTAACGAAACCACCACAGCAAAAAAGGCTAACAAAACCATATATGTGTATACATTCAAATGTAATATTTAGGCCCCGAAGCCTAAAACATAGAAAGCTATGTTTTAATTCAGCATCTAAAAGAGCTCAATGAGGTCACTAGCTGGGTCTCCAAAGGGAGGACACTTTATAAATGGAGTGCCAGGGCAAAGAAAGCCCTCTCTTCATGTCCCTGCATGATGCGCTGTTCCCACCAATGGGACACAAAGCAGTGCATTACTAGCAGATCTCAGTTCTTGGCCTGTTAGGTCGAGGGAAAGCCACTCCTCTAAGTTCCTAAGTCCCAACCTTTTTAGGGCTTTGAATGTGATCACTAGCACCTTACGTTCAGAAGTGAATTGGGAGAGCAAAAGCAAATTGCTAAGCACAGCCCTGATCCCCTTATGAGGTCATAGCACAGATATCATTCTGTTGGTGCTGGTATCATCCATGGGGAAGAGAAAGGATCCCATCCAATTTACTACATAGCTCCTGGAACTGTTTTGGACCACAGGACTACAACACTGGAATCCCCAAAACTTTTGGATAATACTCCCAGGGAGGTGGTGTTCTAGAGTTCCAGTGACAAACATTCCCACACCCCCAAAAATCTACTTCTTTTGTTTCTTTCCTCTGATCTTTGGGTAGGACATGGCCATTCTCCCATTAATAGGTGGCACATTAATTAGGCACCACATCCTTTCTGACAACAACTCTCAGAATCCTGTAGCCCATATTGCCATTCCAATCCCTTCAACATTTCACAGTTCAAAATGGGGACACATGTGGCCAAGCAACATCACATGTTACCCTAATTTTGGGGGTCCCTTGGGGGTACCTCAATGTGCTCCAAGTGATGGGGAATGGAAACTAGCCAGAGCACAAGCGATAGCAATGCAAGAGGCAGGGTAACCTAGCGGGGTCTTTTTTACCCAGTTTTTACGGGATCAGGCCAAGCGAAGAATCAAACAAGGATGTCCAATAAATGATTTTACTGAATATAAGCCTTATGCACCAACGCACTCACGCACTCACTCACTTAAGATCTATAAGAAATAAAAGAGAGGAAATTAGACAGGTGAGTATTGAAGGGGTGTAGCTGGGGGGTGATACCGCACCTTGTCCTGAAGTCCATGCTCCGGGAAGGCAGCGGAGAGATGAGACTCAGCACAAGGAGGGCTGAGGTGTTTACTCAACAGATGGAGCGACGGTCTGCTGGGAAGACCAGGAGCGATTTGAAGAAACGCTCAAAAACTGGGACTATTTGTAGGGGGAAAAATACCTGGAGGAATAATCCTTTCCCGGGGAGAACAATGGGTGTTGGAGCGATAACGAAGCTCCACCATGGTAATTTTCTTTGCGTGATGGGATTGCAAGGTGTTGCCAAAGTCTCAGGATCTTCGGCTGTGTTTGTTTGTGGTGCGACTTCATGTAAATGGTCCTCGCTTGATAGGATATTTGCTCAACTTGGGGCAGACCCTCTAATCCCCTTAAGTCAGTGTCTCAGGCCTGACGACCCTTTGTTTATTGGGGTTTTACATACCTTGAGGGGCTACGTGACTAGGGATTTTACTGGTCTGACCTTGTTTTCGGTTGTTCGACTGTGCCTGCCTACGTGCTCATTCGGGTGACCTCTCAGGCACACGGAATCATGTTTTAACATCAAAATTGTAGACCCCGGGCTAGGGTTTCTCCATTGGAGTAACACACAAGTGTGGTCACGATGTGAAAAATTATTAATGAGAAAGAACAGCTAAGCTTGGAGAAATTGAAGCAGTTTGCTTTTGCCTGCTTCTACTGGGAAGGACAAGATTCTGCCCCTCTTCTCCTCTCTTGAGTTGAGATTTGCACTTTAAGCTCAGCTTTACAACAACTGAAGTAAGCTGAGGACAAAGGGCAAAAGTGGGAGGAGGAGAAAGAAAACTGGGATATTTTGAAAGCAGCCAAAAAAATGTCTAATGGGGACTGTATCTGCCAAATCAAAACAAAGGCCATTTCTGCACTAGACTGTTATGGAACTATGATTCCACTTTCAACATTCTGTGGAATCCTGGGGTTGGCAGTTTAGAGAGGGCCCCTCCCTAAACTGCAAACCCCAGGATTCCACAGGATGTTGAAAGTGGAATAATAGCACTGTAACAGACCAGTGCGGAAATGGCCAAGATATGCCATGCTAGGGGCTGCAATCCAAAAAAGAAAATTTCTGAAGTTCTGTTTCTCTAGCCATTAGGGTTTTAGGATTAAGGGCCTCAAAGCTCACCTACAACCATGATGTTGAACTCAAAGCCTGTCTTCATGGTCTTGATCCGCATCTGGTCCAGCACGGCATCAATCCCCACATAACCGAAGAGCTCCGGATGCCCTTTGCTGAGGGAAGGGGCGTCTCGGGAAAGTTGCTCTCGAGGTGGCTGCTCCTCCATGCTGAAGGCCTGCTGCAGGGAGCTCCGTTCTGAAAGAGGAAGAGACAGAGAAAAAGAAGGAACTTAAATCAGACGCTCAAGATGGGAAGGTAGTTCCCTAACAAAGCTTTCTTTCTCCCCACACCTAGCTGAACTTCTGCACTGAAAGTTGTATGCAGGGGGAAAGAGGAACCCTTGTGGCTTTAACTCCCTGTATTATTCCTTATACTCTCTCACACACATACCAGCAGTGATGTAGACTCCAAAGAGATGCTGAGTGTTATCCTTACATTTGTAGGTGGAACTCCATGTTACAAGATGTGGTGACGGCTGCCAGTTCAGATGGCTTTAGAAATTCAAAGATATCTATGGATAGCTACTTGTCACAGTGGCTCTATGCTACTTCCAGGATCCTGAGGTCAGGAAAGATTCTTTTCTATACCACCAGAGTTCCCTTGCAAGCGTGGTAGGAACAGGATTCTGGAAGATGTAATCCAGAAACGAACTGTCCTGTGCTTTATAATGAATTAAGAGTTGCAAGAGAACAGGAAGAGGTGCTATTATGTTCAGTTGGGGAGCAGCTATGGGGGGAGGACACAAAATGAGTGCATTGCCTCGAAAATAAGAATTCTGCGCCCCTACGAAATTTTCTTCTAGTCTCCAGATTTCTAGTACTACAGTAGTTTAAAATTTCAGTTGAAATTAAAATGTCAGTTAAAAATTTAGAAATAGAGTTTAGGTATCCAAAGAGAAAAGGGCACGCAAAGTGGCCGAAGGAGTATGAACTGAGCAAATAGAAGAGTTCTACCTGTGAACAATTTTCAGTGTCTCATTCTTTGCAATACTAGAAATTTTAGAGACTGAAGGAAAATTTTGTGTGGGGCAGAATTCTTTATTTGGGAGAGCAAAATCCCACATTTTGCCCTGCCCCTTGTAGCTACACCCCTAATGTTCCTACTTTGTTTCTCAGAGCAGCATCGGATTAGCCTCTTGAGGAACAAGCCGCTAGACAGGATAGGCCTTTGGTCTGATCTAGCAAGGCTTGCCTTATCTTCTTAATAGGGATGGCCCGACCGAATCCTCGAATCCTTGGCAGAGATTCATGATTCAGAAATCCAAATCCCTGTGCCAGAACCAAATCTTTTGAATCCGCCACCAAGAGACTGGGATGCCTGAAAACCTGGGAGACAGGTACTCTTGAAAACTTGGGAGACTGGACACCTTAAAAATGTGGGAGACCGGGACGCCTGAAAACTTGGGAGACCAGGATGCCTGAAAATTTGGGAGACTAGACACACGAGGAGAGATGGGAAGCAGATTAATTTTTTCCCTTGGAGTAATAATGGCCTTTGCTAACAATTTTACAAATTACATCTGGGGTTGTATTCTAAGATATTTAAATTGAACATTTCATATCTAGGTTCAGCACCTGACTGGCAGCTACAGGCTTGAGATTTCAACAACAGCTGAAACATTCCTTTGCATAGCTCCCTTGCAAAGCTCTTTCAGACACAATTCTGGGATTTCTAGCTTTACCAGGTGTCACAGCCTTCTCTGCCAAAGTCTGCTGGTGCCTCATCAGACTACAAACCCCAGAATCCCAGAAGGAGCTATGCAAAGAAAAGCCAGTTTTGATCTGGATTACCTCTCTGCTGTAGTATGTGGCCCTGTTTACACAGGCAGGAAAATGTGGGATTAATCCACACTTTCCTGCCTGTGTACAAAGGGCCTGCATGACATTTTCAATCTGGGAAGATCCTAAGGCAATTGTCCTGGCCAGATTTCTTCAGAGGGAGGTTTGGCTTTGCCTAGGCTTTTGCTAAGGCTGAGAGAGTGTGTTTTGCCCAAGATTATCCTTCTTTCCCTTGCTTTTTAAACCCTGTTTAAAACAAAGGATTCGAAAGATTCGAGATTCGTGAGATTTGTGGATTCCCAGAAACTTCCAGGGATTTGGATCCGGAAAATTCTGGATTTGTCTCATCCCTACTTCTTAATGTTAGGATTTTTGTTTTATTTTTCCACTTTGATCCACCAGGACTTTGCTTATATCTCCAGTTGGCAAGGAAGCACAGTGGCTCTGCGTCCACTGTACAAGCAAGGAGACCACTTTGCTCCTGCTTTGGGATTTGGGCCGAGGAGACATGAAATACAAAACACGATCGGTCACAGTTAACAGTACTTTTGCCCAACTGAACCAGCAATACTTCCTTTACTGATCCCACACCAGTGATGTCGTAAGCAACCTCAGGGAAACGATTGTCTATATTTTAAGTATTAATACTACATTAAATTATTGCTGAAAACCAAGAATCCATGAAAAGATACTCCTGAAAGCTAACGTTGTAGAGCAGACTTAGGCCAAACAGACTCAGCTTCAAAGTCCTATTTAAGTGTGTGGAATTGAGTCCTGCCCTTCTTCCTCCCTCTCTTGCCCACCTCACAGGACTGTTGTGAAGAAAACAATGGGACAACCTTCTATGGGTTGATTCTCTGACTTCCTGGGAAGAACGGTCAGATACAGATGACAAAATGTTTAATTAACGCCCTGATTTTTCAAACATTTTCCAAAACTCAGAAAAGTGACTAAAATTCCTAGAATTCCCCCAGCCAGCTTGACCACTTTTCTGAGCTCTGGTTTTATTTTCGCTGGAGAAACAAATGATTTCTCTACTTCCTAAGTCCGAAAAGTGGCAATTGTATCCACAGGCAGACTGACCGAAGGAGGGATAGAAAGCAAATGCAGTCGGTGTTTCTCCTATCTCACTTCCAAGTTACCATCTGTGCAGTACAAGGAAAAGAGCTCCGTACACCTCTACCTGGAGGCAAGGAAAAAGGGAGGAAGCTTTCATCCCATAAACGGGCTGGAGCAAAGCCTCAGGCTATTTCCGCACTAGACTGTTACAGCGCTATGATTCCACTTTCAACATCCTACAGAATCCTGGGGCTTGCAGTTTCTGGAGAGGCCAGCTGGAGAGACCTCCCTAATCTGCAAACCCCAGGATTCTGTAGGATGTTGAAAGTGGAATCATAGCGCTATAACAGTCTAGTGCGGAAATGGCCTTTGTCACAACAGAACAGAGCTCAGGAAAGCTCCTTTGCTGGACTACAGCGCACAGAATCCTCCAGCCACCATGGCCACGTTGGCTGGGGATTCTGGAAGCTGTAGTCCAAAGAGGAGCTCCCTCCAGCTCTGCAAGAGTGGTCACAAAACCAGCCGTGCTCCCTGTTTGTATGTTTCCCAAGTTGTGGGCACCTTCAGATGTGCTCACTTAAGGAGGTGTACTGTGCTTAGTGGAAAAGCAGCAGAAAAGGAGAAATGAATTAAGATGTGCTACTTTCCAACTTCCCTGGCAACATCTCTGACAGACCTCAGGGCTGGGGAGGGAAGCCATGGGAACTGAAAGCACCTTCTGGGGAAATCTCCAAAGGATCACGCTGAGAATTATTTGTTTGTTTCTTACCCACCTCTCCCTATGGACTGAGGCAGGGAACAACACCAGCAAATAGATACTTAACAAAGTTAAAAATACAACCACCAATTAAAAACACACAATCCATTAAAAGAGCATAACATCAGTTTAAAAAGCATGCATATTAAAGACAACTCATAATTTAAAAATCACAATTTAAAAACTATTTGGACAGGCTTGCTGGAAGAGATTGGTCTTTAATGCTGTTTTAAATGCAGACAGCATTTCCAGCTATCGGATCTCTTCTGGCAGGTTGTTCCACAATTTGAGAGCGGCTGATGAAAAAGTTGCCCGTTTAAAAGTTGCCAGCCTATTCCTTGCTGACTGAAGTAAACCTGGCTCCAAACCATGTATAGCTTTAAAGGTAACAACCAGCACTTTGTACCTTACCTAGGACCTAATTGGCAGCCAGTGGGGTGATTTTAATATAGGTGTCCATGATCACTCCTAGATACACCAGTAACCAATCTGGCTGCCATGTTTTCCACTGACTGAAATTTCTGAATTTCGTACAGAGGTTGCCCAATGTTCAGCAAACTGCAAATGCCTCATGTGGCATCCCAAGGCGATTTTGGGGGTCCTCTGTGTCCTGTTTCACAACCCAAATAATTTTTTTTTAAAAAAGTAACCAGAAGTGATCTCTTGATCACTTTTAATTTTGAAAGCAACGTTTTTCTGGCATTTTCATCAAAGTCCAGGAAGATCAAGCTGGCTCCATCAGCAGCTGACCCTTAGGCAGATTTGACCAGCTAAATTTGAGATGCATATACTCAACGCTCCAATGGCTGGGACCAAACCAGAGGCTAAAAGCATGAAAGCACATCGATTGCGCGTATATGTGTGTGTGTGCTTAAATAAACAACAGGCATCTTAATTTTCATCTAAATGCAAGGAAGATGCAATGAAACAATTTGAAGCTGAATCCAGAAAGCCAGCAATGGCTCTGGTAAGTCCAAGGGCTGATCTGGGAATGAGGACTCAATTATGGGTGCAATTTCACTCTCTCTGAAGACCCAGGTCACAGTTTCAATGTGAACTTCAAGGTAAACCATGAACTGGATGTGAATTCTGCCCTCCCATTCTGGGAACAGATGTAGACTGGACTGCCAGTTAATACTGGCAAAAAAAATTACCATAGCACATGTGAAAAGGATCTAGAGGGTCTTAGTAGACCACAAGCCAAACACAATGCAGTGTCCATTTTTTCTTTTTTTTAGGTTGCATCAACAAGAAAACAGTGTCCAGAGTGAGGGAAGTAATTCTGTTTTGGTCAGACTTCACTTGGAAGACTGACTGTTTTTGGGCACAACAGTTCAAGAAGGATATTGACAAGCTGGAATGTGTTCAGAGGAGGACCACCAAGATGGCTGAATGCTTTGGAACCAAGCCTTATGAGGAAAGACTTAGGGAACTGGGTATCTTTAGCATGGAGAAGAGAAGATTTGAGAGACACCACCCAAACTTCAGGAAGACTTTCTTGATGGGAGGACTTGCCTAAAAATGCAATAGGCTGGCTCAGAAGGTGGTGAATATCCTTGGGAGCGCTTTCGCTATGCATTCCTGAATGGACTGGACAAGATGGAGCTTGTGGCTCCTTCTGACTCTGTGATCTATGAAACACCATCCTCCATCACATCAAGGGCAGCAGTCCAATTTAGAAGAACAGGATGTGCTGTGTGGAGGACAGGTTTGTTCTCCAAGAGACAGAACATGCCAAGGAGCTCAGGAGGAACAGCTTAGGGGCTTTCTATGTTGACCCCCCCAACATCTGCCACTTTTCTTTTTGATCCGAATGTGTGTTTTGGGGAAGAAGAACCGCTTAATCTATAAAACTTTCTTCCCCAAACATCAAAGCAAAAATTTAGATGATGTGATACCCACACCCCCACTTTCCTTCCCCAGAATGCTCTTCTCCCATCTTCATCTGACGAAGAAGCCAGTGAACTTTGAAAGCTGGCGTGAAGCATTTTGCCCCTTTTATTTAGCCTAATAAAAGTGTACAGCCACTCCTGACGATGGCAATGACTGTTCTTGTTCCTCAAGGGCGTGAGGTGCCCTTGCCCTCCTCGTAAGCGAATGCAAATATTCTGGACCAAGATGGAGGCCGAAACTGGTTTTCATTGGGCCAAGCACTCAGTGACTCTCAACGCATAGCATTTCTTCACTCTTCACAACACGTTTCCCCAGCAGCAGACATCGCAGGCCAAGTCCAGACTGTCTGGTGTGCACAGCATGAGGAAAATTCTCCAACAGAAATGTTACACGCGCGCACACCCACCACACACCCATGTAGTTCCGTAGCAAAGCAGAGATGGCAGGGAGCCCTCAAACTGTCAGTCCCTCAGCTGCTTTTCTACAAACAATACAAGAGCCCGAGGGAGGGAGAGGGACTCCCTCACGCCAGTGGCAGTTGGTGCATGAGGAGAGGAGAAGGCAACTCGCCAGAGGTCTGTCATTTTGAAGACAGAAGGTTATGAGAGGCACCCTCTTTCTCGGGGCTGCCGTAGCAGCCTCCTGGCCGGGAAGAGCCCTCGGGCCATAATCCCAGACACATGTGGAGGCTGTTTTTGTGGTTACCTAGTGGTCAGGGAAAGACATCCTACACACACACACCCCAAACAGTTACTGCAAGCTCTCGTACAAGGAGAGATTGCAAGCACTACTGCTATCTCTGAGAGCTTGAGGAAGTAGCTTTTCGAGATTACAGAACCACTCCCAGCCAGCACAGACATTTTTTGTAACTTTTTCAAGCTGTGCATTGAGCATGAACGCCTTGATTTCTGGGGCTGGCCCTGCCACAAGGCAGCATGAGGGCACTCTCTCATGCGGCAGATGCTAGTGGAGGCTGGAAGCTGCAACAGATATTCCCCTGCCTCTCATTCCTAAGCCCTTTGGCCATTGCTCTCCTTTGGAGAATACCGCCAATACTTGTTCATTGTCATCGTCAGCTTTGACTTATGTTTACCCTGTCAGTTGGACACCTCCAGGACACCCAGGCCATTTCCATACTAGACTGCTACAGTGCTATTATTCTACTTTCAACATCCTATGGAATCCTGGGGTTTTTCAATTTAGGGAGGGGCCTTTGAATCCTGGAATCTCAGGATTCCACAGAATACTGAAAGTGCAATAACAGCACTGTAACAGGCTTGTGCGGAAATGGTCCAGTCATCACCAGCTCTGCTCAGGCCCTGCAGACTCAGGGCTCTGCTCTCATCACCACTGAGTCAACCCAACTGTAATGTGGTCTTCCACTTTTCCCATTCCCTTCCCCTTTACCAAGCATTATTGCCTTTTCTACTGGGTAATGTTGTTTTATGGCACATCTAAAGAACAACAGCCTCAGTTTGGTCATTTTGGCTTCTAGGGAGACTTCAGACTTGATTTACTCTTAAGACTCATTTATTAGTCAGTCCACGGTATCCACAGAAATCTCCTCCAGCACCACGTTTCCAATTCTGTCCTCCCTAAAACTTGGTGTTCCCCCATACAGTGAAGATTCTGTCCCATTGCCAGTGATGAAGCACAGAGCCTTTCCACACAACACTGTCATCGTGCCATTATTCCACTTTCAACTTCCTGTGGAATTCTGGGGTTTGTAGATTACTGAGGCCAAAGAGCTCTCTGGATGAGAATTCTAAATGCCCCCTCCCCTCAAACTGCAAAGCCCAGGCTTCCATAGGATGTTGAAAGTGGGATAAAAACACTATAACAATCTAGTGTGGAAATGGCCTGAGTTCAAAGTGCAAAAGCAGTACTGAGGTCAAAGAGCTGCCTGGCTGAGAATTCTAATGGCCGCTCCTTACACTGCAAACCCCAGGATTCCATAGGATGTTGAAAACGGGATAATAGCACTATAACAGTGCAGTGCGGAAAGGCCCACAGTTCCATGCTGTCAGCTTCTGCACACTGAATGAATGGGAAGGAGCATACCATCTTGTCTCATGCCTCAGGCAGCAAAATATCTTGGGCTGCCCTTCCCAGAGGTGTATTTCTGATCACTGACAGGAAGAACAGACTGAATTGGGTCATGCTTTGGGCTCATTTTTACAATCCAGAGTGAACATGGACTGACCTGCTTTGGTGCTGCTGGCCAAGGGAAATCCAAATATTGCTTTTTTCTCAGTAATAACTGCCACAAGTCCAGAAGTGAAACAGAGCAGTTCTCTAGAAAAAGAGCACCTGTTGCCATAGGACTCTGGCATGGTTGTTCATGCTTTTGCACAGCAGTTGCTGTCTCCCTTCAAGTTGGAATTTTTAGGACAACCAGCAAATGCTATGGGGGAATTGGCACATTTTACAACTAGCAGGCAGAAGTCCAGCCTGTAAAACTACTATGAGCACTACAGAAAGAAGACATCTGGAGTCTTTTTGACTGGCAGCTAGTAGCCTGGAGCTGAACCTAGCCTACTCAAGAATACTGAGGTCTAACTTCCCCAAATTCCTGATACTTCTGCTTCAGTGTAGTAAAAAAGAAAAACACAAAGTGAGTATAAAAAGTGGAAATTGAAGGGAAGAGGACACAAGAATGGCAAAACAATAAAACAATGAAGCTATTAAACCAAAAAACAAACAAACAAACTGCAACAGAGACTCTGATGGAGCTACCGACCCTGACCCTGACGCCATCTTAACTGCCTTCAGATTACAGCCATAAGAACGTGAAGCGGGGAGTTCTCTCCTCTTGCTTATATGCAACCGTCACCCTTGCCATCTTCTGCTCCCTGTCATACTGTTCCCTCTGGATAGAGACAGAAGGTGTTGGGACCAATCTGTACATCCCCAGAACAGCGTGGGAGCTGCTCTCTCTATTTTTCTTTGCACGCTGCTCCAAAGACATATGGATGAAAGATCCACAGAGTTGGGTCCATTGGCATCACTTTATCTGCTCCCATGAGCAGTGCATGGGAAGGAACCACATCACAGTCACTGGTCAAAAGGTGCCTTCACCCCTTCCAGCTTCAGAAACCCCTGTTTTGCTCTCGTGCCTTGCTGCATCAGCCCCAGGTATTTCTACCACACCAAAGCCTGAGGAAGTTGGCCAGAAGGTGCCCACTCAAAGAATGATTATGCCATTGAGTAATTGAGCCAAGCTGTGGCACAGGGTGACAAGCGGTATTGGGCCATTGTGCTACCAAGGAGCAGCCAAAGGAGAGGGGGGCTCATTCCTTGTTGGAAAGAGAGATGTGGCCCTGTGGAGATGTACAGCGGATGTAATACCAGAAGTGTATCAGCAGAGCTTGGAAAAGCTGCATTTTAGACCACGAGCACTAGAAACCCCACTTAGTTTGGCTGACAGAAGAGGCTCCTCTGATACCCCATGTCTCCCTCTCACAAGGATGCAAAGCTCCAGTGGTCAAGGCTGGCCCTCCTGTTATATAGATGAGACAGCTGCCTTGGGCAGTAAGATCTGGGTGTTACAACAGGGCAGCAAATAATTATTTCATCTCTTGCTATTGCATTTTTACTCCAGGGAGAGAGAGATGCATCTGTAGGATTTTCTGGTTCAGATACCTAAATATAATAACTGAAATAGCTTTGGGTAATAGGCACCTTGATCTGAGGGGATGGCAGTTCGTACTTGCTGCTCTGCCTCAGGCAGCATAATGTCTGGGGCCAGCCTGACCTTGGCTACTGGTCAGTAAAGGTGGCAGACTCATCCCCCTACCAACTTGGCTTGCTACCCATGCCTCATTAGCCATGGCACCGGTCTGAAAGGCAAATGGTTCTGGTTGCTTACTGGCCCACCTGGACAACATTACTTGTGTGAAAATACAGCTTCCATGCATCCACCCGTGCTTCCATGAAAATGTCTGGCTGAAGTCAGGGAACACGTAACAAAAACCTGGGCCAGTCCAAATGGAAATTCCTACTGCACAATTATAGCAGTTTGATACCAGTTTAATGGCCATAGCTTCATCGTCCAGAATTCTGATATTGGTGCTCTGATGGAAGTACTTAGAAGTCTCTACTGCTTTCCCTTGAACTACACCATTAGAGCTGTTCAACAGAGAGTTCTAAGTACCTCATGAAACTACAAATCCCAGGATTCCAGAGGATGGGGCCCGGGTAAGTGAAAGTGGTATCAAAGTGATATAATTATCTAGTGCGGATAAAGGTTGCCCCAGTTTCCCCACTGCAGCCATATTCATACTCCAAACACATGGAAAAGCAGCCCTTCGACACTACCTCACAGTTTGAGGGATGACAGGTTGGGAGAACTGGGGCCAGATAAGACATCCACTGAACTATATGCCACTCTCCCTAGGAGAGGCCATCCCCAGTGTGAGTGTGTGGGAACCAGTGGGATTATGGGAGTTGTAGTAACTCATTTACGAGGGACAGGTAGGGCTGGCTTATCTTTGTGAGTCCATATCATCCGTGGAACTGCCAGCGAGTGGTTAATGCCCTTGGAAAACCTCACAAAATCCCAGTCTTGGCATCACGGAGGGCCTACGCATACCACATTAAGCTGCATCACTTAACAAGGAAAATTTAACTACACACACACACACACACAAATATTCTCCCCCGCCCCCTGCCGGATAATAGTCGCTCTTGAGAAAAGTTGCAAAACTCTATTCTTTTGTCTCAGCCATAGTTTAGAAGAAATTAATCAGTTCTGAGTAACTTATTCACCTGTAAAGTGTTTTTTTGCAAGAAAACTAAATATGAAAGTAACATAATGAATACGAACAAAGTTATCTTACTGACATAAGGACTAACGGCTTGTAACAATATTTAAAAAATGTTTAATGCATTTTAAACAGGAATTTCCTATGGTTTATGCCATTCATGCATCAATCCAAAGGGTGTTTTTTTTTAAAGCGCTGGAAGTAACCAAAAATAATAAGCAATGCAACAAATAACACTGGATATGGTGGGAGGCAAGAGGGTTGATTTGTAACAGGTAACAAAAATGGATGTTTCTAAACATTTGTAACAAATATCAGGAATAAACTGCTTCAAGAAAACAAACACACATCTGACAATTATACCGGATAACGTACTCTTGCTAAATGCCATCTTCCCCCTCTCCATATGCCATTTGAAAGTTTTGCCCCTTTGCCTATGAGGGCCAAAATCTTGTTTAAATGAGAAAGTCTTTGGTTGTTGTCGGAAGGAGAGCAGAGAAGGGCCCAACTGGGCTTCCAGTGGGAGAGAGTTCCACAGTCTTGGAGCAGCCACCAAAAAGGCTGCTTCTAGAAAGACAAGGCAGGATTATTCTTCTCATGCTGCAGACGGGCTTTGCAGTCAAACTGGGGGAGAGGGCTCCTAAAGTCACCCATACGTTAATGGAGGACCTGAAATTTCAATTTGGGATTCCCGAACCACAGCCTGTAATACAACTATCCCTTAAGTGGTGTTTCTGAGAACAGGACGCTTAGGGCCTTTCCGCACTACAGTGTTATAGTGCTATTATTCCACTTTCAACATCCTATGGAATCCTGGGATTTGCAGTTTAAGGAGGGGCCTTTAGAATTCTCCGCCTGAGAGTTCTTTGGCCTTAGGAAACTACAACTCCCAGAATTCCACAGGATGTTGAAAGTTGAATAATAGCACTATAACACTGTAGTGCAGAAAGATCTACAATCTCAGTTCTAGCCAGAAGCTGAAAGTGACTAGTGACTGATAATACGCCACCTGTAATTAACTTCTTTGTGAAATAATTAAGCCATAGTTAAATTACATAATGATTGTAATGTAGCAAGAGATAAATTCTCCCCTTCTGTGTTTTAGTTAGTTTTGTATTTACAGGGCGTGTGAGGTCCCAGCAGTGAGGCTGGGTAAAAATCAAGTTTTTACTGTGGACCAGCAGCTGAGAGTATTTGGATGTCTCTTTTTAAAAAACACTGAGAAGAATCTATTTCTGTTACTTTTGAATATCAAGAGAGTAAAGAAACAATATGAAGAAGATAAAATGTCTCAGGTCCATTCTATCCGAAAAACTGTATTATTTCATAGGAGTTTACTGGGATCCTGAGAGCTCCAAGTTCCCTCAGGGTCTTTCCGCACTAACCCGTTATAATGCTATTATTCCACTTTCAACATCCTGTGGAATCTGGGGTTTGCAGTTTAGGGAGGGGCCTTTAGAATTCTCAGCCAGAGAGCAATTTGGCCTCAGGAAACTACAAACCCCAGAATTCCACAGGAGGTTGAAAGTGGAATAATAGCACTGTAACAGTGTAGTGCGGAAAAGCCCTCAGTTTCATCACATATGGTGGTAACACAAGAGAGGGACTTCTTGCTGGCTGCTTCTGCTGCTTCCTCCTGGAGAAGCTACAATGCCCCGCTCCTTGCTGTCCATCCATCAACAGGCAAAGGTTTTTTTTTTAAAAAAAATAAAATAAAATAATCCAGCATCCTTTTGCAGACTGGCCGCTTTCAAAGAAAGGGCTTTAATAGTGTTGCCCTTTAAAAAAAGAACTTTTTTGTGTGTGCATGTTCTGAACTGATTTTTTTTAAAATGCTACTGAGAGTTTAATTCAACTGTAATGATAATCTTCGTATGCTTTCATCTACACTGTATCTGGTTAAATGTTTAAGTCAGCCTGAGTCTTTGTTCTGGGGAGAGAAAGGAGCTATAAATGTTAACAGCAGCAGTAAATGATACCGTTAAAACTGCAACAGCTATCTACTGGAGGGTGCCTTGGAACTATAATTGTAACTTCTTATTTCCAAAACCTAACTTTCCATGCTCTGGCTAGGGGAATAGCATGACCTTGTATCTTACTTTACTGAGACAGCCATCTCTTCTTAGAAAGGTCCACTTTAAAGATAAAGAGCCAGAAGAAAGAAGAACAACGCAAAGAAGAGAAGTTTCCCATCCATAGTTAACACCTGAACAGCTTCTTCAGTATAATTGAAAGCACTGTATTTCTATGCAAATTATAGCATTTGCAACAGTGGCCATGCTGGCTGGGGGATTCTGGAAGATGCAGTACAAAGATATTAACTTACACCTTCAGCTGCCAATATTGAGAAACCAAGTTCGTCTGCTGCTTTTTTTTGGACACTGTGTAAGTGTCCGTCCTAGAAGACGCGCCTGTTTTTGGCCTGTACACCACTTCACGCAACTCTCCTCGCACACAGAAAGCTAGCATGTCCAACAGAACATTTGTAACCTAGTCTTCTTCCTGACCTGTTTTAATTCTATACAGAGGGATTTAAAATATATATATATTTATCTGGATGAGCATGCAGTTCAATAACACACAAAATTAAAAACAAACTGCTTCGCAGAAGATTTAGCGCATCTCCACGGAAGATCAAAAAAGGCAGCATTAAGCTAGAAACCGTCTCCCTGACTTGTTCTGTTGCAAACACAGAGGGAATGTTTCTTTATCTCAGACTGGATGTAAGGACCATCTCCTCTGCCACAGACTCACAGTGTGGCTTGGAGCAGGTGACTCTTTCTTTGCATAGCCATTCAATGGGAAAAGCAGCCTGGGGTCTCTTCAGTCATGGCATCCTCGCATGGGCAGAAATCACATTGCAAAAAAAAAAAAAATGCTCCACAAATGAAGGAAAACACTTGACAGGCATGATTAAAAGGAAGGAGGGAGTTAAAAGAGAGACATTATTGTCCAGGAAGTCAATCGGAGATGGACTAGGGGGTGGAGAGAAGGAGACGCACCTGGCATCTGAAAAAAAGGACAATTTTCTCAGAGGATGGACCCACCCACCAGCTCTTTGCTCAGCCTGATGTGGAAGGCAGGTTGCTTGATGGTGTTTTACCAATAAGAAATTATCACTGTCCAAATTGTCCAAGGACAGGGAGCCTCTGTGAAGGCATTTGCACCCAAGAAATGCTGCTACCACCCAACCATCCTCCTGGCTGGGCCTGAGCCTCAGGACACACACAGCCTTCCCACCCACCTGGTCAATGCTGAGGAGCCCAGCAAGATATACGCGCACAGCTTCCCACCCCATCCATGTTGGTCACCCACCATCAGCCCTTGACCTTGCCCAGGGGTAAAAAACAGAAGAAGACCAGCTGCTTCCTAAGCACAAAGCTGCCCCCCCCCAAAAAAGCGCACAGAGACAAAGAGGCAAGATCCGGCATCTGTCCTCATTTCCTTTGTCTGCTAGCTCCCTCCTTTGCCTGTCTCTCCTTCGCTGGGGCTCTCAAAAATCCTCTTCCATCCCATCGCCCAGGTCCTACCTTCTCGCTCAGCCCCAGGGAAGGCTGTGGGGACTCCGACACAGGGTCCCCCTTGGCCCCCAGTTCCACGGGACCAGCGCCCACCGCATCCGTGCTTCCCTTCCTCCTGCTTTGCCGTCAGCTCCCCATCATCTTCATCTCTTCCAATGCTAGAGAAAGAGTCCCCTCCCCTCTGTCAGCTCCCCTATTGGGATCAAAAAGAGAGACAGACAGACAGAGCCCGGCTGCTGCCTTGAACACATGATCAGAATGGTAATAATCCTCCCTGCCCCCTCTCCCCTTTCCTGTGATTCCCCTTCTCTCTCCCCCTCAAGAAGGGGGAGAAAGACCCTTTCAAGAAGTTTCCCTAATTGCATGAGCAAGCCTGGTTTACCACAAGCGGCCTGTCCATTTGCATTTGGGAGAGAGAGAATGAGAGACAGAAAGAGGGCCAGAACGATTTCCTCCAGTTTTTGGCTCTGTTTGCTCTGCCCTCTTAACAAGAAAAGAAAGATGGGGAGGGGTGTCCATCTACCCCCATCGCTGTGGGATTTTTCAGTGTTCCCTCTGCAAAATGATGCAAGAATTGTGCTTTTCTTTTTGCAATTAAAAAAAAAATGCCCCTCGTCTGCCATGTCCCAATTTTTAAAAAGGTTTCTAAAAACATGATTGCACTAGGGGCATTTCTGCATGAGTCTGTTATAGCGGGATGATTCCACTTGCAACCTCCTATGGAATCCTGGGGTTTGCAGTTTTGGGAGGGGCCGCTTGGCCCTTCTCGAAAGTGCAAACCCCAGGATTCCACAGGAGGTTGAAAGTGGAATCATCGTGCTATAACAGATTCATGAGGAAATGGCCTAAGCTGTGAATGTGGGATACTCATATCAAACTGTCTATTGATCTTTTGGTTGCTGAGGGTCGCGACTGAGCCCCCTGGACTTTGCAATCTCTGCTGCTACTCACAGGGAGACATAAAGAGTCACACGCTTGGGAAGCAGAAGGAGGTCATGACTGATGCTGCTGCCACATCACCACCATTGTTGAAGCCATGGATGGAGAATGGGGTAGCTCTCCACCTGTTTCTTGACTGCAGGTCCCATTAACCCTAGTCAGCATGGGGAAAGTTCATGGGAGCTGCAGTCCAATATAACTTGAAAGATCATACATTTCCTATTCCTGTTTTAGATGGTCCGTCTTACTTTTCTTAGCTCCTTCTTTTGATACGGGGTCCCATTTGATTTAGGTCTACTCTATAAGGAAGGGGATTCGGAGGCTGTCTGGTGGGACACCTCCTTATACGCAGGCAGAGCTTAGAAAAACATCTTTTTTGGATGGCAATTCCAGTGGCCTTGCTGGCTGAGAGATTCTGGGATGTATAGCTCAAGAAAGTACTTTTCCACACACTTCTAATACTTGATGTCTTTAGAAGCAGAGAGAGAAAGGGGGATAAGGCTGATTTAATGTTTAAGATATGAAGTCTGCATGGTCTAAGGAGGGTAGGAGAAGTTCCAGGTTTGAATAAATTAGGTTTTGCTTACTAGGTGTTATTTCAGGCAGGCAGGTTTCCCAAGTTCAGCACCAAGTAAGACTTTTTTTTCTTTCCATTCTCCACCTTCCAACAATCCCTTCTCTTTTGTACCTGTTGCCTGATAAGAAGATCTGGAGATCTCAAAAGGTTACCCAGAATCTTCTGCAACTCTGGTCATGCCTGTTAAATTTTTGGTTTGTGAGGGATACCACTGATCATTTGGAGGCAAAAAATTAATAATTTTAGCCCCACTCAATTTTTTCAGATGTCAGCTGGGGGGCAGTTGTGGCTGTCCAGACTCCCACAGGGCGGAAGACAACAGACCTCTCTAATCTTTGGCAGCTGCCCATCCCTGCATGCGAGGTATTACCTGAGCGCAGATTCTTACTGTTTCCTGTTTCTGTAAACGCTAGAGTGCTGGGACATAAAAGGATTTTTGCTATTGCCATGTTTTTCTTTCCCCAACTAATGTCACACTTTTGTACCTGGAGGGAATATGTGTGTATGTGTTTTAATATATGTATTAAACAGAAGCTGATGCAAAAAAAAGCAGATTGAAGTGCCAATATGGACTCCCTCCCTCCTCAAAAACTGAGAACTGCCAGGGACAAAAATATTCCAAGAAGTTTGCTGCTTTTTACTGCTGAGTATTTTACTGTCTCCATCAATGGAATGGAAAGAATATATTCCTTAGCTTAAAGCAGTGGAACTGCTTGGAGTGTAGGGAGGGGGGGCAGGGCTATGGCGCGGGGGGCATGGCCAGGGTGTGCAAGGGCATGGCTATGGGCTGGGATGCCCCCAAAACATTGCCCCCCGGGGCGAACCACTCCCCCATCCCTGGCGACTGGCTTAAAGTGAGAAATTATCTCTCAATGCAGTTGTGTGCATTTATTTTATTTGTGGTTAGAATTCATGATGTGCACAACAGCTGGCAAGTTAGAGTGAGGTTTTTATGATCAGGGTGATTTTGAAAAAAAAAAATTACCTGACTTAGGGACAGTCTGTAGAAAGGTACATCCACAACAATCCCACCTTTGATTTCAGGTAGTGCATAGAGGCAGAAAGAGTACAAACAAACAGGGAAACTGGAAACATTATTTTTGAACCTCTGATCTCTCTAGGTATGTAACTCCACGGATCCTCAAAACTTCTGTGAAGATTCTCCCAGACAATTGGAACTTCCACTTATCTTACTGCATCTCTGTGAATGTTTGGCCATGTTCTATGGCAACAAAAGATAGCAACTTCCAGAGATCTGGTGGTCCCATCTGCTCTCAGGATCTCAAAGGGTCCCTCCAATTT
This sequence comes from Iguana delicatissima, assembly GCA_948472985.1. NCBI lineage: Eukaryota > Metazoa > Chordata > Lepidosauria > Squamata > Iguanidae > Iguana > Iguana delicatissima. The sequence goes on along the minus strand of CAOKZL010000074.1, from coordinate 602,054 downwards.
CCCTGTCCCTCCTCATACCCTGAAATAATTTTTAACCTCCAACAGCCTATTGCACCCTTTATGGGGTGTGCTTGGCCATTTAACCCCAGTTTGTGGTAGGGCCAATCTGTTTTAGAACCAGAAGTAACTGTATGTGTTACTGTGAAAATGAAATTGAAAGAGAATGTCGAGAAGGTCATATCTTTCCAAACCGCTAACCCAATTGATACTGAATGTTAGGAAATTTAGGGCAGAAAAAAAATAACTTTCTCACATATTATGTATATTATGCAATTCACTGCCACAGGAAGTAACCCTGACTGCCAACTTGCATGACTTTAAAACGGGATTGGACAAACTAATGGAAGATAAGGCTATAGGTGGTTGCTAGTCATGATGGTGATGGCCAGCATTTAACCCGGAGTTCAGGAGAGGTAGGCTCCTTACTACCAGTTGCTGTGGATCGCAAGTAGGGAGGTGCTATTGCACGCACATTTAACTTGTAGGCCATTTCCACACTACATTGTTATAGTGCTATTATTCCACTTTCAGCATTCTACGTAATCCTGGGGTTTGTAGTTTAGGGAGGACCATTTAAAATGCTCAGCCAAAGAGCTCTTTGGGCTCAGTAAACTACAAACCCCAGAATTCCACAGGAGGTTGAAAGTAGAGTAAGAGCAGTGTTACAGTGTAGTGCAGAAAAGGCCCTAGGTTTCCCTTAAGCTTGTGGGTGTCCCATTCGGCTGCATATATACAGTGAACCCACTCTATATGCAGCGGGTCCCTTCCAGGAACACCCATGTAAAGTAAAAAATGCAAAATGCGGTGTCTTGTTAGAGTCAATAGAGGCAACAAGCGCATCCCTGAAGCAGCATGGGCATGCACCCGCTACATTCATCGACTAAAACTGGACACAGTGTTTTATGCGACTTTGCAGTCATGCACACAGATATTGCTCTAGAGGAGGTCCTATTGTACTCGTTATGCTTTTTAATTGTTTCCAGCTCAATTGTGTTTTAATTTTACAAGTAGCTTGCCTGTGCTTTAACCATAAACCTTTTTGTTATTTTAGTATGCGCCTGTTTTAATCTTGTTCTGGAATGCCTTGAGTCCCAGTTGCAGGAGAAGGGCGGGATATGAACAAATAAATAAATAAGTATCTGGTTGTTTCATATCAGAACAAAATGATGGCACAGATGTGCCTCCAGCAGGGCTCTTATGTTCTGAGGTGATCCAAAAGGCAACTATGAGACTACTTTTCACCAGCACTCCATTAGTCAAGTTCAACAAGAAGCAAAATAATAGGATGAACCAGCAGACAGAAAAATTTTACTTAAAAGCACAGTTTCCCCTCAAATCTTCTGCAATACTTTGCCAGGGCACAGTGGCTCGGCTAGTGCTTTAGTTGTGATTTATATCCATAATGACAAATAATTACTATAAATCAGTTCTGGGGGAAAAAAAGATGAACTACAACACAGAAAATACTGAACTGGAACAACTTGAGAACAAGGTCATATGGATTCTGTATTAAAAAAGGCAAGCAGACAACGGACAGCAATTTTAGAGAAAATGTCTACTGCAGAAGCAACTGTACCTGCCAAAAAATATTGCTATGATCGGTTTCTCTAGTTTACAATACACTATCAGGGATCTGCTGTTTTCAGCTACAGTTAGCAGCTATGATCATCAAAATGACTCAGAGACAGACTGTGGATTACGTCCTGCAATAAAAGTACGATCTATTGGAACTTATTATTAGAACTCTAAGCGTCTGCTTGTGTTTTTAAAATACACAAGTTCTTAATTTTCATATTCTCAGATCAACAGCATTAAGTATTCAGACCCTCCCAAACATCAGCATATTCATTAGCTACAATTCTGAGAAACAAAATAATTTTTTGGAAAGGGGCGGGGATGATAGAATTAAAGAAGGAGGACCAACATCTCAATTGCAACCCATGCTAAGCATAAATCCTCCTGCAACGCACCCCATTCAGTATATGCTAGGGCTGGCTCTAGTTCACTTTCTGAATGAGGCAAAAGACATGCTAGCACCCCGAAATCAATTCTAA